>SJOL01006358.1:755995-844315 GCA_004794785.1 Opisthorchis felineus | reverse complement strand
CCGCGATTCTGAGATGCTAGCTGCCATTTATCCCTCATCATCCCCGCTTACGCTTTTCGTGATCCTGGCCACAAACTTTGCTGTCCAAAACCACGGAGCCTCAGCGATGATTTTCAGTTTTAGCTAAAGTTGGGCAACCGGATCACTGAAATACTCCCGGTTATGCAGGTTTGCTGTTCTGGTTTCTTATTTTCCGCGATTTACAGTTTCTTATCCCATGCCACGCAAAACTCCGTAGTTCTTTCCGTTGTGTTGTCGCCCGGAGTTTTCTAATTGTAACGGTCTCATCTTGCTTCAGTTTGGTGTGTCCCCTGCACGTTGGAATAAACCCTAATAACTTCTCTGTTCCCAATGTGCCAGTTTGGCCATAACCTCATCTATGTCGGATAATGTCCACTATCTTTGTAACTGTCCCACTTCCGTGCACTCCTGGGCACACACAACCAACATCAGTCGTGACTTTATTCTGACTCTGCAATTGTGATCATGTCTGGAGGTATGCCACACAGCAGTTGGAATTAACATTACACAGATCGATACATCCCCTTGCAGAAAGGAAATCAGCTTCCTTTTCACGAATCTGTCTCTCTCTGTGTTCAGCCAGCCTTCAAAGGATAAAATCAGAGAGCGCCTTCGATGCCGCAGCTAGCTGGCTAATGCCACAGTGGTTTACACACAGCGTACATGTGCCATTTTTGGAAAAGGTATGATTGCCGATGTACATGATTATGCAGACACTTTCTCTCTACTATATACCGCGCCAATGAATTTTGTCACATTGGCCACGAAGGACTCTCCGCGCTGTTTGAGGTGGGTTGGATACAAACCGTTCGGCCTTGGTGTCTTCTCATGTTTCAGTAGGGATATTTTGTATATTTTTTATTCCGAAGGGCGATTAAGATTCACTTTCAATTCGCCCGTAGGCAATAACTCTGCCCAAAGATGAGCTGATTGGCTCCACAGGCAAGTTGTTCCCGATTACAATCAGTTTTGTTAGACAGACTGTCTTGTCACGGTTTACCAATTTTGCCAACCAAAACATTCAACGCCCCAGCAATGGCAAGAAAAGCTTCAGAAAAAGTTGCGCTGTTACATCCTAGTTGGGAACACATTGTAACTCATGTAAGAAGCGATCAGCTTATGTCAACTTATCCCTATTGAGACCCAACGCAACTGGACGATCAGAAGTGTACACAGGACAGGTAGATCTGAACAGACTCCAGGCAGGCGCGGATACAGGCCTCATATGTTTTATTGTGACTTCTGATGTGGAGGGGAGTTGAGGTTGCAAGTCTTTTGGCCTAGCTGTTCTGCTCCAATTCAAAGGTCCGGTAAATTGCCAGTTTTTCAAATCAGTCAAAGATGTTTCGGAAAGATCACTTGTGTTACCGTAACACGAGAAAATATTATTGGGTTGCCAACTGGTTCGGTCATATATTGATTGGATTATGTTTACTCTTGAAAATGCATGATAATCTGCAGCAAAAACTGTGAGGGCTTGTAGGGTGTGGCACATCGTGATGCACAGTGAGTTTCCGTGCTAATCCGTTTAGAAGGTGTGGCTAGGCCTATTATCATTGTCTCAATTAAGCAAACGAACCTCAGGTGATGAGACCAAACGGCCGTAAGATTTATTTACACATATATCAAGAGATATTTAGTACAATACCTGAATGAAAGTCATTGTAAGATTTCCAGCACACTATGTATGTTGGTTGGTGGGTCCCCACCGCATACATAGATACGCATAGTACATCACTAAAACCGGGTGTTCTTACCTCTTTACTATCTCCCTCAACATCATCTATGGACGTCCAATTTACTGTAAGTCCACCGGATCATATTAACTGAAGGAAGCTTTCTTCCGAGAAGCGATTTTATACACACAGCAAATGCCGCATTATGAAATAAGGAACCCATAATTGATGAATAGGGACTGTAAGTGAAGTCAGTGTCTACCCTAAATATTATAGAAGAAGAAAAGAAGCCCGCACATTTCGGCTCCTGCCAGTTTCGTTCAAGCTATTTCGGTTCACATAGAAGGCTTACACATTATTCAAAAAAATCCACATTATGCACTGGTTTGTAATCAGCTGGTGGATGGTCACTTCACCGAGCTTGGCATGCGGGCTTGCATGCGGGCTTTTCGTCATGATTCGAAGAGATATTGTCAGCGTGCCAAGTGATATGAACGGCCAAACCAGTGTCACACGGTAATGAGTGGGCATCTTACTTCCTCATTCAAGCAACTTCATAGACATCGAGCCAAATTCAGCCTTAGCTCAGAGGTCACGATAATTGGGAGATACCGAGGCCTGGGATATTAACAACTAACTAATCTCTCACCGTGCGATTTAGCAGAAAAGGTATTGCTCATTTAAAGAGGTCTATTATTTTATACTCACTATTTTAGTCAGATCCTCTAGAACATGACCCAGGTATGTTTGTGCGTGTTCCTTCGTAGATGTTATGCATTTAATGGCCTAATGAGCTTGCCTTTGGATGGACCCGGTCTCATTGCAAGTAGTTATCCTTCGACAATTATGACCGCAGTTTTACGCACTTGACAAGTGAAGTCAGAAGAGACACGACTCTGTTATTCGATTACAACAGTATGATGAGATGTCCGTCCTCAGCTGACATCTAAATTCGCGGTAAACTGAAAGAAGGAATTTACATCACGAACGGATAACTTACAATAACTAAAGAATTAATTAACCATACAGTATATGAGAACGAATACCGCTTATCTTCCAACCAACAGGAAAATCCACAGAAACTCAAAGCTATGGTGACCTAAACCTATCATGACTCCGGGAGCAAGCAACAGCAATCAGGGTTTATGGTTTATAGCTTACTGGCTCATTATAAACCCCTGATCCTGTTCCCAAGTAAGACTCCCATGTGGTTATGCTTGCACAACTATTCATTAGTGACCTACAATAAAGCCCCCTTCATTTCGTTCGCCACCAGTTTTTAAGGTTCTCGCTCGATTTTCTTCTCTCCCTCAGCACAATGACAACCTGTTTGGAAACTGGCATCTAATAGTTTCCATGAGAGCAACAACCATGACCCAAACACGATGCTACATGAATTAGGTTTACTAAGGAGCTTAAAGCTCCAACTTCTGGCTTAAATGCTTTGTAGTGAGGTGGTGCGATATGGTACTGCTCGGTCTTACCGTGTAGACAATCAA
Organism: Opisthorchis felineus; assembly: GCA_004794785.1. Classification (NCBI taxonomy): domain Eukaryota; kingdom Metazoa; phylum Platyhelminthes; class Trematoda; order Opisthorchiida; family Opisthorchiidae; genus Opisthorchis; species Opisthorchis felineus. Next base: position 841,119 of record SJOL01006358.1, on the reverse strand, counting down.
AAATCGACTGCTCAGCTTTTTGCATCACTTCCCTCTCTGTGGTCAGCAGTAGTTGACGCTGTTCTGCAAAGAAATACTGACTGCGCTATTCGGTTAAATCCACCATCGTGTATGTGCAACCTTTTCTCTTTGCCTCTTTATTTGCATTGTAGTGGCAATAGGTAATTTCGAAAGCAAGTGATTCTTTCAGCCGATGTTTGTAACTGCTTGCAACCTGAGATTTGTAAAAGGACTTCAGTTGGATGGCCGGTATTGCGAGAAGTTTTGCGCTAGTCTGAAGAATTTCTTGGATTAGTAGATTCTGTCCTGGATCTGTTGTAAATTTTGCTCCAGTGTTTGATTTAACACGTCCCACGCCCCTCATCTGTTTCATTAGCATTCTATGAACCCAAAACCTCATCGTAACCTTACTATTCAGCTCAGCTACAGTCGGATGCCAACAGGTGGAATGTAGACATGTAAAAGTTGGCATATTTTTGGGTCGGGTCTGACACTGTCTGTAACTTGTGAGATCACTGTCAACCAAGTTCGTTTGTTCCACTTATCTCACCATTACTCCTGGACTCTATTAAATTGCCTAGAACTTCCACATATTGGGGAACTGTCCCTCGATGCATCTGCCCTGTTCTCATGAAATACATGTGGTCACGTGAGCACAATAATGTATTAACAGTTTACTAATACAGCGTTCTTTGCAATGAGACCTTGCCTTTAACATATGACCTGTCAGACATCATATAGTTCAATGTGGACCACCTACTTAAACAAACAGACTAATTTTGTATTTTCATCCGGAGTTACCATAGGACCAAACCAAGCCTCAAGACGCACAGTTTTTTTCCGTTTGTCGTTCAAAACAGTGAGGATGATGATGCCACATCAACGTAGTTCAACGCTACAAGACTCGATCCTCGACAGACAAGATATGGGTTGATAAAAACTGTCATGATCTTCTTTATTTGCGGATAATTCTCGCCTCGTGATATCCGAAAATGATATAAACAATCCTGAGTTGGTCAGATCCAAAGGTCATCCCTTACCCCATGTTTACAGAGGAGAATTTCGAAATGATGCATTTTCATCTTTACTATAGTCAATAAGAAATAAACAGGTGAATCGGTATGACCGAGGAGTAAAAATTAATGTCGGTCGTTCGGATGAAGGGAACCAAAAGTATGGCTAAGTTAACTAAATACATTGCGTTTGACAGGATGTTTGTCGGTCTGCTCGACTCACAATTCCATGATCAGATAGAGAATGCACTTTGAACGGCAAATGTCCACTCCGTCGATAACCGAAGCAGGCTTTGAGTAGTGTGATCGCTGTGTGCTTCGTGCGGTCCACATCGACCTGGGACCCAATCTTTGGATTCAGCTCGGCCAAATCCATGACGGATAGCTTTCCTAACCATGAAGGCCGAATGAAGTTGGTTAGAAGACGGAGGTAGAACAAAATGTATTTCACAGATGGATCAAACTGCTAGTCACAAATAGAAGTGGTCAGCTTGCTACGCTTCCAACATCCAGTTAAGATGAGTACGAGATCAGAGATGACAGTTGACACATGGCATTTACACAGTCCAACTTAGCACGTTTGGAAACACCAAAGATTACTAACTAAGCTTGACTCTGTAATATACGTGACTGCACTTTTCAGCGAATATCGTGCGGTGATTGCAAACTAAACTTATCTTTATTTGTTCCGATCACCTGTCAAACTTGTAGTTGGAAGTTTGGATACCCGGTTACGATTAGAATTCGTGCACATGGTCAGGTAAATCGGATAATTAGACATGTGAGGTTGCTCAGGACGGTGAGAAAATTAAAAATGGTTGTACAACAGTCCGGTGAATGAGTTGGTTTGAACTCCAGTATGCAACACACTGCGTAGGATTATTAGTACTGGTTCTCCTAAATGAGCATCAATGTTTCCAGAACATATCAGTCTGATCCATACGAAGTCTTCTTGGCTCACTTTTCCGAAGCAAGCATATGGGAACAAAAAGGCGGAAGAAAAATTGTTCTAACGGATTCAGTGGTTCCTCCAGTAACGCAGAAAAATTTGATAAGATATAAATTGCTCTACTCAATGAGGTGCAATTTTCAATATTCTGAAGAGATTTTGAGGTCTAATTTTCTGTTTCATTCAGTATGTGAAGTGTACCAATGAGAAAAACTGAGAATCACATTATAGATGTTCATCTCCCGGATCCCTAGGGACATTAGGGCTCGCGACGTCCCGACCAGTTGTTCCAGACTATACCGTTCGCCCACCAGTGGCTGATTGGTAGTGTGACCAATTCGCATTTAGTCATCCTGCATTCACGCAATCCAAATCAAGTGGTCACATTTTGACTGCTTGGTTGAGTGACGACTTTCCAGGTCCACGCAATCTGTGAATTATTCAGCCTTCTGAGCTATTTATAGATACTTCATACAATCTGGTAAAATTTATTTGGCTCATAAATACCCTTACCCAGCCCAAACGAACAGCACGCAACTGCACAGAAGGAGATTGAACTAAAGAGGATATTCTCAGGAGAACCTAACAAGTGAAATCAATCTGTGTTAAACAACCGAGAGGCTCCAGACAGCAGTTTCCTTATCGCCAACGTGCACCTGATCTGACTGTATGATCGAATCGCGTACTTTTATGTTCTTTTTCTTATACGAGAACACGTATATCAGTTTTCGCAAGTGCATTCGGACGAACCGAGCTACATGCCCGGTTAACTCCACTCGCAGTAAATGACCCAAGTGGATGACTATTCGCAATGGGTGTACAATTCCATTGGAGATGACCTCATTTCTGATGCTGATTAATGCCCACTAACTGAGGAAGTTTTAGGGAAACATTTTCGGTCATTTCCTGGAGACTAGCTATCAGTTTGGATTTGAGATAAATTTTAGGCTTCCCCTCAGGCTTTATCCTCTGGTCAGAAGTGTTAAGGCAGTATCCTTCAAAAGACTATCTCTCTGTTGAAGGAAAACCACCATCTCTCTGTCTTTAGGATGTGGTTTACAGTGAGACCTAAGCTTGTCGCATTGCTCGTTACTGATCGGCTTAGAAGAGTCGTTATTGAACATTGACATTGTGATCACTGTTGGAAGTTCTCTTATTGAGGTATGTGCGTACACTTGTACAGTTAGGCCGTTTCTTTACGGACCACATCTCCGTTCAGGTATTTCGCCTTCACTGGTCATATCTCGAATGCACAGCAATGAAACAAGACTGTTGAATGCAACTGCCGACTCTGACTAAACCTTACTCAATCCCGTCAGGTTACTTCTTGATGATCCCGTTTAAACTGGGAATTAACTTACCGGTGGAATGAACCATTTCACAAATTCGCAATCCTTCACGGATGGTTAAGCCTCCAGGTACTGTGGTGCCAGTACTTGGTGCAAGCGTTGGGTCCATCGCGTCAATGTCGAAGCTTAGGTGAATGGGTTTTTCTAGCCTTAAAAAGAACAAAAGGTAGTAGACGTGAGTATCATGGTGTTTAAAGCAACATATTTCTGCACTTCAGGTAGATTTTTCAGCTGGACAATGCCCGCTGTTTTACACACACAGCGTACCTCAAGTGTAATAACCTGACGAGTTATGTGTTGGTGAGTTGGAACCGTTTAACTTAAACAAGGTGGTTAAAAAGCTACTCCACTAATTCTCGAACTTATCCGTGTTGAATTAGTACATTTCAGTTACTTTCACGAAATGTGCTAGTAAGTCGCTTTGGAATCGAATACCTCTTAGACTCTGCCATAATATTTCTATCTTGTTGTGAATAAGCCGATAGCTAAGTAGCATCACTAAGTTATTCACTAAGTCCCTCGAGTACACTCTCAAGCTTAGAATAGAAATTCACTCGGTTATGCTGGTTCTACAATGGTCTTTGGGAATTTTACCCCGCCAGGTCTTCAAAATCGAAAGTTACGATACCGTCCAAAGGTACATTGCATTGGGTATCAGAAGCGTGCTTTTTTCCAACACGTAGTTGTGTTAGTCTATGTTCAGAGTTTTAGCCAGTCGGGTGTGAAGTCCAGGTGTGGCGAAGAACAGCGTTTTTCGTAACACATCTGGTGAGGTCCCCCCCAGTAAGTCCTAGGTTGGACGTTCAAATCCGACCGTTTGCGTAGTTTTCGTATATGTATACCTAAGTAAACTTGCAACTGTTGTTTCAGAACCTGAGTGTTGTGTTTTAGGGGGTGGATGACTGCAGAATCGCACTGTAGATAAGGTCTAGAATGCGAAACGGAACGCAGCAAACGTTGCTGGACCAAGCAGTCGAGTGGAATGACATATCAACGACCAGGATTCGAACCCCACAGGTCAAAAAAAAAACTTCAAAATGGCTGCTAGCTACATTCCTGATTGATCTGTGCCCATATTGTTTTTGAGATAAAGCTGTAAACAAAAACCCAGTGTACTTTTCCATAGAGTCTAGATACAAAGTTCTGTGCTTGAGATCCTGATCGTTTGTCGCATATTACTAGTGGAAAAATACTATATAGTTTCGCGATCCATTGCGATGCCTTCGTATTGATTATTTAAATACAACGTTGCAAACCACCTGGGTTATTGGACCATACGTCTTATTTTCTAGAAGGGAAAACGTAGCTCTTAGGAGGTTACGATTTGCCCCGTTCTTTGGTTTGATGATATCGATCTGTGTGAACTGAAATCATTGGGGTAGATGTGAACAGACTTTCACGTGATGCTGTTTCACAAGGTCGAGTTCAGTGACGTGGCCAACAGAACAGCCTGAAACTAGAGTAGTGTTGGTTGCGTGATTGTACGGCCTACTTTAGCAAGCATTGCACTATAGACTGGAGTAAAAAGGGCTGATTGTTGATTTCTAATTTTTTTCAAGCACCCCTCGGTGGTCCACCTCTCTTTTATACATAGCCACATAAAGCGCTATCCACTTCTGCACTCTGCATGCACGTAGTGACAAACGGTATTTGGTAAAAGATCAATAAAATCTTTGTAATATAACCATAATGTAAAGCTGCTTAAATTCTCTTCCATTTCTTAAATAAATCAGTTTTTCACCTTCCTCTTTAACAGCAATATACTTCCTATTAATTTCATAAACGATTTTCAATCCAGGGAGCACGCTACTGAAGTGATGACCGCATGATGACTGCATTATGACAAGAAGCATTTATAATAGACTCAGATAGTAAGGAGACATCCACTGAAATTGTTTCTTCATGAGTGGAAAAACTACTTCATTTCATCTTCCTTTATTAGTGTCTTTGAATGCAGTTGTCTACTCACTGATTGTCTGCAGCAACTAATTTCGTTAATTGCTGCGGTAATAAAAACCAGGCAACTGAGCGAACTGAGGAACTTTTACGAACTTGTTTAATTTCTCGACAAAACACTATCCTTGGGGTTGACGAAAAATCTTCGACAGTCCACCACCGGTCTCACTGTCTTTCTGGGTCATCAGATAGGCAAAGTCCCCATGTTTACTTTGACCTTATGTCCTACTTGGTCCAAAAAATATTTGGAAATGACGCTCATGCTGACGGGAGATTCAAATGAATAACCACTAAACCTTTCGTTTATGGTATTTTTCAAACAAGGTGCGATTGATAGAGATTCCGGGATGCTAAGCCTATCTCATGCTCTCCAAGATGGCCGAAACCAGCAGAAGACTAAGAGTTCTCATTATTTTTTTTTAGTAAACTTATGTGGACTAAAAGATTTCATTCTAACTGGAACACAAATGATCTTTGGTCATTCTGCGTTCCAATATACAGGGCAGCTAATGGATTCTGCCTAGTACTCAAACAATTCACGACTAAGACTATGTGCGAGCAGGTTACTCCCGTATGCCGCAAAAATACTGCGTGCAGTTCTTACTTCACGCAAAGTAGCTGAGACAATCGATGATGTGGAGAACTGAGTAGCACTATATTCACTGACTTTAATGTGGAAATTTATGTTCGCCTAGAAATGCGCAACGGTGTGATAAAAAACGGATTTTCCACATGACTAAGTTTGTTGACTAGGGTTAGTTTTCTGGCCGTTGGCTTGTTCGCAAAATGTCCATCGGTCAAGAGGACAGCAATGCGGTTTCTATTGACGTTTGGAGCTCCGAATCCTGAATAACTGCCGAGCATCTTTAGTTCTTAAACCAAACATGTTTGGACGAATATGCTTCTTCTTGTAGGGAATTTTCGACGATAATAAAAACAGACTGTGATGGGAGTAAAATATCTTTCCAATGCCATTATACTTCCATCACCAACTGCTGACTGACAACAGTCAGCGCTCATACTTCCTCAATAATTCATTGCACAAACTCAAGACATCCGCATAGTGCTTCCCAGTCATATTACGTGATTAAGGTACTGGTTGCGGCATATCGACTTCCATACCAGGGATTATGCCAGCAACGTTTCTAGAATGTGGCAGTTATTTGAGGTTACCTTGACTTCACTGCTTGAAAAACGCTAGGCGGTGATTCCTCACTTGAATTGAAACGCTCAAATTTTACCTTCCAAGGCTACTGCTAGGTAGTCTGATTCCCCCGTATTTTTCGACACGCAGCTGCTCCTGTCTTCTTGTTCTATCCAATAAGAAGTCCGATTGGAGATGTGTACAACGGAAAGTTAAGTGCACGCTTACGTGCCGCACTCATCGCTATCGTCTGTTCAACATTGCTTGCTTGTCCCCGTCTATACGAGGAAGTTGGTCTTGCCTGGAATCGAAATTGAGAGGTCAGGATGGATTTCAGGTCACTACCGGCGTGGTCACGAGCCCCGTGACCAATAAGCGCTTGTCCGAAGGCCATTGCATTGTGCACGTGATTGCCTGTTAACCCGGGTCTCCGTGTCTGATTGTTGGGTGACACTTCGTGATATAATGCATACTTGCAACTGTGACGTTTTGCGAACTAGGGCGCGACCGCTCATCATCCTCTGTCTGTAGCCGTTCTATCTGTCCAGTGTGTTTATGTCCATTCGTGACTGCTCAGTTCTTTCCTCCCAATAGTCTGACGGTCATACAGTCCTCCAAAGTACCACACTTTATTATTCGTGATCATGCTTTTGTATTCATTCCGTACCTAAACTAGCATGTCTAAAAACTAAACCCGTGGTTCCTACTACCGCATATGCTGCCTGTGTCAGTACTGACGTATCTACTGCCCAAAGTCCACAGTGCAGATATCCCTTCCGACCTTCTTCCTAAATTCGAGTCTGCGTGAAGTCGAACAGCAGCGAAAGTTCCTTGGAATCCATCATACTTCCCCAGATTGCACACTAGGCTTTGATAACATTCCGCCACAGTTAAACCTAGTGTTTTTTGCTGTCATGTTCCGATGGCATTCCGTGTCTCTCGTGACGGGAGGGGATTGAGACAAATCTACCTTTACGTGAACTTTTCATGACTTTCATGTGCATCAGCTAAACTGATTACCTCTCCAGTCATCGGTCAGCTGGCTTGCACACTGCACTTTTCTTTCTGCCCGTACTATGACAATTGCAGATGTAGATCAAACTGCTGTGCCTAATACATCCATAGCGTCCAACGACGCACTGTTTTATCTGTTTATTTTATTCTGACCCGCTACACTCCAGAAATTCAACCTTTCGTCTCTTCAACTCAAGTAGGACTACAATTTAAGCTGTTGGAACATGTGGTAATGGTGAATGAACCTGTAACTCACGTTACCTAGGTGACACGGTAACCTATGGTGTGGTGACAGCTGAAATTATCACACGGAGCAGCCTTACGCCAGTAGTATACGCTGGTCTGTGTGTGCCGATGTATACCTCAGACGCAATTGGATAGTTTTGTTGAAATAGAATGGAATACGAATGACCATTGGACGCTGTTCACATAACTAAAATTTCCGGAGTCGATCACGAAAAATAATCGAGGAGGATTCAAGGGCAACCATAAAGTGGGACCACTATAAAAGTATTAGATTTACTTGACTTTGGGAAATGTTCCCGGAATTTTTTGAGAGCAAGTTACTCGTCCTTCTTCTCCCCCGAGTTAACCTTCCTCGTGTCCCCTGGAAGGCACACGTCCATGAGATTAACAGTCACAGATCTAGGCATCACTTCACTCTGTTACACGAAACAGCTTCCTTTACTCATGGATTTTATGCATCAGATGGTCACCATTGTTAAGGTTGAACAACGGATCGCACACATATTCGAGTAGTTCGTCATATACAAAAAGAGCAGTTAAGTGTTTGTTTCAACGCAACTAGATTTGGGCATGGTATCGTCCGACATATCCAAGCTATTACCCTCAGTGTGGTTAGGCCTGCATCGTTTGGTCACAAGATACCATTTAGGCTAAAACAATCTCGATAACAAACTACTCCTATGATCTCCAGGCCCAGTTTGGTACTTATATCTACAGGGTTGCTTGGATAGCAATTTATGAATGTCCCTTTTCCACCCAAGCATCAATCTATCGTTTTCGACATTCGCTAGACAAACCGAAGTACTACTGTATATCACCAAGACGTTTACTTAATTTAACCCTAAACTAACTACAAAAGCAAATGCGAAAATTAAGGCACAACCTACCGAGGATTGACTGCTTCAATGGCCTTGTTGACAACCCATTCGATGCCCATTCGGTCAATGTCGACCATTGTAAAATGAGTAATGTTGTTCTTTCGTAAGTCATATCTGGAATTTCCAAAAGAAACTGGTCAGAATTCAGTAGGCTAATTTCATCAACTAATAAAAGCTTGCGTAACAAACGTTCCAGTGGGCAAGAATAAACGACATTAGGACACGCATATTAATACGGAATGAAAACTAATATTATGTTATGCCTGTACTTAGACTGAGGACTGTTATTCTAATTACGATGAGGTAACTCCGCAACCGAATGCAACTATCGACAGCATAATTCAAACTTCAGGTATTTTATGGAGGAATTGTCGAATCAGTTAAACAGACACAACTTTCCTGCTTTTATTGTCCTCTTCAGTTTTACGTTTAACTAATTGAAAACCAGTTTTGTGATCATTAGACTGACAGTCCTTAAAGGATCGAACAGCTTGAAGCCCTCGGTTGCCTTCGTATTATAAGGCTTTCGTAAGTAGTAGGCTAAACCGGTATTAGTTCACAAGGGAAACTACTCACAAGGTTGCTGAAAACTCTTCGACAGCCCACGACCGGTTTCGCCCTTCTTGGGGCTCATCAGGTAGGCGCAGTCCCCGAGTTTCCGTCGACCTTATGTTCAGTTCAGCACACTTATTCAGCCATCAAACACGTACCATGCAATGGCAAGTCACAACCCCGGCAGTTACACTTCGTTTGCCGAAATATGAGGATGGGACAGGAGTAGCCGGTTATAACCTTGTTATAACCTTGTCGAGCACTTGAAATGAAATCCCTTATTACCCAATGAAATAAAAAATTGTGTGGATACAGATTGCTGGCAACGATTTACATGCGGGTGCACTGTTGTCTGTGTCCTTGTCCACTGACTAGTCAAGTTCCGGTCCTCCCATTCTGGTAGGCAGCAGTTGCCACCCCAACTGAGTTTATTGGTGGAGACTTGCATACTTCGTGGTAGGTCACAGAATGTCCTCTCTCTATCGTTTCCACTCAGCACAGGGTTCAGCAAAAGGTAGGCACTCCACTGACAAGCGAAGTTGACGTTTTAACCAGTGTAACCCATGAAGCGTGATTAGAGCCATCTCACCTACCTCAGTAGTGGTAATCCGACCGGACACGACCAATCATTTGGAGATGCCGATAGTCAAATACCGAAAGATTTAAGTTATCTTCTTTGAATAAACGTCATGTCCCTGATCAACAGAGCTTTACGGATTGCACTGCTATCGTACACCCTATTCCGATTGGCAAAAGAAGGTGAAGGTCGGTAATAGCACTCATGGACTTCAGCATGTGAGAAATAGTCTCGTCTCCAGCTAATTAACCTGGACTTGTACTGCAGCCCAGTTAAAGGAATTTGCCTACCAAATTGGTTGGCTGCGCACAAGCGGAAGGTTTATGTTTGATTTCATCCAATCACGCAGACGCATTTTACCGATTTACAGGCAAGAGATACGTAGCAAACAATGCGACAGAATTATCTAGGTCAGTAAAAATTGTTTGTAGCTTTTAACGCTTGGACTAAGTAGAACGGTACCCTCTATTTACTCAGGGTCCCTGAATAAATGCCCAAAGGGCATGTGGACAGTGAAAGTATCTGAGCCCGACGGAGAAGTCTTGGGCACAAATATCAGTGAAAAAACTGAATACAAATTTTGAAACAGAGAAGCGTTGTCTTACACTAGTGGGCGTGGTATGATCAGGCTAATGTTTGCCCCCGGGCCGTGGGATTTGATATACGAATGCTCCTATAAATAATATGAATTTAAACGGAGCAAATTTGGTGATCAAGCAACGCCATAGTTTTTGGCGAATGACAGTCGAAATCAGCATCCAGGCCAGAAAATAGTATTAGCCATAAGGCCTTTAACCGACCTTATAAGTAGGGTCATGTCAAGGGAAAATTTCAGGTACCTTGAATACCTTTCCAGTTGAAACATGAGGCATTCTTTGTGCATCCCATTCAGTTGAATGCTAGCATAAAATGGAGATTCAGTTGAATCTCCCGTTAACACCAACCTAGTTTCCAATTGAGTTCACTTCACCACTTGCGTACAATGTGGTTTTCAAGCAGGGTTGGTGGTCATTTAAAAGAGTGGCCTTTTTCAAAAGGCATTCTCAAGGTAGACATAGGGTTAGTTTATGTTTAGCTCGAACGGAACCGAAATTATTCCTCACGGATTTTCTTCTCCCCGGTAATCGGTCATCTAGCTAACAGTCACGACAGAGAGTATCGTGGCATTAGAGTAGTAATGTGGTACCTTTCACATTTGACGGAACAGTACGCCGCTAAAAATAAAACCTCTTGATCAACTTACACCTCATGCGGATCCAAATCCCGGAGTGCAATATACGCAATTTCCCTGGCCTTCAAGCTGAAATTAGAAGATAACATGTTTCACTAGCAAAACCAACACAGACTTTCCAGACGAAAAATGTTGCGCGAAAGGTACAATAACTTGTAAACTGTATTGGAGTTACGTAAGAAGCGGATTGCGTGGAAAGAAGGCAGAGTTTTGCTTCGACTCAGAGCAATTGCAAAAGATAAACAAATGAGCATTTACTAGGATACTTATATAACACATACCAAGGTTCGATTGGATCCATCTCTTTCATGTAAGGCACTTCCTCTTGCAGTTCCTCCATCAAAAACGCAACAGGCATCCCATGCATATTCCCCGAAGATGATGTCAAGGGTGTATTGAGATCAGCATGGGCGTCTATCCAGATTACACATGCATCCGGTTTCACCCGTTTGTGTCCCAGGATCGTGCCTGTCGCAATACTGTGATCCCCTCCGACCACGAGGAGAGGGGAGTCCCGCCGATGCTTTCCGTTGACACCTGAGTTGGATTCCTTCAGTAGCTCCTCTACGCGCTTTGCAATGGTGCATGTTGACTCAATGAAACTGTAACAGTTGACCATATTGAAGGCTTTTGGTTCCAGGTGATCGTCATTTTCGATTGCGATGTCGCCATGATCCACTAATGTTACACCTAGACAAAATAAATGTGTACAAAGGGCTAGACATTTCCGGTATCAGTGAAACCACACAGCTGACAAACGCATCCCTTGCAACAGAAAACACGTTTTAGAGACAGTAAAATGAGCTAATGTCCTTGCTGAAGTAGTTTGGTGGACATAGGCTACGTAAAGTGATGAAATTCAAGCTGACGTTGTGGGATGCATGTAGCACTGTGTGGATTTTGTAGCATTCAAATCTGGGTGAAAGTGAACTCAACATAGGCGGACTATGTGAAGCTACTTGCCAACAAACAACATGAAAATTGTGAGTTTCAATCATGTTGCTTGTCATAGTTCCCGTTCTAGTGCTACAATTGAATGGTAGTGGGTCAGACGACACACTCCTTCATCAACTTAAACCCAGAATCTACAGAGACTTTACTTCCAGCGAATGGCGCCGAAAAACAAACGGCGAAAATGTGGACGACAGAAGTGTAGGAGAGACCCACGTTGTGGTGTAGTCCGAATATAGTCTTGCCTTTATTGAGGATGAGAATGATATTCCACTTGTTACTTCTCCATATTTGTTTCAGGTCAGCCACCAATACCTTTTCTGAGTTATAGGTATGCACACCTTTGCACACTTGATGTACTAGAGTACTCCCACAGGGCCTGAAGAAGGTCGAGATCGGGACTACAATCTGGTTGATCTCACACATTCCCAAGTCGGAACAGAGGCCAGTCACCGATGATATGAGAGACGTGAACAAGGGTGTCGTCTTGTTCGGAGATTGGCTCACAGTAGTCACTGGCAATATTAAGTGTTTTCTATCGTGGATACACGCATCAGCTGCATATCGAAATTTCAGTACTGCCAATCTACTCGATGCTTATGTCGGTGCTAGGTATGTGAGTACCAGCAGTACAATCCTGATAATATTAGTGTTACTATCCTAACATGTTTGTATGTCTCCTACAGTTTCATGCCGGGTGTTGCTTGTGTCCCAGCCACGAAAAATCGGAGAGGCGTCGTACATCCTTGCCCTGCTGATCGGGCTGTGCACCTCTCTCGGACATCAAACGAAGTTCGAACCCAGACGTGGATTCCGATTCTCTTTCCCTGGGCTACATGCATTGGTTAATTGTATGTGGCACATAAAAGTTTCTTGCCGTGCAAACGTTAGTTACAAACGTTCGGCTGCCCGTTACTGTGATTGACCATGAGACTTTTACTATCTTCCTTACAGGCCTGTCATCTGTTGGCAGAGCTTTCAGTTGCGGGTTGTCCAAGATTTTTCAGCAACCCTATAAGCAATGTTTCTTCGGGCCTAATCTTGCCACCTTTCTTGCTCGCTTTTATGAGAACAGGTTTTGTAGATTGCAACCAACAAATAGAATAAAAGTCGGAGATTTGGATCAACAAAACTGTCTTTACCAATTAGCATTTCTCGTGTGATTTTGGTCTGGGTAGCCCGAATGTATGATCAAGTTAGAATTCAACCAGTGAAGACAGCTTCATTATGTTAAATACCGCCCCAGACAAATCCATATGCATCCTAGTATACCTCCGTCGTCATGGTATCGAAAAGCTGGATTAATTTGAGCACTTGAAGCAAGGGCAATGAGGTTCTGCCCATGAAATGCCATTGTGCTGTACGATAGTATGAGTCTGCTGTCTAGTGGACAATCAATTCCTCTGACCTGTGCCAAAAGCTTAGTTACTGCCTTAAATCAAAATTACTACTTTACTCAGTAAGCTGAACATCATACCTTAGTGCTGTGTTTCGAAAGCTTTCATCTAGTCTTCACTCGGAAGCTTCGCTTACCCCCAAATATAAGCACAGTCACCGGTGAACAAGGCTATCTACTAGAAACGAAACCCACAAAATATCATGTAATCGTCCGTTTTACTAAATAGCCTTCCGTTCTAGGTACAGGTAGTTCCAAATTTAGGTTTCTACCACCGAATTTTGCGCAAGAACTGGGCCCAACAAAATTACGTGATGTGAATAGACAGCCGCTTGACTTCCATACGATTAGCTGCGCCTACTTCCAGGGGCCGAAGAGCCAGGAAGAAGCCTTCTTGATGTAATCCATTGCAATATGACAGTAAGCTCAATATGTACAGACTTGTAACACTGTGATAGTGATTTTGAGGTTTTTGCGTCCTTTGAAACTGAACAACTGGTTTATGAAATGGATGTAATCTATGCATTCGCTTGTTACCACGCCACCTAGCAGCCTGTATTAAGACAGAGAGGCAAATCTACTCTCGGGAAACAAACTGTGGGCACTTTGGATAGTGCAAGCCTGATCCCTTCATGGATTGGAAATCCAGAGGAAAGACTGTGGGGGACGCTTTTTATGGTCTGTCCTCTGAGACCCTCTGCTGAGTGAATGGGATACCGTTAACCCAGAAGTGTGTTATGCTGTTCTCCGCAATTCAGACACTTAGTTGGAATGCCAATGGCCTGAGGATGTGTGGCTCTACAAGTTGAAGTTTCTGCTTGACATGCATTTTTATTGCACATGAGAATGCTTAACACTGGATCGTTTTGGAGTGTCTTTATTTCGGAGCCCAAGTGTATTCGCTGTTTCAAGTGATAAATTTACTTTGGGCCCTCAAGTAAGCATATTTAAAAGCTGGTTTCGCCGGAAAAGCAGTCTACTACGCTTCTTGCCACTGAGTCTTATCGAGAGGATGAGATAGGAGCCGTCGCGTGCCTCTGTCGTCAATATTTTTCATCTTTCAAAGAAATTTCAGGCAGCCACCGGCCACCATTAAACGTGTGGCAAATATAAATCAAAATGATTCTTGACCAATTCTAGGCGGTGGATTTTGTCAGAAGCTTTGACTACTTGCGAGCGTTCGTGCATTACTCCTTACTTTTTGAGACACTCGTGGATGATTAGTGCCTCCTATGAGAATTGGACTTGCACTGTGCTAAACGGTGACAACTTTTGTTCACAGAAAGGTCACTGCGACGAAAAATATTGAATAATAGTCAAATTATATCATCTTTAGCGGTAGCGTATCCATTATAAAGAAAACCTTGCAACCTTTCAGCCGTTTCAGCTAGGTCTTGAAAAAAAACTACAGAAACAGAACAAAACAACTGGTCGTATCATTAGCAGATTCGTATTCATGGCGGTTGCCCTGATCCACTCTGTTTGTTCTACCAGATTCTGGTGAGATTTTTGAACTTTAAGATCCGCGTTCCGCTAATTCTTAACCAAACCGAGGCTCAAGAGATTTTTCTTTCACCCACTTCAATGAACGTTACGCCGCTTTGTATGATATTTCGTGGGCTGAAATCAGTAGGAGCCAAATCGTGTGGTTTACATGGACGTTTACGTGCTTCGTGCTTATGTCCAGTAATTGACAGATGACGTCTCTTAGTCACGTTGCTGAAGTGTGCGGTCACGTGCTTGACGTGCTTCATACGAGCTAACCGAACCAAACGGCTGGCGATTCGGATCTGCTAACTCAGAAGTAGGTCACATGGTGACCTATGGTTCCAACACTGGGGTTTCTCAGAGTAGCTCGAGGGCGCCGTTTGTGTTCAGTGACCCCAAAGCTCGACCGTCTACTCATTTACTCGATTTATACTCGGTCACTCTTGTAAACACGGCTGGTCCGGTTCCTTGGTGTGAACTTAATTCAAACTGGTTGTGCTTTGTTCATATGGAATGCATGGAAAACTTTAAGTCTACGGAACATGTGACGGACGCATTCCGACTTATGCCTCCGTGATCACACCGTGCTCACGACCTCAGTTCGTAGGCTGCTGTATCTGGGACTGGTGGCTGCAGCTTGCAATCAGTGAACGCTGGAGGATGTCTTTGTTAGGAGTTAGGTTCCTCTTTGTGGGGAATCAGTTGCTACAGTCCTGTTGGGCTTGGTGGACCAATTTCAGAGCCACTCCTCGTTTCCTGCTCAACAAATTGGAGAAGCTGAAGTCCTGATAGCTATCTGACCGAGTTGGCCTGCGATATGCCCCAGTTTGTAAATGACTACCGACCCAAGTAACAAAATAGACAGGATAGTGTGATTTGGACAGAGCTACGTACTGAAATCATCTGAGATAAAAAATGGTTTACAGACTTTTGACGGAACACTAAAAACTTTTTTCCTTATAACAGAGGTATCATCTACATATCTGCGTCATATTCTCGGTAGTGAACGAAAATGCCCGCTTGTGAAGCAGTTCTTTGAAGGCATTTGAGTAGGCCTTAGACAGAATTCCAGGCCTGTAGAGATCGGTTCGGAGATGAGTGATTAGTGGGATTTTGTTTCAACACCCTTTGAAAATGCTTAAGGCTGTCAGTAGTTGGTAAATTAAAAAGAAGAGAAACGATTTCGAAAGTGACAAATTTTCATCGTCCTACAGAGACAGTTATTTGGCCATTTGAAAAAATACTATGCGACTTCGTAATCTGACTCACTATAGTGCTTTGAAGTGGGGTTTAGCATTGCTGCAAGATGCGTCACTAGTTTGAGTGTGGGGTATTCTGTGTGATGAAGAGTTCTAAATAGTGGAAATTCCCGTTTATGGAATTTGGTGGGCTACAAACCTAGCAGTATCTGTTACACACCATCAGGGCCTACTAGCAACAGCTGGTCTCAATCTCAGAAATGCGTGCGGGTGGCCATGTTAGACGTCGATTTCGAAAAGTGTTCATGAATACACAACAAGGGTTATCAAGTCTTCAGATCTAAACTTTCCTGGCCATTCATGGATAACCCAACTTCTCGATTCAGTGCGCACACTGATGATATCCCCAGGACTGGCGACGAAACGTTTGTAAGCAAATCACCAAGTTCGGGGGACGGATCAACAGCTCCCTGAGGTAACCTTACAAGGGAAGTTTCCCAACTATTCCAGTGGAAAAACTCTTGAGAAGCTGAAGAATGATCACTGAGAGGGGCGATCTTCATGTTGGGACAGTGTATTAGGATGGCTGTATTTATGGTGTGAGTAGCCAAGAGACGACAAACTCCTCACACAATTGGCCTGAGACCAACGGTTAGGGTGCTATCACTTTTACCATCCTTGATTTCCGAGAGGAAAACCGGAAGTTCGTTCTCCAGTGGATGAAATTCATTCACATCGGTTTCGACGTTTATTGCAGATTCACACAAACTAGGAACCTGCAATACGATGTTAACAATATGACGAACAGAAAAGTCGGACCAAAGAGATTTGCCTATTCTACCCTACTGGCAAAGCCAAAAATAT
This sequence comes from Opisthorchis felineus, assembly GCA_004794785.1. Taxonomy (NCBI): domain Eukaryota; kingdom Metazoa; phylum Platyhelminthes; class Trematoda; order Opisthorchiida; family Opisthorchiidae; genus Opisthorchis; species Opisthorchis felineus. The sequence continues at coordinate 824,312 of SJOL01006358.1, read as the reverse complement.
GGTGCGAACTCACCAATGGTTTTAAGAAATTCGACAATATCCGAATTTCGAATGAGGCTTGGCCCATACTGAGTGCCATTCTTTGGTTGTCCCTTGTGTACGGGGGCTCCAATCATGTTCACGTGGGGATACAGTGGCAGCGGACAATCTCTACGTAGTAGAGGGTTGTCAAAGTCAACTAGAAAGAAACAGATTAAGCATAACTATGATCCAACCTGCAGGAGAATTCTGCATGATAGACGCAGTACAGTGTGACAAAATGTGTCCTTTGAAATGAACTGTGCAAAACTCTTCGTTTATAAACACGCGTTTGGTCACGCTATTGTCTGTGTCCGGCCGATTGGTTGGTGTGTGCCCGTGTGTCCGTGCTTGACACGAAACGTTCAAATTCGTGTCTTAAGAGACATTGCAGGACACGTCCGGCGGTTACATTCCATTTCCGATTTAGTCACAAAAAAGATTACTTGAACTATGAAGACGCACTGTGTGTGAGTCCAAACCCGCACATGTAGCAGGCAGAAACACTTCTGCGTTTTTCGGTTCCAGATTATCATGTTGCTGGTTTTCCAGAAAACCCTGAATAAGGGTCACGAAGCTACATGTCTGAATTTCTCCCACAGACTGATTGCTTAGATTTTCATAAGAATTAGTTGTGTTACTTGAACAAGACACTGGACAGTGGAATTCGTGAACGTAAAGCAAGATTAGGATTATAAAGGTCTCGGAAACATTAGGTTTCACCTATGAGTGTACAGGAAATTCGTCGTTGGGTGTACACTGTAGGCACTGAGGATAAGCTGCCTTGGAATAACTGATTACTGACAACAGGACTCTGGTCTGGTCAATCACTTATGTACGTTCTCTCCTATTTTAGTCTTCGGGTGCCTCACATCTGGCCCTGATGTGTTTGGATCCCCGGGAAGAATCACATCCGACAGATCATTCATCCAAAAAAATCAAAAATGAACAAGAGACCAATGACAAAGTCTGAAGCCCCACTTCCTCAGAGCAGAATTTGCATGAAACCCTGGTAAATTGGTTGTCAGTCGTTCTAACTTGGTTGTGAACAAGTTATCTATTTGATTAGAATTCTGTATACTGATGTTTGTGTCTCACTCACTAAAGGCTCGGACGCAATTCGGAAATTTATTTGCTTCCAGTGGATCAGATCACTACAGCCCACGTTGTTTCGTAAAGTCAGTTTGTGATGGCTCTCACACCTATTGAATGGTCTTGTTCACCACGTCCAAAAAGCTGAGGGTAATTCTACCGCTAGAAAGACAGGTTTATGAAACCGGGTATACGTGAATCTTATCAGATACCACCAGATTACTGTCCGATGAGACGCAGAGTGACATCTTGTAAAAAGTGGGACTTAAGGTCGATAGTTTTCGATTATTCACCAACATACAAATACTTGTCACAGATGGTTCCACTACACCTTTGTATTCAGTGTCTTCAGTACCCGGGTCTCCGTACCGTAGACTTACTCAAGTTGACAGGATCGCGTCAGTAAGATTCAAACTATGTGCGTGCCATTGTGAAGTTTTCTAAGTTCTTGAATTTAATGCACAACAGAAAGACAATGCACAAGGTAGTGACGTCGTTTGGCGGTGAATCTATTTTTACAAATACCATGAGTACCAAAGCGATTGACAGTATTTATAAGCCCGCTTGTCAACCTGGTCTGTTTACACCTATCACATAATTTAGAGGGTTTATCCAAACTTTGACACCTGTGTGGAACCACTGTGAAGCTTTTTTCAACTGTACTTACTATAAACGGACAGATGGTGTCTTAGTGCTTAACTAGTTGAGACTGTTTCTCGAAGACATATTTGTGGGCCATTCGGAGCATGAACTCCAAAACATTATGGAGGAAATAGTTGTGTGAACGAAACATTTATTATCTACGCTAATCAGGACAAAGCAGGACTTTTTCACACTGCCAACGGGGACCATAACACTTTGAAATTTTTTGACGAAATTCTTGATAACCCAAGGTGGGTCCCGTGACATCTCAAGGGCAATATTGGCACTTTAAAAGGTGTGCCCTAATTGAACGAAAGCGGTCTCTTGTAAAGGCCATATTCCACAGGATTTACCATATTGCTCCACCTGACGAAAATATTACTCCTGAAGTCTAATTGTTCAAAGATACTTGGGCTGAGAAGTTTTATTCGCTGAGATGCATAGAATATTGTGCAGCCTCAATCGGTATGTGTCACGGTTTAAACTCCTCCCAAAAATCCATTGTTTATCGTTGTCAGTTAACGGGGATGACTTGTGCTTCTGATCAGACGCCATTCAACCCCAAGGATGAAGCTGCTTGAGTAATCCTTTTTCAACAAACTTAATATAATCTAATCCCATCAGATTGGCTTTGCAGGCCAAATGCAACTTTATCTATCAGTTTCATTATACCCGAGGATCCGTACATATCAATGACAGGTACGAGGCACCTGAAGACTTAACTAGGAGGAACGTACTGAAGTGGCTGGCCATACCAAAGTCTTGTTGTCCACAATTGGCCATTTCAAGGCAGCTTGTCCACAATGCCCACGTTGTACACCCGACGACGAATTTCCCAGTGATTTTACCGTTCAGTCACAGATAAAACCTAATGTTTCTGGGGTGGCTGTAGCCCTTATTCTACTTTACGTCCATGAAGTCCACTGCTAACTATCGCTTCCTTCTAAAGCATTTATATGAGTGTGCTTTGATAGCATTCACTATTTTCTTCTTATATAATCCCATTAGACTGTTGTTTTCACTCAAGTTATACCAATAGTTAGTTCGCGCCTTTTCTCAACACAATTTTCATCCATGACTAATGGATTTTACTCATATATGTGACTTCCTATCCTCTGTACTATACTGTAGCTACATCGATTAATCTAACCACTCAAGTTGGCCATCACACGTGACATGACCTTGTGAACCTTTGCAGACAGGTTGTGTAGAAACTGAAACTAGAAGGCGGAATTTTCTTAAATTGGGTGAACTACCATATGGATGTATTCTTTCGAGTGACTACAGCCTATCTGACGTTTCATCACGGAGAGTTATAACACGGTTGGCAACCGGGAAGATGTCATGCAGCTAGATCGTGTGATCAAGGCATTTACATCTCGAGGCCATGTCATCGGGTGCTTATCACGCACTTGCCATCAACCTAGTCTGGCGTTTGCGAACTACACTTGGTTTTGGGATCGCTCAGTGGACTTTCAAAGAACACGACCATGTCAAGAAAGACTATGTAGTTACAGTAAATCGGTTGTTAGGCCTTATTTGTTCTGGCTCATGTTCACGATCAGCTCCCTTCTCCACCTCATCACTGATCTTCTCATTGACTGGCTCGCTAAAAACCAGTTGGCTGACAGTCACGAATCCAAATTTTTCCGCTTTCGGGGAAGTGAAAGATGGTGGCAGCGTCGTTCGTGTACAGAACACCGGCAACATGTGCCCGAAGACCCCAACTATATTTTTTGAGCGAGTAAAATGAAGTAGTGAATTCCGTATATTGCACTAGTCGGTCAAGCGTTGCAGGTGCCCTAGTGTCCCAAGGGTTTCCGATCAGAAACCAACTCAAAACAGTGAATAATGCGCATAACCTTATTTTTTATGTCATATCAGGAAACTTAAAGGTACAGCTGGTTAGACTTTGTGTTGGATTTTCGAAATCACAACACCTTGAATCTCACGCCACCCCGTTGAAAGTAAGAGTGAAAACAATGGATCTACTGAAAGCCCTACAGGAAATCGTGCGAAGTGAGTAATTACACGATAACTAGTTGGAGAAATTTGTTCCAAGGCTGTTTGTATGTTTTGAGAACGCAGCATATGTTCGTGTGACGTGAAAACTACCTGAACGACAAACATCCGCTGGCAAACTTCCCACGGACCACCGGAAGCTGCAGGATCCTTCAATCGGTATCGAGTGAAATGACCACTGGTTTGACAGTTGATAGACAACTGATCCAGGGACATCTATTGGCGATCAGAAAATAGTTAGCAAACGCTACTGATGAAGAATAAGTGGAACTTTCAGGCTGCGATAAGCATTTATTTGTAGGCTGACTTGGTGTCGACGAAACACTCAGGTCAGATTCACACAAATCTCTCGTTTATAATATCTTTCGACTTAATATGTTGCACAAAGGCCACGTCACGTTTCAGTTGGAAAGGTATTCAAGACATCAAAGTACTTTTCAAAGCTACTTATAAGGCTGGTGAAAGCTCTGAATAGCCCGAAACCGATTTTGCTCTTCTTCGTGCTTATAAGGTCTTCATGGCTTCTAAATCTCCATTAATCTTACACTATACTTGAACACCAAATTGTGTATACATACATACATACATTATTTACTCATTATTCACTCATTTGAAAATCAAACTAATTGGTTTCATGAGTATCGCTGAAACATACTAACTTGAATATTGTTTCAACAAAAAATGAAGGGACCCCTTTGCAGCACCTTTGACTGAAGGACACCATGAACGAGAGATTCAGTTGGAAGTCCATTGAATCTCTCATCAACACTTATAAATAACTCTTTACCGCAACATACATAAAAACTGATGTTAAATTTGGAAATGAAGTGGACAGAGATTCAGGGATTGGGCGTATCTGATGAGCCACAAGAAGGGCGAAAAATGTAGCAGATTGTCCCGAGTTTTCATCGACCCCACTAGTTGTGTTGAAACTTGCAAGTTCTGGAGTCGAACAAGGAGATGATTTGGAGAACCTCACATTTAGTTTCTGGCTCAGAACTCTGACCCAAGGACAGCAAAGGATGTGAGGTTTTTTTTCGAGATTTTCGTTCCGTGAACCTACTTACATCCTCTGACTTAACAGTTTTACTCCAATCAGCAAACACAGTAAGGAGATGGGGAACGGGTTTTTGGTAAAGCAGCGGGTACTTCGATGCAGAAGTGCAATTGGCACTTTAAGCTAGGCCATGTGCTACGCGTACCGCATTATTGTCTACCGAGAACATTGTTTATCATGCGGAAACCTACAGGTTGACAGAATTTGACGTGGAAGAAGAGAATGAAGAATGATATGGAAAGTTTGGGTGCTGTGTGCCTCCCAGGCTGTGCCTAACTAGAGATACTTAACAATATGACGGGTAACTAACTTCAGTGACCTTCATGCTGCTAGTTTCCATTCAGATTACCGAGTGTTGGAGGTATGGGCACCTCGAATGGTTTGGATGGGCCAAAACTAAGCCCACCTCTCTTCGCAATTTATCCATCTTCATTATATTTTTCATTATATTTCACTTATAAAATTTTATTCCAATAAATCGATAAAGATATACGGTAATGTAGCCCCAGCGTTCTCCTCTGGTGTTGCTATCAATGATGATGATGATGATGATGATGATGATGATGATGATGATGATGATGATGATGATGATGATGATGATGATCGTGGTTACCTACTAGGCTCACACTCACTCGCTCATCATATACGTCAGTCAAATAGGTTTGAGAGTATTAGCTGGTGACGCAAATAAGATATCTAGCATCTCATTCAGGTTGTCCGACTTCATCAGACAAGGAAATCAAAAGCCAAATCTATCGGTACTAACTTAGGAATGCGTCAGTTTTACGACTGCCGAATCATCGGTTCAAATGGCTCTTCAAGAGTGGATCAAGCATTCACACTTACTTCTTTAATCATGCTCGAAATTTGAGCCCCGGGACATGATTAATGAAACAGCATCAGCTGATGTGGATAGTTTCAGGAGAAAAAAATATGATTGCAATCATCCCATTTCACTGAGTGAAAAGCATTCATAAAGGCACATCGATACTGCTGTCAAATCAGACCAACGTATAAATTATTGTGGCTTTGTGACAGACACATGCAAAACTTAAAACCGTCACGACAGCCATGATCAAAAGTGGATACCCAGAGAATTTAGCAGGTAACAACGGGACAAAAATCATGGATAATAGTGCAGTCACAAAAAGCCCCTCTACATGCAGTCAGAATTTACAAGTGACAGCGCTTTCGGATCTGCAACAGTCAGTGCACCACAACTTAGGGTTCACTCCGCCAGTAATCGTCTGCTCAATGTAAACCTAGAAGATGGATAGCCGTTCCACCAGTCTTCACTGGTAGTCAATTATTTGTTTAAGTGTTCGCTAAACAATGCGGTCCAGAGAACACTTGAACTTTTGCCGTCCCGCATTAGGACGGCAGCAACAAAATTGTTCCCGGTTCAAATGCAGTGCGTCTGATCAAACCAAAATGACAAATCAATCCTGCTGAAGTGAGTGCCGCCTGGTCGTTCAGAGGTCATCCGCAGAAGCGCGCTCGGATTAGTGGAGGCGGTTGCAAGTAGACTACATCAACCAACCATTCTATCATCCGAAAAAGACACGTGACTCATTTCTGGACAAACTCGAAAAGTCATGTGAATGTCATCCATTAGTGAGTGTTAACCAGTAAAGTCTCACTTCTAATCTCCTTAGCCCTGTAAACTAAGCGTCATCATCAGCTGTAAACCCTGTACACATTGTAGTTAAGCTGTCGATTATCTGAAAACTAGAAGTGTATATCTACGCATTAAAGGCGGTAGCTAACACAGTTGACGGTTCAAACCAGAAGTAGTGGTGGAATTTTCATTGGGGAGATCGGGAGGGGAAGCCATGTACTGAGGGCGATCAATCTGATTCCATCGCTCCATTGAGCGCTCAACTGGATCATAACTGTCAATATCTTTAACCTTTGATTTGTCGCCTCTCTGGATCACCATACAGGGAATTAGCAACCGAATTTGATGTTAATGGATTCCGATGCAAGGTCACTAGAGCTCGAGTGGTTAAGGAGCGAACTTACTGACCAGAAGGTCCACGGTTCAGACCTTACCTCTGCATCTCGACTGTTCCTGTCAAAGCTCTGACAACCTGGCAGTATTTCAGCCCTCGTGCTTCATTTGGGTAACGTAGCAACTAGACACCGGAAGGGTGTTACAACAGGACCATTATTTTTTCGTCACTGTCAGACCACCTGTACTTCGTATCCACTCTGCGCAAGGCTGAGCAAAGAGTGCTACTCGAGAACTTCTATCGACGAAGTAGCTGGGCGAGTAAGGCCTATAGAATGTGACCGGCTCATCTATCATATGCGAGTTATTTCTTCCGAAAATCATTCACCATACTTCAGCATCTCTAATCCGATGATCCCATCAACCTCTGACAATGCCCCAAAGACACTGGTGGTCAAATTCCGAATGGATTAAAATTCTCAGTTAGTACCGACCAGGATTTCTGCCCAAAGAGCGATACTGTTTGCACATCCATGGAGTCGGATCCTGGAACAACAGTGTCGGTTGCCTACTCAATATCTATGAGCCAACACCTTGATGTATGAGGCAGGGAGCGAGTCGTCCAGGTTCCCACAGGTGACAGTGTTGAACAGAAAATGGGACAGAGGACAGCCTTGCCAGACACCACAAGATGTAGTTAACTCAAGCGACAGATTCTGCTGACCTTCGCGCGTCCATCGGAGTTGGAGTGTGTCGTTCTAAGCAAGGTCAGGAAATTATGGGCACTCCTTCACTCCACAAACTGCCGACGTTAGATGAGCAGCAGCCGAAGACACCTTCACTTCAAAAAAGGTGAACACAATCAAAGCGGATTATCATATGTACTAGCACTATAGCATACTCGGAATAAAGTCGTGTGACCGAGGAGGACCGGCAGTTTTGAACTGAGGGTGTCAACCGGTGGCTGACTGCCACGCAATCCAGAGGGTTCATGGATGATTTGCACCTGATGGTGCAGGCGTTTGTATTGAAAAGTCGTGGCGATCGGAAACATTCGACGTTCAAAGCACGGCTGGAGAAGTCGTTCTAGGTTGGATGTGCAACTGAGAAGTGGGACTGCGAAGTGACCGCCCAGATGCTGTTCCGCAAGCATTCGTAACAGCCACAAAGACGACAGCGTCGGTGCTCGTTGCGTGACGAATCACTTCGAGCAAATGATGAAATGAAATGAAATTTGTCCTTTTCAGTGTCAGAACATAGGATGACACTAAAAACAGTCAACAATTTTCATACCAGGTTTTGTTGAAATTGCTGGATGGGGTAATAGAACTGGGCCAACGACTGCTCACTGGAGTCCTATCAAGCAAACGCGCTTTGTTCTGGGGCTAAGTGTTACAATCCGAGGTCATACATTCCACAATGTATCGCTTCTGGATCACCGGATACCTGTAGAGTACGATGTGAGGAAACTGAGTTCGTACGGGGAATCTTAAAATGCACTACTAAACTTGAGTCTTGTATACGTGTTTCGGAGACAGAAAGGCTGTCATCTTAAGGAGAGTAAAAGTTCTGGGAAAGCATTACTCCTTTGCCAATTTAGCACACAGTACGAACGGTGAAGTTTCTTGTGGAAAAAAACCTGGAGGCATTATTCGAGTGTTTCTTCGCTAATGTTAATGGGTATTGGTTTGGATAGAATGCGCTGGTCAGGTAGATGACACTGGAAGGATTCGGTGACGTCTGCTTGTATAATGGGATGGGAATGGGAAGGGATATCGGTGAACAAAAGCTGTGAAGGCAAAAGGTGGTTCCTGCTCGCCCAGGCCCAGAAGACGGGTTCATTTGAGATAACCCAACCTGAGTCCTTAGATTAGGTATGTCACTCACAGGACTGTGTAAGAAGGATCGGTTTAGTTTTTAGCATCTGACTCGATAGGGACTGGCCTCGTCTACGGACGCAGGAAACAAAATGTAAATATCTCACTCCCACAGCTACTGGTGCAGCAGATATATTTATAGCCGTATCGAGCTATTGGTGAGTTTTAATTGCATCTTGACTGTATTGGATAAATCGCCGGCTATCACGGTAAGCCATGGGCGTTTGGAGTATGCGGTTTATAGGGCCGACAGTCTCTGTCCTGTCCGTCCTCCCGGAAGGGCAGGATCGCTGCTTCCATAGGCATGGGCATGCTGATCATCTGCAGGTAATACGTGATTGCTCCTACAGTCTAATCGCTGGAGACAGCACGCCTTTACACGGAGAGTGCCCCAATCTAGTCGTAGTACGGGATTCACTGCCCTTTCATCTGGTTCCTTTGCCTTAGCCATTCGGACTTAGTCGCGTCCTGTGCAACGAAGCTCCATCCAATGGATTCATAGAGGCACTCAAACTTGGCCAGCAAGTTGAGGTTTCTGTTTTTCTGTTGGGTCATGAATAGTATTTTCGCATTTCTAACCTCCTAAATTATATTTCTTTGTTCATTGTGTGAAGTGTTTGTGTGTGTATAGGCGTTGGGTGTAGGTACATCCCGCTGACCAGCCGCTCAGTCACGACTGAATCCGACCATGTGATAAATCAGTGTATGAATGAGTGTACGAATGAAAAAAGATACAATGGTTGCGAGCAGTACCTTCGATGAAAATCTCATCCGATTGGTACGGTTTGCAATAGTTTACCTTGTAAGCTGATATCGACGTCTCTAGTGCCACCTGTGAAGTGCAGCCTTCCATACTAATTGTGCACGCTGGTAGCTTGGACGGAAGAGGTGACATTCTAGCATGTTCTGACTTCATTGGGGAAGCAAGCATATGTACGAAAGTCACAATCACTGTGAGATTGTTATTGACAGCACAATGACTTTGATTTTTGCACAAATGAATGTGTTTTCGTGATTCCGCTGTAATCGACTGATGCGCCTCCTATGACCGGTTTAGTGCTCCCATAATATCTCTCCGTCAACCACCATCACACCATTGCGGCTGTTTCATGTGACGTGAAAGGCGTGGTACTCAAATGAACTTGGTTCACAGTTGTTTTACGGGGATGTAATAAATATTTACGTGCGTTATACTTTCAGTTGTTTACACCTGCGGCTTTCTATTCATCGTGTAGCACTTCTGGATCTGGATGGGCCAATTTGCCCCAAGCCAAGGTCTACAGGATGCGCATATATCTAACCAGCATTCGTGTAACAATTCAGTCTCACACAGTGTAAAAAGAAAGTTGTAAATGCTAACTCTTAGTGGGTAGGTTGTAGAGTTTTACTTTGATCGACAAACATACGAAAAATAAAAGTACTCTCGTCACTAGTACCCTGATCACGGTATTGCAAGACTCAACAGTCTCACACCGCACCCAATGTTTTAAATTCAGATGGATATTACTTTCACATTGCCTTCAGCGCTGAGTGTGATGAGGAGGGTGGGATTCATATTCGGAAACCTTCACCAGCTCCAATAAACTCGTTTGGAGTTAGGTCAGCACAATGTACCCAAATTCATTTCTTGCTTCCCACGAAGCCGTTTACGCAGTCGAAAGTGGATGCGGTCAAATTTAGTAGAAGGCACTTGAAAGAGCATTTCTTACATCTCTTTTCATCTACGGGGCAAACCGCATTAACTCCCTACTTTGTTGTAAGTTTTGTTTTCGACTATTCATGAGGCTAGAGTCTTGTGTTGTACGAAAATAACATAAGAACAAAACGTCATTTGAACAGTTTTACCTCGAATTCTCGACAATGATTGTTTGGGTGGTCAGTACCTAAGTAAGTCCGAGGCGGATAAGGACAAGCGGAAATCAGGACAATTTTGCATTCCAAAAACATAATACCTGATCAGATACGAATTCGCAATGCCATTTACAACGTGACGGGCCGAAAACCACACGGACGACAACAAGTCGGTTCGAGTTAGTACAGTGGTCAGCTACTCCAATTCCATGATGACACAAACGATGTGGCGATCACGGGAATCTAGAGATGTTTACAATCTCTAGCCGCCGAAGTACGGTCATTGTCATCTTGAGAGAAACAGACTCTGAAGATACCACTCCGTCTGGGGGTTTTGACGATTATTTAACGCTGGTGGATCTGATGCGACTGCCTTCAGTATGTCTTTTAAATGAATGAGGAAAAAGCGTGGTTCAATACTGGTCTGCAATTAGAACAGGGGACAGCCTTGTCAGACACCACTAGATGAAGTTAACTCAAGCCATTGCACTGACGTACCTAGTTTCTGACAGATTCAAATTGGTCGTCGATATGACCATGAAAGACTTGCTCCAGCCCTTGATACGTGTGGGTTTGATGTGTTACTGGGGTGTTTACCCTCAGGTATGAAGTACGCATACGATATATCGTATGCCCAACTTTGATCCACCATCACTGAAAGCCAGACGCTATTGACTGACCTACTAATTCTACCTCTCAAATTGGCCATGCAGAAGATGCTACTGCTATGTAGACTTACTCTGACCACATTCAGCAAGTCCTTCAGATGTAGAAAACAACATTCTGGTTCATTTGTGGTCAGCAAGTTTCCCCAAGGTAGCGGCTGTCTAACCTCTCAGCTCATCGCTCACTTGATTTCTCATGCACGACGTCATCGACCGCGTTCTAGATAGGTACCGTAAGCTTATCTTGAATATCTGTATGCACCATCACAAGATCTTGCAGTTGTGTTTGGCAGAGATTTATAACCATTAAGACAGTCTTCCTACTGATTGCTACGAGTACCATTTAGCCACACCGACCTCTACTCACCCAAAAGCATCACACATGTGGAAGAACAGTGGCATATCAGATAAAGGTGCTGGTATGGTCTTGTTAACCCCTTGAGCATGTAATACTAAGATGGATGTTATTTTATTCGACATCACTAGGTTCCAGTTGCTGTCCAATAGAAAAGACAAAACGTAAAGAATAGGAAAACAAAAGGTGCAGAAAAATAAAAAGGAAGAACCGCAAATCATTACATATAACCATTTTGAACTAGTGAAACCTACCCTCACAAATCTCATGTCATCCATGGCTTTTCAAAGTTGTGTATAACAATGAATGTTTCCAGTGCAGTCGATATAATTTAGTCGAATTTTCCTGAGACTACACAGCCACAGACTTACGGAGCTCAAGTTTTTACCTCAATGACTGTCAGTCTGATATTCATAAGTCGAAGATCATCATCCAAACCCGAAAAGTGCATCAGCTGTGACTGCCATGGTACAGTACTCCTCCCACTATGCTGATCGATCTATTTGTGGAGGAACCACACGCTTAGTCGTACAGGGAATCGCACGTTTCTTTTTGTACAGAATAACTGTTAATTGCGATTGGCGTATAAATTGTTAAGTTTTTAGGTATTTGTCATGTCATGTGTTATGCTATTGTGTTCTGCTTCAAATTCTGATTTTACTGTTTAATTTATGGATATAAAATAAGGACGACGACATGTACAGCGCGTTACGTGGGCGATGAACAGAAACGTTTGAAAGCCACTGGTATAGAGAAACTCATAGACCAGTAATGACCCACGCTTTTGCCTCATTCATTTAAAAGACATACTGAAGGCAGTCGCATCAGATCCACCAGCGTTAAATAATCGTCAAAACCCCCAGACGGAGTGGTATCTTCAGAGTCTGTTTCTCTCAAGATGACGATGACCGTATTTCGGCGGCTAGAGATTGTAAACATCTCTAGATTCCCGTGATCGCCACATCGTTTGTGTCATCATGGAATTGGAGTAGCTGACCACTGTACTAACTCGAACCGACTTGTTGTCGTCCGTGTGGTTTTCGGCCCGTCACGTTGTAAATGGCATTGCGAATTCGTATCTGATCAGGTATTATGTTTTTGGAATGCAAAATTGTCCTGATTTCCGCTTGTCCTTATCCGCCTCGGACTTACTTAGGTACTGACCACCTAAACAATCATTGTCCGTTTTCATTTGAAGGTGGCTGATTACAACCCACAGGATTCGGTGTTTTCTCGATTTTGGAAAGAGGTATTTCGAACTTTACTTCTTCCTCCGAGAGACAGTTAAGTTTCACAATCTACTCACCTCTACAAGCAGTGCCCGTGGGCCGTATTGTGGAAATTCGAATAAGCTCCTCTTCAAAGTACCTGAGTCATCTTCCTAATTGACGATTTATGTTAATAAATCTCGGAGCGATGTATTCATTTATCTTTTACATGACATATCCAGCCCTTTGGTCGGTTGACAGGAGATCTGGCTGCTTCTGGTGGCGAAAGCCTTCTCATTCTCCTGAGATTTTCGTGTCCATCAAAGATCCCAGTCTTTCCTCAAACTCTCTACTAATCTGGCGTTTGAAAGATACTTGTCGTTATCATAATCATCGTCTGCTTGTATGAACATTCTAGCAGCAATCATGATTAGCCCTCCGATTCATTAGTCGTTTGGTCGAACTTAGGATGTCTAACATGGGAACATAATTCAGTTTCCATTTTCATTGTACTTCACCCACATGCTCATTACGCGTATTGTGTTGGTTCACTGCATATAGTGGATGAACTCGGTCAGACTGATACTTACAGCCCATAAGAGTTCACTTTGACATATGTCTTGCCGATCTGCAAGTGCCGGAATTAACAGCGGGTCATCATACGTGCTCGCACTATAACCCGATCGGAATCAAGGTGTGCGACCCAGAAAAACCGGCAGTTTTGAATCGCGGGTCTTCTCCACTGGCTGCTAGCTACGCGACCCAGCGGGTTCACGGTTGATTCGCACTTCATGGTTGTTGGGTTACGTGGTGCAGTTATTTGTGTTGAACATTCGGTCTCCAAGGGTTTGTTCCGTGAATATGCACACCAACCGCAAAGATAACGAGGTCAGTTCTCCTTGCGTGACGAATCAGTTCTGGTGAATTCCTGATGGGATTTGTCTTTCTCAGTGTCAGAATGGCAAACCGACAGGACAAAGCTGACACCACAAACTACCCGTTTTTTCATAAAGGAAACTACTCACAAGGTTGCTTTATAATAATATACTGCGATATCTCGAATATCGTACCAACTAAAACATGAGGCGGCCTTTGTGCAGCACATTCAGTTGAAGAACATCATAAACGAGAGATTCCTTTGAAAACCAAATTGATTTGCAAATGAGTGTATTTGTCACAGTTACCCGTTTTCTTTTCGAGTGGCCGGATAGTAGAACGGGCAGACGACTACTAAGTGGAATCCCACCAAGTAGAACGCATCCAGCTATGAAATTAAGTGCGACCCCGACGTCACAAAGTTCATAAGCATCGTGTGTGAATCAGCAGACCTTCGAAGTGTGTATTGTGAAGAACCCGATCTCCTTATGCGCGCTTTAAACTCAAACCTGAGTTTCGAAGATACAGTCAACTTCAGGAGGCTAGATGGCCCGGACAGGAACTTTCTGTTTGTCAGTTGCACGAATAGCATGGACGGTGAAAGCTGTTTTGTGGAAAAGGTCCCGTTAAATTATTAGTCACGCTGGTCGTTTTGGTTGGATAAAGCAAGCTCGTCAGATGACCGACAGTCAGATTATCTGGCGACGTTCGGTTGTAGGATGGGACAAAATTGGGAACGTTTCCAAATAAAAAAAGTGGTGTCACATGCTACTTCGCGGTTTCTGAAACCACGAAACAAGGTTTATTCGAAATATTCATCCTGTTGTATTTGACTCAATAGTTTGACCTACGAGTTAGTAAGTGGCAGGAGGTAAGGCTTTGTTTGGGAGCCATGACCCTAGCATCTGACTCGAAAGTATGACCTATCAAGCAGCGAGTGGTAAGCTATTCTTGGGGGACCATGGCCGGGGCAGGTGACTCAATGGTCTGACTCACTTGGCTGTAGGGCGTTGACCTAGCTTGAGAGCACAGGAGCTAAGGCGCGCGTGTCTCCATCTTGTTGCTACTGTGCATAGAGCATACAGCTGGAGTGGTATCAGGTCTTTGGTATGCTTTAATTGCATTCCGATTCTAATGGCTATTTCGCCTGCTATTACTGTCAACCATCGGAAAATCGGTAAGTGCAGTTTTATAAGCCGACCTCTTCTAACCGTCCTTACCATAAATACGGACATGCTGGACATTACTTCCTTTATCACAGAGGACAGTTCGAACATAACCCCCAGGCTACCTCGTAATATTTGTGGCGTAGGTCCTACCTGCTCTTAATATAATCACTCCGGTTTTGGCTTCCTAGCATGGTTGCAACCTGTGAAGCGAAGTTTCAGTCAGTGCTTCCCCACCAGATCACTCACGCATCACGCAGTACTCACGCCCGACAAACAAAGCAAGGTGACAGATTTCAATACGGATATCAAAATCAGGGCTGATCATCAATCCGCACACTCAGTATTCCCTCATAATAGGAAGCACTGTCTGCACATAGAGACATCGAAATTGAAAAGTCCCTATCGATAAAACCTGTTTTTTGCACCGGGGTACCCCTCAAAAAGGCATCCACAAACACAGGAACTTCTTTCAAGGACCCAGCATTGCTTTGACCTAACAGGAGGGCCTTTACAATGCTTTTTGCAAAGAGGTTATATTTGCCTGATGGATATTGTACCGAATTGTCGTTGTCACTTACGCCACTGGTGCGAATCTCACGACACCGACTGATTGGATCAGTACTTTAACTTTATGAATGTGAACCATATTCAGTTCCAGAAAAACACCATAATTTCAATACAGTATCAACCTGAATAAGCTGAAAAGTAAGGCGGAATTGTGCAACAAAGCCCTGTGTACTTCGAGATACCGATAATGAATTTTTGCTGCTGTCACACGATGCTGTTAGGCCCGTTCTGGGTGATTACTGAAAAGTGGAAACCATTATTTCAACATCTGAAGGAAGTTAAGCAGTTAAGGGTAACGAAATATTGTCGAGGCAATTACAAGAGGTTTGGAAGAGGGTTTGTGCTATTTGACCTTCTTGAGGTAAAACATCCTCGTGAAGTAGAGATTTTGGTATCTCTCGAAGCGGAGTAACTTTAAAGCCGAGGAGCTATCCCTTAGCTGAACTACCCGAACCAAGGACATCATAAACGAGAGATTCAGCTGGGTTCCAGATGAGTCATATGAGTGTATTTCGCTAAGATTTAAACTGTCCGAATAATTCTTTCCCGACTGTTTAGTTTGAGAGTGTTTAATACAAGTCAGTTTATCGTCAGAATAGTGCCGCGTGCCATCAGGCGACTTCCTATGAACCTCACCGTAAACCAAGTGACTGTGAACGCCAACACAAGATGTAGTTTTTCCCCGCCTTCGACCAACCACGTGTTCAGTACAGCCGAACCTGCTTGTTTTTCTGACGTCATGACGCGAAGCGTTATGTCCATTTTATAACACCTTTATTGCATACGCAGGTATTTTTACGACCTGATCATGACATACAGGTTTAAGGCGTCACTCAGGTGAAAAGGTCATACAAATGAAGTGAACTATCAGATAGAAATACTCCATGTATTTATGATGCATTGACCCAGCTGGTTGATTTTGAAGTTCAGATTGTGTTACAACGTGGAGGAGAATTTCGAGGTTCTCTAGTTCTTTGCCTTAGTGTATTTCTTCATATTTCCAAAAAATCTGGGTTTACAGATCAGATATTTCCTTCAAAATAAACACATATATTTTGTACTGTGAAATACTGGGTAATCGCGGTGGCCATTCACTTATTCAGCACTGATGTTTTAGGATTGAAACTTGGTTCCTCAAATTATTTGCTTATGAGAGATCACAGCAGTGTCAACGCACACGGCACTATGGACACCACCTGTTAACTGGTGGATTTGTTTAGTGGAGTCTACATGGTTTTCGACGGTGCCGGCTTCCGTGGAACACTTACGTTGCAAGGTTAACAGCATTTACGCCGCTCAGTTTTCCACACTCAATCTTAATCCCCCGACGAAGTACTGATTTCTGCAAATACAATGCTCATAATTTTAATCTCAAGACGTTGGCATCCTGCCAGTAGGTGGATAATGCGAAGTGACATCCAGAGGGTAAACTTTTGTTTAAATACCTCTGAGATGGTGAGTCTGTGATTCGCCATCCTGGCACAATGCACCCTGGCACATTGGTGGTGGGTCGATTGTTGTGTTCCCTACGATTTCCTTGACAGTTTGCGACTGCACAGTCAGATTGCGGATAGTGTTTAGAACACACCAAATGACGCGAAGCCACGCCCAGGATATGATGAACGAGCACAAGCGCACGGTTCAGTTTGGATCGGACGAACCGTTATCATCATCATCATCATCATCATCATCATCATCATCATCATCATCATCATCATCATCATCATCATCGCTGCCGAACGAACCGTTCCGCAGAGTACAACCAGACTGGTTACGTACACCTGCGCCACAAAACTGCATAGCATTTAGTGCCTCTTGTTTTTCATGATGAAAATTTCATTAATATTTTCGTGTTTTAACCCTGTGATATAAGTGTGACCCTGAAGGAGTGACTTTGACAACAATGAGCCAGACAGCTACGTGAATAACAAGAAATTCACTTGATACGGCTCTGGGATCCAACCAACCGAAATCGACTCTCACCATCGATGTCACACAAATGATAAGTGCACGAATGAGTATAAGCAGAGCAAAATAAGGGAAGCCTTTTTTTCTAGCAATGAAATTTTAGATTGAGGGGAATGATATAGGATTTAATGCCGTGGTATGATCAATACGGCACAATACAAAGCCACTCCAAATCCTTGGGATGTTCAGCAGCACACAAAGGACATTTATTATGTGATGGTAAACACTTCCAAGTCCACTCTGTGAGTAAAACAACAAACTGTTCAGTAGAATTCGCAAGTGCGAACAAATCCCGATTTTTCACCAAGAACACGATAGAGATATTCCTCGTCCGCATAGGACTCCTATTTCCATAGGTCCATAGGTTTTTCTGCGCGCTGATGTTTCGCTCGCTTAGTTTAGCCGCAATGAATTAGCTAACCTGATTGGATGAGCTTCATCTATCTGTCAAACAGTGCGACTGTGGTTGAAGTTTGCTAGTCCTGCACTAAGCATTAGATCCTAAGTAAGTGTTTTTATTCTTCAAATCTCAAGAACAAAAACGATACTCTGCCTGAGTCATCTAGTGTAAAAGTTCGCATGATTGTTTCGTTCTTGTTTTTCACCTGCTTTATTCTCACGAATTTTACATACAATTTCAGGAATTTCAACATGATTAAACAATACAATTGGTTTTAGCGATACACAAGTGGCAGGACAATGTATCACCTGTACATGCCAACGAAATTCGAACCTTAAATGAAAAATGCAGCAAAGTTTGAACATCTGCCACATAAGACATTCATTTCATTCACTGCAAAATTTCTCGATTTTTGCCTAGCAACTGATCGTCGAAATTTTCAACACATAACTTCATAGCGCACAATGTACTACAACAACACCTCGATTTTCTATATAACAAGTGGACGGTGGTGTCCGTAGAGTCAAATAATATTTTTATAACGATATAAACTGCCTTTTCGCCAAGCAGGGACCCTTCCGAAATGAGGTCACACGCTACTAGGATTTATAACATCATTCCCCGTCCATCCGAAGAAAAACCACTCTCTTGGGAGTTCTATTAGTTCCTGAAAGGGTATGGATTTACACCTCGAATATGACGCACTGATGACGTATTCTTACTTTGTGAAGATGCTTGCATCCATTCAGTGTTTCTGAAGTGAAGAATTGGAATTGTAGACACTTTCAAATACCAGGGCACATATCAGAAATCTTCTGGGGATTAGCGTGAGACAAGTATATTGCTCAATTATTGTGCCAAATCAAGATACAGTTAGGTTTTTGCCCGATTACAGCATCCTGTTAGGTGAAAATTGGCTACATATCACCAGATGCGTTCCGATTATCCGGTGCGGTCACATGATAATTATTTGAAAGTAGGATAAGATGACATCAGCGAATCGCGAATTTGACCGGTTGTTGTCCACTTGTCTCTACCATAATGTGGCACCATGCAATCATAAAGATCCTACCAAAGCCTTCTGTGAACAAACAAACTACAAGGCACATGATTGTATACACCAAAATACCTACTGCTAAATGTGTGCATTTGATAACAGAAAAACTGTGAACAATAAACGGTTTGCTGTACACGATTTATCAGCGTCTTGTATGATGATGCAGTAACCTCTAGCTGGAAGTTGTGGGCTTGGCAACTTGCGTCAGCATTTTGATGTAAACGACTCTTGCCAGTCGGTTATAAGTACTCAAAATAATGAAAACACGGTAATTCCTCCAAAGAGGTCGGCTCCTGAAGCCGGTCCACTTTATCACCTTCTCGATGATCTAGCTTTGAAATTGATACGTTTCGTCTCTGAACAAGGTCCATCCTCAATCTCATAGCGCAAAATACCAACCCAACAAACGCCAGGATGATATTTGTGTACTGGGTTTTTACATGTTCGAATGTTCGAATGTCTGAACAATGGTTTGAAAAAGACATTGTTACTCCTAATCGATTGAGGGTCTCGTACCATGATTTTCATCTATATGACACAAAACTGTTACTGCTTCCACCTCTGTAATGACAGCTTTACATATGAGATTACCTCTGAAGTCACCGAATGGACAGTCCTCTTCAGGAAGAGACCAAGCATTGAACGAGTACGGTTATGATGAGTCCTTGAAGGTGGTCTTCATTTAGGGGACAAGTTTGCTGCAATTCTTCGCTGTGAGAAGGTCAGTTGAAAAAGTCTATTAACCCAAGTACACATAATGCGGACGCAGTGACAACCGACTTTGAACGGGACTCAACCTCGGAGCTTCTCGCTGCTCGGAGCAGTGACGAATCAGTGCACAGTACCTTCGATATGATTGGACTGATCGCTCGAATACTGACAAAGACTCGCATCTCAAACGCCCTATTTTGCGCGCCTCTACAAAAGCCGAGTAACTCACCCAGTTTCCGATCATTCAGCTAGCACATTGAGTTGTCTCGTGAATATGAGTGGGTACGCGCCCGCACCGCTCTCTTCTCCGGCTCGTGGGCGCCACAGACAAATACAAGCCAGTACATTTCATATCGCATTCACATCACTCTCTTTTGAACAATCCTAGTCCTGTCCTGGAGCAATTACTCTGGTAAGTCCACACAAGACAGCACTGCGCTGGAGTTTTTTCTTATTAAAGCCCATCAGCAATGCAGTCCTTGGCCGTGTCGTGGCTTGAACTCGGGGCATCTAACATGGAAGAGGAGCATGTTACCACTATTCCATCAGTGCAGGCTGGAAGCACCTGAATTATTACGCCCGAACAGGCGAACTTGTTCAGGCTTGAGTGATGTGATTCATTTGTCTGACGTCTCAAATGACGACCCAGCGACTTCCCTGGTTTTATCCATCGATTGACCCGCATGTCAAGATCTCCTAGTCATGTACTACTGCGGAAGTTTGAAACCTGCTGGACGATTTCTTATTAGTTTTAAATGGTTGCGGGATTTCTAGACTTCACGTTCCCATCTTCTTCCTTTGAATGTGAACCTCAGCACGAGGTCTGACATGCTGCCAGGTTCCCAAAACCTAGACAGGATCAGTCGAAATTCAGAGGCTGGGCCCGAACCACGGACCTTCCAGTCAGTAAGTTTGCGACCAAACGACTGGGCTATCCATAGCTCTCACTTTGGGAATGGGCTATGGCATACCATAATAATAGATTCTATCCCTGGGAGTAAGATAAACCTGAGTTCATTCAGTCGTGCTGTGATGTGTGCAGACTAAGAATACTAGATACTAGGTTCGTGCTATTCCTATGATCATATCATTCTCACTAAAACTTCATAAACAAGAAGGCCAATTACAAATGATGCATCACATTCTGTGAAATTTTCAGTCAATGGACAATAGTTGTGGATATTCGTGTTGTTTTTCATTCATTACGAACGAGGCGTCTCTTTGTGTCAACACTCGAATGATAGTTGAATCAACTGAACTTGGTTTTCGTTACTGAGCGCGCCATAATACTGTAAAGATAAACAATGATAGACCAAGCTGTGCCACAACACACCATCCACTGACGAGCATGACGTCAACTTACTCCATTGGAATTTTTCTCCGTGGACCAAATTTGGAGGATAGGCAGACGTAAGTGCAGTAGGAATACTTTCTTCTTCCACCTCAGTTTCAGCTGAGGTTGGGGCATTTGTTGAGGAATGAGCACCAATCTGCTGGTTTTCTTTTGATTTCAAGACACCGCTTTCTTGCCCTCTCTCTTCGCTCTTTAGGTCCATTTGGAACGTTAGCTTATTTCTGTTCACGGGCCGTTGAATATGCAGAGGCTGGATCAAGAAATGATGATGCTGATTTTGTCAGGTCAGTTTTGCTTCGTAACACAGCCTTGGAACGATAAGACCTGCAATGGAAACGTGCATTTGGACGGCACGATGAAAAAGCGCACAACGGTCTGGGCTTGGATAATCGAATAGAGATGCATCTATCGAAGTTGTTCCTTCACGAATCGGTTGATTCGATTAACCGGTCGATACAGCTGCTTTGGATGTAGGAAGAAACCTCTGGTCGAGCGTATAGCCACATCAATATGTCATTATTGGTGACATTATATCGATCGTGGCCCGTTAGAATGCGTTTTGTTCTCGGCTCTGTCAAACAGTCAACTTAGAATGTCAACCTACAAACCTACGCCTGCCGATATGATCGAGCCATACGATACAACAGACCAGATCAAAAGATCAGTTGTTAATCGAGTGGTTCTTCTTTGCATAATCGACAATCTGACCAGTAAATAAAGGTCTGGTTATATCCATTGGCTGCAACCACAACGGAGGTGATGTGTAACGGGCGCACGCAATTCAAAAGCCCCGTTAGTAGTGCAAGCGTTTTCGTCACAGCACAACTACCTTCAAGCTAAATTACTTTCAACCACGTGACCGAAGAAACCTGCTTTTGCTAACCGTTATCCATAGTTTCATCATCAACGAGAGATTCAGCTGGGTTCCAGGTGAGTCTCTCGTCAAACCCAAATCAGTATGCAAATGAGTGTCACTATTGTTCTGTTCGCTGAGCATTGGAATTTGATTGGTTCCGTCACCAATTAAGCTGACATCATCAGTGCGTAGTGGGTTGACGATGCGTCTGCACACCGACACACCCGATGGTATTTTCCCTATCGGTTTCGCAGTTGTCGGCTGATCCGCAATTCTCACAGTCGATTCCAGTTAAGTTTCCTGATTAAATTGAAGGTACTATGGTTGTAGTGGTATGTAGATTTGTTCGGTTTCTATGTAACGAATTACTGAGTTTGCAACGACATATTTTACATCCGGGAGCACGCCTGTTATTCTCACACTTCCACGCTCCAAAGCCCCCAAATGTTATGGAATGAATTTGTGTCCATTTTGATCTTCCTGTACGGAGACTGTGGAGAGCGAAGAAGTCATGTGTAGTAGTTGCATTTCCTCCCCATAGACGGTTTTCGTCTAGTGCGTCCAAGATAGTATTTATAATAGTTCATGCACTGCACCCTTTCTTGCGTTATCATCCGTATTCCTCCTCGATCTTGTAATCTGTGAAGGAAGTGGCTAGTTTGCGGTCAAAGTAACCTTGTTGTGAGTTCAGGTACCTTTCTGATGTAAGGTGAATGACGCGTTGCTGTTGCTACCGTTTTTGAAGACTTTGCTGCGGTCGGATAGCCGTTGTTCGAAAATATTTCCTTCCCCTCGGTGTTGTTGTTTGCAGTGTGTCTCCACCGTCCTCATGCATTTTTCTTGTGGTTCACCAGGTGATTTCTCTGGTAACTGTGCGTACATTCCGTGAATATCCCTCCGATAAACGAGTGTATGAAGAGTCCCCCTGTAGTCCTACTAAAGATTATGTCCAAGAGAAGAATTTGGCTTTTCCACTCAAGTTTACGATGGTAAACTCGATGTCTTCAGATGTAATGAGCAGTTAGTGTGCGTTCTACATTTTGTATGTTTCATAACAATTAAAGTTTCATTCATACAGCGCATCCAGATTTTAGGGTTGACTAGCGGTAGTACACTGTGTTCCAGTTTCTGCAATACTGCTCCGGCGATAAGTCCGGATTTTGGTGATCCGATTGGTGTTCCTTTCATTTGGTGATACGTTTTCCATTTGAAGTCGTGATGCATGCTCCTTCCGGTTTCAGATTTCCTGTTCAGTAACTCCATTACGGTTTCTCTAGCAATTCGGCGGTTAATCGACATGGATATGGTCGCAACGCCAAACGGGGCATGACTACCGCTTTCTCTATCCTGACATTATGTATTTTATTCAGAAACTCTCTAGCACTATATATTGTGTTTTCCGATCCATCGATCAAGTGCTTTAATCTCCTCCGTAGGTTTTCTTTACCAACTTGTGATTTGAAGTTTCTTGAAATGAGACGATTAGTCGAAATGGAGTTCTCGCCTTGTCTATCTTCAATAGTTCGCAGAATTTTGCGATGCTGCTGTCCCCTTCCTTCGTTTTCCATCGTTTTTGGCCGGTTATTCGGTTTGCTCTTTCTAGTTCCCTGAATACTGTTTTGGGTTGGCTTACCAGTTTCGAAATGGAGTCCTAATCGATTGATCGATAATTGCTTGCATCAGTCAGTAGTTATCTGACTTTCTCAGTATAGTCCGGTTCACCTAGTGTCACTGTGGTTTGTTCTTTATCTACTAGCAATATAGCGGCTGGTCCGCCTTTGCACATTCCGTTGTGCATTCTGCTCTTGTTTCGACCTTGTGTGTGCATTCCTATCAAATGAGATCACCGGTAAAATGATCTGTCGGACCTATTGTTGAACTAAGTCAATACGCTCCAAGCTGACCAGGTAATCCTTATTCGCTGCATCTCTTACGCTGGAGTCGGGACTTTTGAGGAGAAGATTCTGCGCAGTTGCATTAAGAGCGCGGCTAGACCCAACTGTCATTTCCGTTAGATGCACCGTTCAGCGTGGGCTCGTTCAGTTCATTTTCCAATGCTAGTCTATGTTTAGTTTTGCAGATGTTGACTCTTCGTTCAGTGGGTTACTCTGGCTTCGTAAATCGTTGTGGGCAATGGTCGTATGGCAGTCTGTCATGTGCTTGTTTGTCACTCATTCATACTTTGTCGAGTGTCTTAGTCATTATTTTCACCATCCGTGCTTCCCCACCAGATCACTCACGCATCACGCAGTACTCACGCCCGACAAACAAAGCAAGGTGACAGATTTCAATACGGATATCAAAATCAGGGCTGATCATCAATCCGCACACTCAGTATTCCCTCATAATAGGAAGCACTGTCTGCACATAGAGACATCGAAATTGAAAAGTCCCTATCGATAAAACCTGTTTTTTGCACCGGGGTGCCCCTCAAAAAGGCATCCACAAACACAGGAACTTCTTTCAAGGACCCAGCATTGCTTTGACCTAACAGAAGGGCCTTTACAATGCTTTTTGCAAAGAGGTTATATTTGCCTGATGGATATTGTACCGAATTGTCGTTGTCACTTACGCCACTGGTGCGAATCTCACGACACCGACTGATTGGATCAGTACTTTAACTTTATGAATGTGAACCATATTCAGTTCCAGAAAAACACCATAATTTCAATACAGTATCAACCTGAATAAGCTGAAAAGTAAGGCGGAATTGTGCAACAAAGCCCTGTGTACTTCGAGATACCGATAATGAATTTTTGCTGCTGTCACACGATGCTGTTAGGCCCGTTCTGGGTGATTACTGAAAAGTGGAAACCATTATTTCAACATCTGAAGGAAGTTAAGCAGTTAAGCGTAACGAAATATTGTCGAGGCAATTACAAGAGGTTTGGAAGAGGGTTTGTGCTATTTGACCTTCTTGAGGTAAAACATCCTCGTGAAGTAGAGATTTTGGTATCTCTCGAAGCGGAGTAACTTTAAAGCCGAGGAGCTATCCCTTAGCTGAACTACCCGAACCAAGGACATCATAAACGAGAGATTCAGCTGGGTTCCAGATGAGTCATATGAGTGTATTTCGCTAAGATTTAAACTGTCCGAATAATTCTTTCCTGACTGTTTAGTTTGGGCGTGTTTAATACAAGTCAATTTATCGTCAGAATAGTGCCGCGTGCCATCATGCATACACACACGAGCACAATATCGATCAATGCTGACACACCGACAGGCCACTAATTAAGTGCGCAAAGCCACTGTGCAACGCTAATCTACCACGCAATTTCAGTGCCATTTAAACTGGTGAGGAAACGTTCGTAACCAAATTGCTTAACCCAGCAAACAGAAAATCGGCCAAATGCGAGTATCGTAAAATACGATGACCAACGAACCCATGTTGGTAGCGTAAGAACAGCCATCGACGGAGTGCGAATCGGTCGATTAGTCAGAACTGATTGACAAATCTGATCAGTCGGTTTTATATCACTCGATACTGAAATTGGCGGATCTCTAAATGGCACTGTTGTTGTGTACAGCAAAGCCCTGATTGAAAAGTAGTCGTTACCTGGCTTGATTTGATGGCGGGAGATCTTTAATGAAGCCTTCCAACTAGCCGATGGGTTAACTCCTGCAGCAGTGTTCATTTCAACTTCTTCATATTATCAATGACTGACAGCATAAAGTGCATTTTCCCGGTAAACACTGCCGTGTTCACAACTATACTGATGTCAATTGCACTAACATGGATGCCTCGCCACTCTGGTGAGATGTCATATACACTTTGCATTTCTGAATCTAGGAATTCTGCCCAGGCTTTCGTTTAGTTTTACACAGTTTCTGACTGTAAACCCCTCAGAACAATATCCACGGTACATATGCATATTGATAATGGCTAGAACTAAGGCTTAAGAATGCATTTAAGAATGCATGGCTCAGTCGAAAATTCCAATGTGAAATACGTAAAACCCTTTTCCGTTCAACAACAGTAGCCCCTAACAAACTGGAGAGGTCAAAGGTATCGTTTCGGAAAAGTTTGGGAACAATCAGTAGCTTCAGTACTGGACAATGTTTCGCTTTTGACACAAAAGCTTCGTCAGGCTAAGTGACTAGGTTACGAGGTTGGTCGAGATTTAAGATGGAAGGAGAACCAATTAGCTAAGTCAAGCTAAACCTGTGTTAGGTGTCAGCCAAGAGATTTTCTGTGTTAGGGTGGGACACCAGGTGTTGAGATCGGTAGGGAAGCCTACATGGATTTGGGTCCAGCTTGGGGTATACTTCTTCCGGTTTGGTTCACGTGAAGATTCCTCTTGAACGTGGTTTGCACTTTTTGTCCATCCGTGTGAATGAGCTGGTGCATCTTCCACGACTATCTCAATAGTTTGAATCCTCTTGTCAAATTTAGCATGGAGATAGAATCCACCTCGGACACATTACCCTTCCTGAACTGTATAACACATGGGTGGTGGAAAATTAATAACTTATACCTACCATAAAGCAACAGACACAAGAACCATTTCATACTGCTCATCAGCAACCCAAAGTCCATGTAGACCAGTATTGTCACCGATGTTTAGTCGAGTCAGAGCACTGTGCACAGAAGAGGCCGACCAAACAGCAGCTCAGATTGAGATTGCCAAAAGGCTTCAAGAACTAGGACACCCAGTAAGAATGATCAGACAGCAATTAAGAATAATATTGGCTCCGCTATCGAGACCCACTAAGGAATGGATCGGCACAGCAGTCATTCCATAGAAAGCAGGAACATCGGAGGTTATTCGAAGACTGCTGAACACAGCCAACATTCGAGTAGCTTTCCAGGAGGGGCAATTGATAAATCTCCTTCCGGTTGAAAGGGCTAGAGAGTGTGTATACAAAATTAAATGCAACGATTGCACTTAGGTTTACATAGGACAAACTGCCAGGGATCAGCACACCAGAATTGGTTAGCACAAGAGGAGGATAAACAAACCACCAAGAAATACGGAAGAATACAAAACGCTGGTCAGACTCAACGATGGCGACACACGCGTTAGACACAGGACAGAATAGATCTGGAGAATGTGGAAGTCTTGAGACGGGGACTGCGATTCACACCACAGCAGCTGATTGCCGAGGCGGAGGAAATTACCATGCATCACAGCGTGAATAAAATCAAGGGTATGGAACTGGCGAGCGTATGGAAAACTTTCTTAGATAAGCCGAGTTGACACGTGACTGTGTGTGATTGTCAATAAACACGGGTCACAACTTTCAAGCTTGGTCAGGGGGCCAGAAACAATTATTAGTTGTCCGGAAAGTTGACGACAGAGATAAGGCATCAAGCAATGACGCAAGGTCTGAGGATCGCGTGCCTGCGACCGGCTGTGATGAGTGAATGAATTTTGTCTCCTTTTGCTACCTTTTTCTGTTAACAAGCAAACATTGCATCTGTGCAGTGAGGTCAGCTAATGGTATCTGGATCGGCAGCCGAGTGCTCTTTAACTGAGTTTCCCTTCTGCAGATAGTGAGAACGTAACGGATCAAGAAACATTGGACATGCACCGTTGGCATACCGGTATCGATATCTCAATCGATCTTTGGCCAGTAAGCACACCTTCTGTTGATTGCCATTATACGGGACATTCCAGAATTCAGTATTCATCAATAACGGTCCTAGAAGTCCATCCAGATCACACGTTGCAACACTGTTTGACTTAATTGCATCCTGAACCTTGCCAAAATTAACCGATAAATTTCGAACCGAATTTCCTACCGTGTGTTGAGTGGCGGTATCCACGTTGACCTATGCTATAAGCATGTCTTTTGAGAATCGATTCATTATCTTTTTGAGATGAGACACGTTGGGGCATCAGCTTGACCAAAAGTGGAAGTTCGCACGTAAGTTGTGGTGAATTCACAATTAGTAAACGCAAGTGCCAGACATTACAGTCGATTAGCGGTGTGAACAGGCATGCTGTTCTTGGAGCCAAAAACTGTTAGCACTGACCTATGGTCGGTGCCTGTCTTGAAATGGTGTCCATGACGCACTTTGTTTTGTTTCTGGCTTTGGAAACTGGAGCTGCGCCCTCTTTCTCTACCTGGCCATAGTTTCTTTCAGCCGGATTGAGGGTGTGAGAGATATGATAGTTAGCTTTCTGGCTGTCATAGTCAGATGTGGACGCTGCAGCAAGAGTAAAAGATCAAGGTATTAGTGAGTCAGTATAAGTTCAGTACTACATCATGTTTTGCAATAACCTGTTTAAAGGTGCTCCTAAGTCATGAGTGTTAGTTGCAAGGAAGGACTGTAATGTTGACTTATCTGTTGGAGCTGATGGTTTCTTGACAGTCACAATTTTCACACGACCAAGCTGATGTCCGGAGGCCTCAACAAAACATTCAAGATAAGTCATGCTTGATAAAGACTGTTCGAACTTTTCAATAGGTAGTTTGTACCCATACTGCTGTATACTAGCAAATGTGTTCAGGTGCAAAATGTGAAGGTCGTGTGATTGGCTGACGATGTCTTCCATGTACGCCATGGCACAAGGTATATCGCACAACATCCTGTCGATTATTTGCCGGAAGATTGCGGTAGCACACTTGACACAAAACCGCAAGCGAGCCTGCTGATCTAAACCACAATCCTCCTGCATTTCAACTTGGATAAAAGCACCCGAAAAATCTATCTTGGAGAACAGGATACTTCCAATAAGCTTCTCGAAATAATGCTGTGAAATGGTTGTTGAATTGTCCAGCAAAATGGGTAATTAGCTTGAAGATGTTTCGTCACTAAGCGTGGAGACATCAACGTGCGATCAAGTGGATACTTTCTCTTTGCCCGCTTGGTTTTATGTAGCCTTCAAAGTGTTTGTTAGCTTTTAACATGAATGACAAAGTGACAGTTAGCTTCCTCGTCAGTCCGTCCATGATTTACGCTGCATTGTGGTATGTCTTCCCTTGATGTAGGTAGTTATCCCAATACCTTCTATTTTTAGTAGGTTTACTTCCTTGTTTCCAGTGGCCCATTCTGGGTTTGCATTGCGGTGCGTTCTGATTTTCCGGAGTTTGTTGAGTTTTCTTTACAATGCATCTAACCAGTTATTCAGATGCCCCAATTTGATCCTTGATCTACTGGTCGCGTCTATAGTGCAATCAAATAAATATATCCTTTGTATTTTGGCTCCGCTTCTGGTTCTGCGAGATTCTCATGTAAATTCTTGTACAGTTCTTGTCTCTGTGGTCCTGGAGTTCTCTTGTCCTGAGTTGTTGCTAATTGAGTTGGTTTTAGTATGCTCGTTGATGGGGTCTCCAATCGAGTACCTTGGTTCCACAAGCTCATGTTCTTGGTCGGTAGCAAGTTTATATTCAGGCATTCTGGTTGAAGGCTCCTATCCCGTTTGTTCAACGTAGTGTTTATCGTAATCTTTACGTCCAATGTTATATGCAACACTATTCCTTTTAGTTTTACTAGTGATCTCTACAACACTTCCTCAGGTTCTAGTCTACTGTCAGTCATTTGAGCGATGTTCTTGATATATGGCGGTGTGATTTGGTTTTTCAAGTGGCCGCCAAATAAAACTCACTGGGCATCCACTTCTTTCGACTTCCCCTGTCTAGGCTTGGGCGACCAGGCAGTATCCCAGCCCTCGTTCTCCCTTCTGGTGGCATGGCAGCTAGGCACCGAGAGGGTGTTACAGCTGAACGACTACGACTGGACTCAACAGTGTTGCGAAAGCTTTCTATCTTGTATTGCTCTGTCTTGGATAACGCCTTCTCAATGTATATGATTCAGGACCGACACTTCAGTACTATTCAGCGACACGCAGACATCGCAAATTGGCTGGTGGCTGTAACGCTGTGTTGGTTTTCATTCACGCGAGTGTCCTGTGTGTACCACGCTCGGAAGGAAAACATCCGAAACTCTCCCCACTGATTTGTTTCTCATTCAGTTGAACATGCGTAACAACTGTGAGGCTCTAAAACATGTTACTCCTGCTCTCGAATTTGTGGTTATTCCAGTTGAATTTGAAGTTAGATGATTTAGGACTTCATAGTTGGAAGTCTTTCGTCGGAACAGGAATCGTGGTTAGTGAGGGTGCATAAGCTATCCTTATAGGTCACTTTTGTGGCCATGCCCTCTTTGGGGTGCCCCATCTCTTGCAAGCCAAAAACATGAGGATCAGAAACCGATGTCCTCTTTTTGGAGCTGCCTCTTACTTTAAGCTGCTACATTGGGAGGATTTGGAATTATTAGCGGCCACGATTAAAATAAACTTGAGGGACTTTAGAAGAGTGGCCATCAACCAGTGGAGTATGTGCAACCGAAATCGATCGGTGCAGTTGACCATATATCTTCATTTCACAGGATTTCTGACCTGAGAACTTATCCTATTTCGAAAGTTGGTGGTGACGCACCATGCAGTATCCTACGACTAGACTGGTCGGATAGTAAAATTAACGTTTCAGTTCATAGCTATGTGACGGATATTGTTCAGACGCCACACTTACAATGCCTTATGACCTCGAATGTACAGGCTACTTTTAATGTGACGGAGAATACCTAACATTTTGCCCCCTGCTACTGGCACAAGCAGTAATGTGGTAGCATTAGAAGGGACGTACAGTTATCGGATAAGGAAAGTACCATCTGAATAACTGCTGTTGACGGGAACTCGGGGACTGTTCTTACCTGACGAGCCCCAAGAAGGGCGAAAGCAGCTGTGGGCTGTCGAGATTTCAGCAGCCTTATGAGTAGCAAGTAAATTCCTTTTTGAATACTCTCCGTGCGTGTGAAGGACTTTGGTGAGCACTTCATTAACTCCCTTTTCGGCCTCGAACAAATCAATTAGGTCTCACTATGTGTTTCAGTGGTCGGCTATCTTCGACGGAAAAACAGAGGGCACTATATTTTCCATAATAGCCCAATCACACTAAAATTTTGACTGGCAACCTTGTTCGTTCAGTACGGGTCTCTTTCCTTCCCTGTGCTTCTGGCGCAACTTTACCACTTCTACATAGTTGGCTCACAACTACTCCCATGCCAATGGTCGGTTGTATTGAATTGGGTAGAGGGGGCAGCGTTCAGGAGTCAGGGTTTATCGGGTGGGAGGATGACTTGAGGCAGATAAACTCCCATAAGGCGGTGGACGAAATATCCCTACAGAGTTCAGGCTCTTCATGCTATGATGCATCCGCCAAACGGAGCTGCATCGTATACACATTCGTGGGAAAGTGCAACGTGTGGAATGGATGGTCGGAAAACTGAGCGAAATTCCCGATTTTGAAAATTCAGTGGAATCACATGAGTAATATGCAAGATGGGAGGTTTTAATACACCGAATAATCTACCGGACCACATGTACCTATACTCTTGTGTACTACAAGTACGTATTAGACCCGAACTACACAAACTGTGGGCACACAACCCTGATCTGTATCTTTCCTTTCAATCTCAAAGTTATGATTTCATTGATATGTTCTCTTGAGAGCATTTGACCCTTCCAACAAGTCATCTGTTCGCTAAATTTTTGACATCTTAGCATTATTTCACAGGAGAACTTTCCAACTAATCACGTCTCTTGAATTCGTTAGCCTACAAAGCTAAATAGGATTTCTCCGTAATGGACGCAGTTTCTACGTGACATTCATGACGATGATAATGCACTGAGAACATCTCGATGCACGACAGTAGTTCTGAAAACCAAGGAAATGGTTTATTAACCAGCTATAGTGTAGAAGAAAAGTACTCTTATCCGACTGACTGTGTAGACTGTGTTTAGGGGTCAGAATCCGAGTTACCCTTTTTTAGAGAGACGTCGGTCACACACAGATTCAGATCACTTGGAAAAACAGCACTTACTCAGATTCGTTGGTCAAACAACACAGGAGAAACTATTTTTTTATTTCATCCTTGAAGGCTAAACAACAAGTCATAGGTGGTCTTCAAGTTTTGAAACTCAGTATACGGAACAGCCTGCGAAGCCACTCACAAAAGACACACGTGTCTTTAACAAATAACTTCTGGAGCCGATACACACCCTTGCACTGACCAACCGAGACGAACGCTGCAGGTAGTTCTTCATTACCTGACGATAATCCAATCACTTCGGTATCTTTCTACACTTTGAAAATTCTGCGCATATTAATATCGCGTTCATAGCATGATATTTAGAGCTTTTCAATCAAGCTAACGCCTAATTTATACGTAGCTTAGAGGGAAGAATAATTCACAAGTCAAGTGAGCCTTCCGGGTGAGGGGTCGTTACTCGGGGAGGTAGCCAACACGTGACGTGGATTTCCAGGGTGGAAGACGAGTGGCGCTATATCCTGCCTAAATGCGAGTTAATCACATTGCTGACCAGCCACTCGTGACCGAACGGTTTGGCCTTCAGCTGCTAGGTCACGGGTTCGAATAGCCCCAAAGATTCATGAGGTGCGCACTGATGATGATTCGACTATTTGGCACAGACTGACTTGAGTTACGGGACGAAAGTTCAATTGGAAACACTAGCTTCCACCAGTTGAATAAGGGCCCTGACGACTCCGTTTTCGAGTTGCCCTAAGTAGCTGCATTCTATCACTTGTGGTCATGAACATCCATTTCTTCTACCTGTAGGTCTGAGCAAGTGCAACCGACTTACTAAGTAGTTGACGCCAAATTAAGAAAGTCAAAACAACAGCATTTAAATGTGTTTCCAACCCCCCCCCTGTACACGACCTCCTTAGTTGTCGCATGGTTGGCTACCTATAGCCAATTTGTTAAGCCATTAATGTGCATTTTATGAATACAAAATCCATAGGGGTGCACCAGGGATGACTCATACGGCCAGATCTGGTCTGTCTGCCCAGAAATGTCTAGCGAGGAGCAAATATCATAGTATCTGCTTTCAACATTTTTCTATTCTGACTGACAATTGGTTGCTGTATCAGGAACTTCCGTACCCCCTCCCCCAGTTCTTATTTGTTACGAAATTCTCGCGACCGCAACAACTTGGTAGCCACAGGAAAACAGATATTGAAGGCGGCAAGTGTGCTGTAGAAATGGCAATGCTTTAAAAATAGGACTGTGCAGTTTTATTTTTACGGTCATGCCAAAAGGTATGTGTACGCACGAAGAATCTAAAATGATTTGTCTGCTCAAAAACGTCAGTCAGTCCAAAACCAGATTAGGAAACAAAACAGTTACAAAATACCAACCGGTTTTTCATTCAATGGACTAGTGAGTGTCTTTACTGTACCTGCAAAACTACAGTAGGACCTAACAAAAAAGAAAAAAATATTAAGAGCCACTTTGTGGGTTGGGGCCGCAGGAATGTACTTTTATCTGTCATGATCATTTTTCTTGCTTTTATCAGCCCTACTCAAAATGCCTTCGTCTGACAAAGAATGCAGTTTCCGTGGTAAATTTCCACTACGCCGATAGCCCAGACAGGCTTTGAGCAAGGTGACTGCCGTGCTAATTGTCCGGTCCACTTCGCACTGTGTCCCAATCAGAGGATTTAACTCGACCAACTCCACAACTGACAGTTTACCTGTAGGTGGAAAGTAACGGATAAGTAATAGGAGGAATCCACTGAAATGATTGATACATGATTAATGACACGAATAATGATTGCTTTAGTGGGTAGTAACCGTTCATCGTGGGATGTGATGAACGGTTACTATTCAGGAAAATGTAGACTTTGTGGAAACAAAGGTAAAAGGCTTTGTCATAAAAAAGCCTATGGCCTTTCAACAGATGTCAGTTATACCAGTCCGAACCGCTTCAGTACCAAAGTGACGGACAGATTATGACTCGCACCCGTTACTTTGCACTCGCTTCGACAAACTACGCGCAGCCTAGAGTCAGATAAATGTCACGAAAAACCGAGCACTGTTCAACTGACTGGAGTTTTCCAAACAAATGTTCCATACATCAGTCAACTGCTAAAAAAATGAAGTGTTGGACACATCAACATCACCACTGATGGCTTAACCGGATATGATTCTCAATCAAGTTCCGAAGCCGAAATCCGTTACTGCTATTTACACACGCATTTATATTTTCATTCAGCGGACCTACTGTGTTTGTCTGATATAGGTTGTCAAACACACGGATCCATTGGGTCATGTTATTACCACCAACGGCCAGACAGCTCTGAACCAAAACAAGGCTGTTCAGTGATTCCACCTGATAATTTACATGCGTCCAGCGTACGTTGGAATAGTGGTAACACGCTCGCGTTGCATTCCAGATGTCCGGAGTTCAAAGCCCGGCACAGCCAAGAAAATGCGCAGCTGATGAGCTCCAATCAGACTGAAACTTGATTCCACTGCTTCTAGAGCCAACATGCACCTTCGCATTGACCAACCTAAAGGAACACTGCCGATGGTTCGTCACTACCAGACGATAATCCGATCCGACCCCCAGTTACACCTGACTACATCGGTATCTTTATGCAGTCTGAAAATTGCTGCATGTTAATAACTTGTTCATAGTATGGGATAGTGATATAATCACTTGCGACTCCGTCCAATTTATAAGTATCTCAGGGGAAAGAATAATTCACAAGTAACGTGAACCTTCCAGCTGAGAAGTCGCTACCGGAGCAGCTGGCCGACACGTAGCCATGTTCCTCGGATTCCGTGGTTGGAGGACGAGTGGCCTCTGTACCACTGTGCCTGCGACACAGTTCGGTTCAGTTTTTCAGCTAAATACCGTGTGCAGAATTGGAGTGGTTCCAGCTGCTACAGCTTCACTCACCGTGGATACGGGAAATGAAAGAATGAGCCACGTGTTGGAGACAATTGTCTGTTTATGCACTATTTGTGCTCACCATTTCTGGTGTGCAACTCCCTGGCTGCTTGATTTATGCAAAACCTCATGCAGACGTTGCGGTTCAGTCTGTTTACACAGTCCTTGGTGTTATCTTACGGGAAACGAGCCTTCGAATGCACCAACACTAAACACAAAGTGTTCGCCTTCTGTAATGCTACTCTAGTAACAGGCAATATTCAACACCCTTCTAGTGAATTCACACGTCCCTGTGTGGTATGAGATGACTGCTTGCTAGCTTTTGGTGTTCGGGCCAATATCCACCCTAGTTGCCGCGTAATTACACCCATTAGGTATCCGCTTTCTTGCAGCTCCGACTTTTATACCTGAGTATGTGCAGCTGATCAGTTACTCTCTTCTCTGGAGGGCTCTCTTAGCCGAATAAACATTCCTGAAACTGTACTACTACTGTATACTCCCGTCGGATTGGTTGATAGGCAGATTAAGACGGCACTGGTGTGTGTTCGTTTCTGGTAAACAGTATATTCTTTATTTCCCATCGTTGCTGTGTGTCATGGAGTCTAGTAAGGGCAGTGCGCCCGAAGTGAGCTCTAGCTCCAGCTCTATTCCATTGTCATTAGGTAAGTAGTCCTAATAAATTGATTCGGCTGCCCTATCATGGACTCAGTGTTTCAGCTTCATCGCCCAATGATCGAACGCTGCCATTTCGGGTTGGAATTACTAGTTCCATCTGAATTTGCTGTTACTTACACAAAGAGCTGATTGCATTCCGGCTATTATCCTAATAAGCGAACCCACTGATCTCAAAGAAATTGGTCGTACAGGGGACCTCTCCAGACCAAATCGTTGGATTGGAGGAAATATGCACGCTGAGGGAAGCACACCTACTCACCAGTAAGCAGAGTTGAAGACAGAGGAAGGGGGATGTTGTTTTGTTATTATCACTTTTTGTTACATTCAACGAGCTATACTAATAATCGCTAGAGGAAAAGGTCGTTATGCAAACCGAAATGTTGTCAACGGTGGAGTGGCCGCCATTCTCACATGACTGCGTTTTCCGGTGTGCTCTCGATATGTATGGAACCAAAGATTAATCTGAGCTATCCTTCTACGCTCGAGATAGTAGTTAAGGAGCGGACTTACTGACCGGCAGGTCTGTGGTTCGAACCCAGCCTCAGCATCTCGACTGCTCTTGCCTAGGGTTAGGCAACTTGGCAGTAGCTCAGTCCTTACGCTTCCTTCTGGTGGTTTGGCAGCTAGGCGCGGGAAGGGTGGTACAACTGGGCGATTGCTAGCTATTATTATCTATATGCCTATCTAACCAGCCTTAACAACGGCGAAATGCCTCGGATGACTAGGCTTTAGAAAAACCTTTTAGCCACTACGACTGATGCATCGCGCCGCTCCGTCCCTTCACAGAAGTCATACTGATGTCGACATGATTGTTAACGACAGCTCGCGACAAGAGAAACATTCACCTAATTATTTTGCAATATTTCATGTTGCCTCTGGTAGTTAGTAGGTCTATTAGTAGTATATATAACTCCTGTCGGCGTGGCCTATTATTTTTGCGGTCAAGATAAATCTCAGAAACTGAATGACAGAGTATCCACTGGTCTGACCTACCTGTAGCATGAACTGCTTCACAAATACGCAAACCTTCACGAAGTGTCAAACCTCCTGGCACTGGAGTTCCTGTGCTTGGCGCCAGAGTCGGGTCTATTGCATCGATATCAAAACTCAAATGTATTGGTCGTTCAAGTCTGTAAAAATTGGAGCCACAAAACGAACTTGTAAAAATCAAACGACATTCAATACGCTAACTAATTGTGAGCCGAAATACTCACGCTTCTTATACTGAGCATTAGCAGTAATGGAACCAGGTTTACATTTCATACGGAGGAGACAATGAACAGGAGATAAATAAACGGATAAGTAAATAAGACAAATAAACAAGTAACTAAAATCCAAACCAAGAGTAATAGTAAAAGCTAAATCGATTAGAAATACACAATATTAGTGGTAAACGTCTTCTCTGAAAACTAAAGAAACTTGGGACTACGCGGCTCAAACAACTGAGAAGATAAAACAAAGAAAATTGAGCTCCTTCAGGATGGTAAAACAGCTTTCGCAACTGGGGGACAAAATCCGCAATTTCCAAGTGTATTGCACAAAACATAGTATGTTAACAGGTGTGCGACATAATCCTGAAAGGCGCATACTCTCGGGACCGACCAAGCTCGTCTTCTGAGGAACCCACGCTCTTCGAGGGAGCCTAGGTCTGCACCATTTCTCTTTACAACTAAAGTGGATGAAGTGGTACGATAAAAAAGTACAGAGAGGTGGTTCCACTGATTTACCGGAAATACAGCCGGGTACTATGATCGAACGGAACCGGTAACAGAGAACCAGTCAAGCTACCCTGTAAAGTGAATTTGACGGAGCTTGCATTGGGCCTGCGTTTAATAAGACAGAGCACCTAGAAAACAAATATACAAAAGGTACTGGACGTCTATGTCGTACGTCTTTGCTTGCCTTGTTGCAGCCTCCACGGCAGGCTGCTCTCCACTTTTGCGGAACTGTCTAGTTCCTTGTTGCTTTCTGCGTAACTTGGTCCGTCATCCTTCTGAAGTAACTTGCAAGCTACTGAAATATATCTATGGTTCAAAACTCACCTGATCTATAACGAGCCTCATGGGGTTCTCTTCTAAGTCATCTTCTAGGAACGTTGAAATTAATATTCAACGCAGTCTCATCAAGTGTTGATACTGATGACATCCCAAGGCTACTTGAGCGAAGAGTTTCACGTTTCCGATCATCCGACAAAATAATCTTGACCATAATTTGATGTATTCTGGGCAGTTCCATGTAATGAATAATTCCGACATGTATACCATGTCTTGCCCTAAAGTACATCGTGGCCTTACTGCCGTCTAAATGAACGGTTTTCAAACGGCCATCCCAGATGAACAACTATAACGGCAATCTGAAATTATGTACGGACGAAAGACAGTTTTCAACCCCGAGTGATCGGGCTGCTGTTTTCTTGGAATAAATTCTCTTGGGAAGCAGTCTATTTCATGTAACGTAACTGAATTTGGGGCTACATAACGAGTCTCAGATATGGCGAAATCGGTCGTGGGCTTTCACAATTCTCAGCAACTTTATGAGTAGTGTTTTTTGGGACAAGGCCTTTTTGGAAGCCTACACCTTTCAGGGTCACTTTATTAAGGAGGCAAGTACTGTATAACATGAGACCGCGCATAGTACTGATGGGTTTTATTCAGATTCCGGACGGCTTTCGAATGTCATTATATTAATTCAGGTTGGTTTATCAACTGAACCAGTGCCCTCGTTGTTGCCAATAATTGGAAGATTCAATGCTAAACCAAACTGGTGTTAGACCCTCCCAAGTGGGGTTTTCAATTGAAACCATACCTACTATTGGCTATTTTCCATTCTCATAAACAAATAGGATTAGGATTCACAGAGCGCAGTATATTATGTCAAGACGGAGTTGCTCAGGGTCCCGCAGTACTGGCCTGCACTGTAACAGAGGTATGCTACCACGGAACATGTTTGTATAGGGCACTGAGGTGGATAACATTTATTGGCACATAGCTACTTGCATGCATCAGCCAAGATTCTATCGAAACCTACGCCGTTATACACTTATCCTTCCGAAACACATCCAAAGAACCATATGACCACTTGATTCTGAACAACCCGCCCAAAGCTGCGTCCAATGCCGCTTTTCACTCACCTGGGATTCACAAACTCGATTGCCTTGTGGATTACTGCTTCGATGCCCATTTGATCAACGTCCACCATCGTAAAATGAGGGATTCCGTTCCTGCGCAGATCATATCTGTGAATTATAAATGACACGAAATCTCTGGTGGATAAACGTCCTACTAGCGTGCGAGAGTCATGCCATCTGTCGGATCTTTACTAGCATCTCCTTTTGGGGGAAACATTGTAAATAGCTTCTAAAAGCAACACATTAGAGGGGCATTGCACAGAGGTCAGCTAGACCAAGGGAGTTGTAACCCAAAGGAGCCTAATAAACCATAAGTTTGTAATAAGAGGGAAGGCCAAGTCGAACAGAACCTGATCTGTGTCAAAGGGTGGAGGGGGCCGTAAGAGTAGTCCAGACCATTTCCCAGTTAAATCTATTCAAAAACAATCAAATCAAATTAAAAAAACAAATCAAAAATAAATCTATTCAAAAACAATGAAAACAAATAACGGAAAACAACGATCAAATAAAAACGTTGAGACGGATGTGGACGTAAATCTAAGTTCTTGTGCTTCTCTGCTAACATATAACGTGGGAAAGTATGGAGGTATGTTCAAAAGCTGCGTCTTTATTACATAGCCATGCAGAGCATAAAAAAGAGCAGATTTCAGCCCTGAATTTCTTTCGGCAACTAGCCGCCACATAACCCCAATACTCCAGCATAACATACGAAATACAAAAGATAAAATAAAAACTGACCGTTTAGTTCATCAACTACGTCACTGAGATCGAGCCCGTAATGAAGCTATTGCGAGTGGAAACATGAGGTGTTTGACAGAAATCAAAACTACCGTGGATTTACTGGTGGCGTAAAACCCAGATCCCCGGGACTCCGTATCAACACATGGAGGCACCGTGAAAATTTTACCGGGATACCCTATGAAAAAGATCGCGGCGTCTTAGAATGAAATATTGTGCAATTCGTGGATGTACGTGGGCTGGGAAAATGCCTGGACAAGAGGACAATTAACGTCCTCATCCAAATCCTTTGACTCGAAAACTTAACAGTAAGGCAAGGGCGGTTGGCATAAGACCGTCAGAGCAACCCAGATTTTTAGGGATCAAGTCGTCACACAAGTTCCAATTACGACATGGAGGACCAGGAGACTGTGTTAGTCAGACATCCACAAATTGTACAACCTTGTATGAGAGACTCTGAGTGCCACACGTCACTCTCCAGTATAGCTCAATGGGTTATGGAGATGTATGAACTGTCACACCCCGGTAAGATCCAATCTCTTCGTGATGGAAGATGGAAACGGTCTGGGGAAGATCAACGATGGCGTCGGAAGTGAAACCAAACCTCCGGACCACAGGCAAAAGCCATAGCGACTACGTCATTTCTGAAAGGGATCCTCAACCGTGAACCGCGGCTGCTTGAAATGGTCGGAAACGACTAGGACGGAACCCCTTTGGTGTGTGATCTGGTTGTCGCCGAGCGTTCCATACTGAGCTAGAGAAGCCACTGGTAAGCTGAGAGATTTATGGTCTGTCCAGCTCATTTGACCTCTTAGAACACATGACAGAGTGCATTTCATTCAAGCAAACCGTGCAAAAATGTCGAAGTATCCGCGTTCGTATCGTTCGGCTGATAATCAACAACATTTGGATGATAGCATACTTTACCGGTCAAATAAGGAATGAACCAATACAAGCGATTACGTTAGCCACAGTAGGGGAGCGTCACGACGAAAGAAAATGCTTGGCACCTCTTGGGAGAAGCTCAACACTGGATGCTCTCTGACTTTGAAGGGGAATGGCCCCTATTTGGACGTGTCCTTTTTGGAGGAGCAGTAGATAAAGTTTTGCGGAGCAGCACACAGAACCGACGTCGGACATCATTGTGAGCTTACATTGGTCTACGGATAACAGTTTCGGCATGTTTTGTGCCACCCTCACGGCAGTGGCAGCATTTTATCAGAAAGTTCGAATTATGCTCGACTCCAAACTGTGTTTGAACTGTTTAACATTCATCACAGTGCTGTTACGTCCACGCTCCATTTGGCATGCTCTGGCAGATTTGCGGCTTTTTCAACACACTACTGTTCATCCTTACGAGTAACACATGTGCCAGAGAAAATAAATTTTACTACCGAAGATAACTTATCACAGGAATGTAGTAAGATCGAAACATGAACATCACTACAAATTATTATGTTGATCACACTCTGACGCTTTTGGCGATCAGGAGTGCTCTTTCTTTAGGAGGTGGCAACCCAAATGCTCATCACATTATGGTGGTTTCGGGGTTGGGCACCATTGCGGAAAACAGCTTGGCCCTCTGCGGAATCAAATTCTTCTTGCATTAAATTTGCCACCATTGTTGACAATTCACTAGGGAAGAGGACTCTTTAGCATCCACCGACTTATGAGCGGCCTTGATCATTCACTCGGAGCAAAATAAATCATGCGAGAATAGACTTTTTGATTTCCTATCCGGCTAAAGCAAATGCAGTCGATCAGTCGAGTACAATCACGGTAGAATTATTAACCAAAGAACCGAAATGTTTGCTAAACTGTGCGCACAGTATAGGAGTCATATTAAGATAAGAAGCGAGTTTCCGGCCATGTTAGCGATGATGCCCTAATAAAACCAGTTTTAGACGGGACGCTGTGGTGTGTAAGCGCCATTCGGATGGATCCAGTTGTGATCAGTCTCCTTGAGTATTGCAGCAAACTGATATGTGCTCAACCTGCATAGAATTGTGCTCTTATTCGGCGGAGGACCTGCACAACTTAAAGTGGCGTTCAGGAGACCGGTATGAACTGGTAAGACTGAAAAATGCCCAACCATTACTAACAATCATTTCAGTGGCGGCTGCCTTAAGTACGCGCCGACATTCATTCTGATGACAGGTTCTATTTACTGAGTTTACATACACAGAGAAACAAACGCTAAGACGCCCACCTCCGCAGCCCTTCTGTTCAAACAGTATGATGAAAATATATAAGTTTGTACTCATTCATTGAAGCTTCCAAGCCTGAGGGAAATAAGGATAGACGGTTTTCATCAAAATATTATTGGAGAACACAGTGATTCCCATAAGGCGGTGTTTCGGTGACTGCAGACCAGCTTCATCGAAGATGCATTACAGCGGATAGCACCATTTTAACTGAGTCACTCCTTTTCTTCAAAACACCTCTTTGACAGTTTAATTCGGGTGATCTGTCGCCAATTCAGTATTCAAGTATGAAATACTATTAGAAATTTGGGAACCAAGCCTACCTGAACAGCCCCGTAAAAGGCGAAATAAGCAATGAAATATCCAGGAGTCAACCTGATGATCAGTAGTGTGGTAACGCGAGAACGCCTATCGGTTACGCCTGAATCGGGTATGCCAGATTGCACAACAAGGAGGAGACCATGAACACGACTGTACTGTCAATCAAACATGCGTAAATATACAGGATGGCTGAATCGCCAAATATGGTCACTTGTTTGTTCGCTCTTATCCAGCCAATGGCGACGTTAGTGCCTTGATCATTTTCACACCCGCTCCGCTGGTCACATGTTACCAAGCTGTATTTGGTACGCTCCGTCCACGCATCTGCTATTGGGATCGTGTGGTAACCGATGCTGACCCCTGCTATGTGTAGATCTTTCCACATGTACTTTTCGGTCTGGACGCTTCATAGCAAGTAGTGTCACATAAGATAGCATTTTTATATCCTCTGAACGAGGAAGAATCTCATTCAAGGCTGGAACATCGTGAACCTCCCTGCAATCCGTAAGTCCAAGTGTAGGCTTGCTTTCACTATCTAGCAAGAACTCCGAATGTCACACAGAAATTAAATTAGTGTGAAAATCCAGGTAAAACAACAAATAACGTGGCACATTCCATTCACAAAACTTACAGCTCGTGCCGCTCCAGGTCGCGCAGACCAATATAGACGATGTCCGTTGCTTTTAAGCTGCAAATAAGCGAAAAGTGAGGGTAATCATGTCGGAGAATAAAACTATCAATGTAACCAGGCAACGTCGGTTGGTTAGCGAGTTACGCTCTATTGTAATCTTGTTTTTAATATAGAAACTATCGGAGGTTTGCGACTGTCCCAAATTTGCTCACAAAGCAGTGATTTCTCAAAGTATTCGACACATAAAAGAACAGAGATAGATCAGGTAGAACAGTGGCGGAAGTACCGACCAAATGATCGGATCTTCAGGGCACCTATGATTCACACCGTAATTGCGTACGACCTGCTGAACTACTAGCGAGCCTACAACTGGTTGAACTGATTTGAAATATGCATCTGTGTATTTTCATGAAGGAAACTACTCACAGGGTTGCTGAAAACTCTTCGACAGCCCACGACCGGTGTGCAGCACATTCAGTTGAAGAACATCATAAACGAGAGACTCACTTGAGTCTCCCGTGAAAACCAAATTGATTTGCAAATGAGTGTATTTGCATCTGTGTACTTTGGAACCCAAAAATTGGACCAAAGCTCGGACACGAACGAGGTGCATCCAGTACACTTTCTACATTAAACCTATTGAGCACTGTCTCGTTATGAGTATGAATATTACGATACCTTGCTTAAGAACGAATGCTCCATACAGCTGATCAGCTGTTTGTGACCGGACGGTTTGGTCGTGGTTTCGAATCTCCCTCTGGAGATTCATGAGATGCGCGTTGCTGACGATTCCCAAAAAGGATGAAACAGTAGTGTTGTGCTACTTGGGTCTTCCGTATAGACCGACTTCACATTTTACATGGAATTTCGCCTATAACACTGGCACCGACACGACGTTCCCTGGCCTAACCGCACTACGGACGTAGCTGGGATGCGCGCATACCTTTGGCCCACAAGATGGATTAACTGAGGATGCGGTTTGGCTGCCTTCGAACGATTACAAAACTGGCGTCCAACTTCACATTTTAATAGTTTTTGTTGATGACTTTGTGTATGCAGGTCTGCAGACGTAATCTGCTACCAGCCTCACTCTGTGTGTCATTTTCTTTAGTGTTGTGTTCGTTGTTTGCAAAATACATCAGTGATTTTGTGTTCTTGCATCAAGTCAGTGACATTCGCAATGGATCATCTGTATTCCCAGCCACTCTACGAAGAACACACACAGTAAACCCATAGATGCAAACCTGAAAAGTATTTGGGGCTCTCATTGGAGAAAATTTCTGCCCAACACGAAAGGGTTCATATATATCACCACAGAGTTCATCTAACAGTTAAACCGGATGTTATCTATGGCACAGGTGTGTATACTGATTGTTGATCATGTGTGTGCTGATCTGTTCGCCGACATC
The DNA here is from genome assembly GCA_004794785.1 of Opisthorchis felineus. Lineage (NCBI taxonomy): Eukaryota > Metazoa > Platyhelminthes > Trematoda > Opisthorchiida > Opisthorchiidae > Opisthorchis > Opisthorchis felineus. The sequence continues at coordinate 780,808 of SJOL01006358.1, read as the reverse complement.
GGTCAAGGGGAACGAGATAGCTTAGTGGTTAGAGCGCGAATTTACTGACCGGAAGGTTCGTGGTTCGAACCCGACCTCTTCCTCTCTACTTCCCCTGTCTGGGCTTGGGCAACCTGGCAGTATCCCAGCCCTCGTGCTTCCTTCTGGTGACATGGCAGTTAGGCAACGAAAGGGTGCTACAGCTGAACGAGGATCCTTTTATATGTTGATTCATATTCGGCATGGTTCGACATTCGTTTCACACACCAGTAAATACATATAGTTTCTCTGTTCTTACTCGGTCAAGTGCCCGGAAATTATTTTAGTTAAATTCACGTCTTTTCTGGTATAAAAGCAACAATCAATCTTATCTTTTGGCGACAAGCTTGTGATTCTCTGAGATCCATGTGAATAGTTTCTCCCCTATTTATCCAAAGGCAGTGTTCATTGAAATATTTGCACAGAAAGCTGTGTACCACATTGGCATTCACTCTTTTCAATCGCCCATTTCGGTTATGATAGTGCTTTCCGCAGTACCATCATGGGTTGGTGGGCACCGTTGTATTGTGTTGTCTTGACAGTCCTGAAAGTATTTTTGCAATGTGAGTTTACGGAAGTTTAATTCGGTTGACCTCTATCTTTTGCTATGCTAGTAGGATTGTGTTTTCCAGGGAGCATAAAAATAGGCACAAACAGCTCTCCTTCTCCCTGGCACTACCACGATAAAATTCAGAGTAGGTCTTTGATAGGTAATTTTTCCTTTTTTTTAAATTTCTATAAATAGATCTGTAATCTGCAGTACGCGCCTGATGAGACACAGCGGAATAAATCCGGGATATCGAGCAAAACTGCGCTGTTTTGTTTCACCTTCAAGTTCGTTACGGGAAGGTGTCTTACTAATGCCTGTGGCACAAAAATGCTGACCTGGTGAGTTAAGGCGGTCGTCTGTGTCGTGCAGACGTAGTTTGTCCTGGTAGAGTGGAACTGATTTTTAATAATACTGCAAGGTGAAAACCTACCAGGGTTCGATTGGATTCATTTCTTCTAAATAGGGCACTTCCTCTTGGAGTTCCTCCAGCAAAAACGCGACGGGCATTCCGTGTATGTTACTGTACTCCGCTGACAACGGCGTGGTTATGTCTGCATGTGCGTCCACCCAAATCACAGCAGCGTCCGGTTTCGCTCTCTTATGTCCCATTATAGAGCCTGTCGCTATGCTATGGTCTCCGCCAACAATAAGAAGTGGTGAATCCCTTTCGGTTCCGATTGACTTGGATTCCTTCAAGAGTTGTTCCACGCGCTGTGCGATCCTGTAAGTCGCTTTAATGAAGCTCTGGCAGTTACTCATATTGAACACTTTGTCAGTTTCTTCAGTCACATTGTCCAGGTGAACGTCACCACAATCTTTCAGTGTCACACCTACACACACACAAAAACCAAGAGGAGTAGGAACAGTAGTACACCCAGCTTTTTTACTGGACGGCGTGACGGGAAACGAAAAATACCAAGAAGGATTAAGTACACCAATTAACGCATGACAGATTTGTAGCAAGTTTTTCGACCGGTGTTTTTTGAGGCGTTGATTTGAGACATTTCGTTATGCTATGTCCTTTATGAATTCACGACTGGAAATCCTTTTTAAGAACAAGAACCCCCCAACAGAAGTTTGCTGTCCTGTGATCCCCAAGAACGGTTTTAAATAGGTTTTTTCTAAGCGGCATTCTCCGGGTTTACATCAATACTAGAACAAACCAGCTGATTCACAGAGGATGAACTCAGTTACGCCGTTTGCTAGTCAATGGCAGTTTAGCTTCTGTTCTAATTCCCATTTGCACAGTCCTTCTTTACCATTATTGTGATCGTTATTTGATCCCCCACCCCTGTAAACTTCCACAGGTATCATCCTGACTTCATCTGAGTGTTTAAGATGCATATTTTTTCTTTGTTTTTCCGATCATAGTAGAATAAAACAGACCGAGTGGAAAAATTACCGTGTGGCTCAGGAAAGTAAGGAATCCCCTACTGTATGTTAGACAGCGACTACAGCAATTACAAAAATCGATCGTAACCATCTTTTCTATATTTCTACTGAGTTCTTCAAAGATTTGTGATGATGACTACTTGATAAGCTGTAGTACGTAGCTGGTGAATTTTTACTGACACAGACTCATCGAAGAGCACTCGGAAATACGAGACTAAATAAACAAACAATAGGCATTCTGTTGTGGTACCCCTTGGTGTATAACTGCTGTGCAACTCGAAGGAAGCACGAGGGCTGAAGTACTGCCAAGTCGCCGAAGGCTAGACAGCAGTAATCCAAAAGCCAGGGTTGGGTTCGAACAGAAAACCTTCCGATCAGTAGTCGCGAGCCTCAAGCGCTGATTTAGCTCAAACTTAGTCAGAAACACGAGGGCTGTTTTCTATAATACTTTACAATCTGGTTGGTCTGATTAGGCTTGAGTTGTGGAGCATTTTGTTTGCTGGATCCAGTGATGAGCAACATAAGTGATTAAGATGTTACCTGGTCTTTATATTTAAACATTGCCCTCACAAGGCTAGGGAATCATCTGGCTGAGAAAGTTCAATATGTGAATCACAGGATACTAACGAAGCGTGAACTTCTACACGAGCATATCAAGTGACTCGTTTCGAAATAGGTTTCAAGCGTAAATATGGATACAGTTTAGGGTAATGTGAATTGGTCGTTACGAATGCAACATATTTTAGTCACCCAATTCTCCCACAAATGTACAGTAGCGCTCGCTCGACCTGCCTGATCGGGTTTGGTCAAAGAGACAAATGGTGTAAGTATGCGCAAATGAAGGATAATGGGTCTACTGTGGAGTTGTAGTGAACCTAACATGGCACCTGAGTCACAGCCGGTTGTTGTTTTGAAAGCGGATAGCTTGGAAAACCTGACGTGACTCCTTACATTCCTTACAATCAAGGGGGATTCGAGTGGAATTTTTGAACTTGTTGACGCAAACTCTCTGGAAGGTGATGGAAACTCCTGGTAGACTGCTCAGCGTAGATGCTGTCGTAAATATGTTGGAAAATGCAAACACCCGGGGATGTAAATGCATATTCAAGTTTGTCTTGATCAACTTATGCCAGTACTCAAAGCATTCTATGCAGAACAACTAACGAAGCAGCTCTGAATATTTTCATAAAGGAAACTACTCACAAAGTTGCTGAAAACTCTTCGGCAGCCCACGACCGGTTTCTCCCTTATTGGGGCTCATCAGGTAGGCGCAGTCCTCGAGTTTCCGTCAACTTTATGTTCTACTTGAACCCAGATTGGACTGATTTCGATAAATGCACTCATTTGCATATCGATTGGGTTTTTACCAGAGACTCAACTGAATCTCTCGTTTATGGTATTCTTTGATTATTTAGAGGGTTTGCCTCAATCGACAAGGCAGTCGTCCGTCATTCTGAGCTGCTTAAACGGTAGCAAAGAGGAAGCTGTTCCCTTTGCAATACCCAGTGTCCTGCAATATGACTCGAAGGTGCTTTTCTCGTATCTCGTGTGAGCAGGTTTTCCTGGGGAACCAGATGTTCGAAGTAGTAACAGCATTTTCCAAACTACCTCCACCTAGAATTTATGAGGCTTGGTAGATTCCGCTAGAGGAATTAAGGTTACGAAGTTTTTCCCTATTCTTGTCTGTCGTTTTGAAGCTAAAAGCATTAAAGCCTGTTGAATGTGCCGACTGATGTAGACGCTTCTTAGCCTTAGGTCATAGTTTGCGGACCTCACTTTTTGGTGTAAATTTACATTGCGTTGATAGGCAGAACTAGTTAAACCTCACTGAGAACCACCACTGATCCTTACCCTTAACCATTCATGAATTCATCAAGCCATCGGTGGCTTGTTGGTAATATGTCCGTTCAACTGGAGGCTACTGTGAACACCGAACTTTCGTGACCAAGAACCACACCCATTCCAAACTCACCAGCTGCGCAAACTAGGCGGCAGGCAGTCTAAAACTCAGGCGACTGATCACGTGGTTAGTCCCTTTAAGCTCAATTGTTGGCTAAGGTTTTCGTGGCTCGAACCGTATCTTGAATATTTAATAAAATCTAGATATATCACCAAAGCGAATATCAGTCATGCTAACGGCCCATAACCTAGGAAGTGATAAAGATGATGCTGAATAGGTTCAGTTACCATAAGTTTCCAGAAACTCAAAGATGTTCGAATTTCTAATCAGATTTGGGCCGAGTTCTGTTCCCAATTTTGGTTGACCTTTGTTTACTGGCGCGCCGATCATGTTGACTTGTGAATAGAGAGGCCAGGGTTGGTCATACGCTACGGTGGGATCATGGAGACCCGCTGGAATTCAGAAAAAAGACGAAAGAACAAGGTTAATGTTGTTTACAGAGCAGGTGGAGGCTGGTGTTTTCAGTCATGGATGAATTAGGTTGTGGTACGCTCATGCAATGTCTGTACACTGTTACGATATCTTCCAAGAAAAACAGTAGAACGGAAGAACCTACAGCTCATCTGAGAAGGCTCTTGTGAAGTGAGGCTGGCAAAGGGGCTCCACAAAGGACCCTGTTCGCCACTACACCACTCAGGCTGTGATGTGCACAAGATATTTTGCGTGCTTGTGTAAGTGTATGAACCGCATAGTTAACGCGACTTCTTCACCGAAGGCCTTAACCAACCGGCCGAATCAGAAGAGCTCGAGATAGCTCAGTGGTTAAGGCGCCAGTTTACAAACAGGAAGGTCCGTGGTTCGAACCCGACCTTCGCATCTCGACTACTTTTGTCTAGGCCCGGGCAACCTGGCAGTATCCCAGCCTTCGTGCCTCCTTCCGTCAGCATGGCAGCTAGGCACCTAAAGGGTACTACAGCTGAACGACTTGATTTTTTGCTTTTAAATTGCGGTATTGACGGCATACTGAAAAGGGTCCATTATATGATCATAAATCCTTCCGCGCTTGATATCCTTATTCGCTCCAGTTGCCGGGCAGACCCCTCTTTCTTCGAATAACTAGACCGTGGAGTAATCTGCCAACCTCTCCGGTCCTGCCTAAACCCGCGTCCTGCCACTTGCTGTGCACTGTTATCTACAGAAGGTTTCTGACAACAGGGCGTCCCTTCCTCTGTGAACCGCTTGTTGCGTTTGCCATTTATGGCCACTTGTTTAGTGAGACTCGCGGTGCAACCAGCTCACCCTCAAATAGACAGAATTTTTGAGTTGTTTTTTTTCCCGTGCAAACCAACAAACTATCATAGAAATTTGCTTTATTGATCCTTTGTTTGTGACCATCAGTCTGCCGATCCCAATATTTTAACAATATGTTGTCCTAACCAACTGCAAACTGCAATCGACTGACATGACCTGAGTTGACAGAATAAATAAATAAATAAATAATGGTTCAGCTGTAGTACCCTTTCGGTGCCTAGCTTCCATTCCATCCGAAGGAAGCACGGAGGACTAGCTACTGCCAGGTTGCCCAAGCCTAGACAGGAGCGGTCGAGATGCAGAGGTCGGGTTCGAACCACGGACCTTCTGGTCAATAAGTTCGCGCCTTGACCACTGAGCCATGTCGAGCTCAAGAGTTGGTGGAAGAATGCGACAAACGCATACTGCTGTGATACACAACTTTGCGGTAGAAAAACACAGGCGTTGTTAGTGTGTACACTTTTGGAATTGACTACAATGAACTTTCCTAAAGGCGAAGTTTCACAGTAACGTCCTTCATTCTTCGGAAGCATCTAGTTCTCCCAGTTCTGAAGCAATATCTGCCCCTCATAACCGAAACCATTTCCTGACTCGAATTCAATGATCTTAGCTATGAAATAATTTCCAGCAATACTATTGCCACGACAATACAGTACTCCTCCTCTAATGTGACTCCTTGCAAAGGTCAACCTCTTAGATGCGACTGACATTTTCCTTCCTGGATTACGCCTTACGTCCAAAATTACTTCCGAGATAAGACTACCCCTCAATTCGAGACGCCATAGGATTTTTCAGAACACAACAATATGGAACAACAGACTACAGGGAGTGTGTAAAAGATGGAAAAAAGAGACAGTGTTCAATTGCCATAGTGACGTCTATCAGTCAACCTGTCACCTATTTTGTTATGAGCATGGCCTGGGATCTATTTGCACACGTTTCCTCCGAAAACCCGAAGCAGATTTAGTCGCTTAGATGTCTTTCCACTGTTCTCCGTATCTTCCTGATTGGTGCAACCGGCAGTTGATAAATACCTTTAAGATACAGTTATGGGTTAATCTAGCATTCAATGTGAGCCAGTACGGAACTGGAGTCTATTCGTTCCAGTTTTAAGCTGAGAATGCTTGGCAGCGCTCTCGGAATATCCGCAAACCGATCGCCAGCAACAGATAGTTTTATCCACAGTAAACGTTTTCGACTAAAGCTGTTTTCCGTTGGTTATCAGAATGACTCTAAAGCGGATTTTCAAGAATTAGTGAGCACGGCATCATTGATCGAAGGGATACAAAAAATTGCTAGGGACGACTGAGGCCCAGGACTTTTTAAACCCGCCTTATGTATTTGAAAGTAACATATGCAGCACCGGCTGTTACAATGGCCACAAATAGCTCTGACGCCGCATCAATGCTAGATGATGAACTAACCGGAAGATTTTAACCTCTATTTCATCTGTTTCTTGCAAACATCCACTCCATTCTATTGCTTTGTCGGACTGCATTCAAGTATCGCCTAACTACCCATCTTGTAATACTGTGTAGGATCCAGTTAGTGAGAGCTTTAGGTTTGGTCCCACGATTTGTGTTCCGTGCATGCTAGGATGCTTCGAAACATTCGGACGTAGCAAACCTCTTTGGAGTTACGCATGCCTGCCACTCAGCGCCCAAAATGCCGAGGTAAACTATTTGGCTCAGTCCCCAGACGGTGGTGTATTAACCAATAAATACCGGAAACACTATCAGATCCTGTCGACCGGTCCGTTCTTCTCAACAGGCTTGCACAATAGGGTCTGCCCCAGAAGTTCGTGAATATCATGCGCTGTTCTTATTCACATAATTGTGGGCGCGTGAGTGCATGGGGAGCACTCCGAGCTGGATGTTTCCCAAAACCTCTGTGTTCAGATCTCACCGAGCGAGAACCTTGTAGACCTGCAATATGTAGACGACATTGTTCTCATTCTTGAAAGCGCAAGCAATACTAGGAAAACTGACCAATGTCATCCAGTTCTTCAGGCACGTACATCGCGCCCACAAAATACAGTCAGTTTTTGAACATGCCTCTAAGAATTCAGGGATTGACACTGTAATTTGTGGAAAGCCATACGTATCTCGGAAGTTGCATTAACTCCGACGGTAGCGTGACAGACGAAATCAACACACGAACCACAAAGTTCAAAATCGCTTTAGAAATTTGCGCTACCACTGGCATCAAAAAGAAATATCACTGCTTCTCGAAGTAAGCATGTATCAGACTACAACCGTACTGTTGTGTGGTTGCGAGACTTGGCCATTTTGGACGGAGAATGAGACATCTTCAAGTCTTTGACCCCGATATCTCAGAGTCGGCTGGAACCAAAGAATGCGGAATGAGGCGATCAAGAGATGGGTATTTGATAGAGCAGACGATACTTTGCTCAAGCAATACATCGACCACTGCAAGCTAAGGTGGCTGGGTCATGTATTAGGCATGCTGACTTACCGTCTGCCAAGAAGAGGGTTGTTTTCGGCACCTAAATCGAGGTGGCACACTGAGTTATGTTCACTTCAGTTACAAAGACGAAGCATGTCCTACATAAACCGGGAGCTGTTCGACGGAGAACAGTGGGACAGTAACACTTTTGACCGCAATTTCCTTTTGATAACACTCGTGAGCGGTTGATTCTAACAATCTTTTAGTTTTGAGCATAGTTAAATCCTTCTTGGAGTGAAGTGACAACCCCTCCCAGACAAATGCAGTCGGAGTAAAGACAAGTAGGACGGTAGGAGCGACACTGTTTATACTTTTTATACTTTATCGAGGTATGGTTCATTTAGGTCCAACGTTTAGATGGGGAGTATGGGCTTCAAGTGGCTGAACAGCGATCACTATGTCCGGAACTTATGAAACTTAGGTACAGCTGCTTGTCTGAGCACAAACCTAATAGCCCATCTCTATTACCTGAACACCTAGCATCTAGACTAAACTGCGAATAGATTTCCGGCCAGCACCACACAATATGTCTATGTGACTTAACGTAGGAGGCTGAGCAGCCACTGCTATAAACCATCCCTGAATGCGTCGGTGTTGTAACGTGCATACGCGCGCAAGACAGGCTCGGTGCCTGTCTATGACCATTAGTGAGTATCCAGTGGACACTTAGCAAACAGTCCAGAGTAACACAGCCATCTCATGGACGCAATTCTGTCTACATAAAAAAACACTCGATTTGGTTTTGAACGTAAATTTCATACATCTCAGAGGAGAAAGTGAACTTGCCTTTCCGTCGGGGCTTCGTGTGAATATGTTGAACCCTGAGGAGCCTCTGCCCCATGCTACTAGGTCGGCGTATGTTTGCTGTAAGTAGACCATGAGGTTGATGTCCCAGCTGGCGAGCCATTATACCGACTTGCAAGAAACGTTTCATCGTTCGCTAAATCCGTGTTTGCCTGAGGGTTCACAAATGGAAGGCAGTTCCCCTTGTAAGCATTGAGTTATCAACACTTGCTGTCGTGGATGCTTCAGATTTGTGAAAAGGCACACTTTTTCGGAGGCTTGCCAGAAACAAGCATCCAAACTACAGCTGTTGGCAGGGCACTGTGAGATCCACCAAAAACTTTCCGGTCGATTGTTGCATCGACTCTAGTCGATAGCGATTGGTGATTTAGGAAGATGATTCAAAGGCGACGACGTCCGTAACACTGCTGTACGCCAACTGAGAAGCGTGTTCCATGTTCACACCGAGGTCAACAGTCCTGCATTTTCAGTGTCCAGTTCTGGACCAATGGCTGCACTCCACGTGATGCCATGCGGTCGATGTCAATTCGCTAATGGCCAATGGCAGCCGAGAAACTAGGTGCGCACACTGAAGGAATGGGTTGATGCGCGATGCCGAAACAAGCGGGTGTCAGCTGGAGGTTGTCGCATGAGCGAAGCCAGGGTCTACGGATGTGCGGGTTGCGTATGCAGGAAACAGAGATTTTTGTAGATTTGGAAAGGCTTTGGTGTGAAACGGAGGATGGACAGCACCAAGCATATATGGCATTTCGTCTGGCTGGGCTTCACACTCAAATCCACTGACAACCATTACGAGGGCAGTCCTGTGTGTGGATGAACGTCTGAAAGACTACAAATACGTCCTACAGGCCACTTTATTCAGGATTTGATGTCCTTCCCAAATCTGCAAGGGATAGAAGACCATTTTTGGTGGTTTCGCTGTAACTGCTCTTCAAAAGTGATTGGGTACTAAAATCCCATTAAAATTTTACGTACTTATCAAACCGTCAGAAGAAACCGGTTGTATTGTTTGACATTACCAGAAAACCCCTACGGCTTATTCGTTCTCTGTTAGGTTAAATCACTCATGACGTTCAGGCTTCCGTGCAGGTTCCATATTCAGTCGAACAACAACTTCAATGCCACATGAAAAGTGTTCCAGTCATTCAACAAATCGGTTTTATGTTTTTCCCCAAGTTAATACTGCAGTCACACAATGTTGGCGTTGAGTTTTAGATGAATTTCATTATAACGAAACACTATCCTCAAACATCTTTCTTCTAGACCCGTATGAATGCAGTCTGTTCCTGAAACATACAGCTCCAAACCACTTGCTTTTCATCCTCTCGCACTTACAATCTCTTGTGAGTTGTTCATTATTCATAAAATGTTCATGATAGTAAATCCTTTTGCAGGTAAGATACAGAACTGTTCGGCCACGACTTATTCGAATCAGCCATTTGGTTTGGTTGATGTAGCACACTGAGCACATCAATTGCAGTTTCTAGTTACCTCACTAGTTCTTCCTTCTCCAGGTTAGACTCAATTATTTGGGCACTCTACCATGAAGCCACTGGTTTGTTGTCACCTTAGTTGACCGAATGTATTGCAGTATAAAGGTGACCTACTTTCTAGGCTTGATCGTGACAGCATTGTTACGGGTGTTACAATCACTAGATCTGTCGATTGTAAGACGAATAGTACATCAAGACGGTGATCAGACTGGCGAAGCAGACAGATCTGCATGGCTTCATATAAATTGCGCTTTCATCTCGAGTCAGCTGTTTTTGTGATGTGTAAATCGAGGAAACTTTAAGCCGTCTTGGCACAACATCAGTAGTGAATGAGCCAAGAATCCACTGTCCAGTGAACACCGTTTGTACTCGGTGCATTATGTTCATGATGTATGTATCTGATTCACTGACCACAACTTTTTGTAACGCACGCTACTGAATGATTAAATAGACCGCTTTAGAGCCGAGCAGTTTGGAGACTCAATCGGTTCTTAGTTATTGTGAAATTTTGGGCGAGAGACTCTTTATGTAATGGGAATGTACAAATGTTGTGAACAGTCATTCAAATCAGTTCGTTTACTTTGGAGCCATGTTTAATGACCACAAGGTCAGATTCCAGGAATGTTTACAGGGCTGATTGTGCCCTGAAAGTGGACGTACTCCTAGCTCTGTTGAAAGAACAGTGGTCCAAATTAAGTGAATAGACTGAGGACTAAGCTTTGATCAACCGTAATTGCAATGAGACTAATTTCGTACATGTTGTGTTGTCATAATTGGGTAATAGCAGCGGTGAATTCGGCACTAGTCATTGACTTTGATGGACCAAATGCGTTCTCACATTGATAAGAGATTCACATGACATGTATGTCGCGTTGAAGCCATTCAATACAGATTCAATCATTACTGTGTTAGACGAATTACTAAAAAATCACACCAAAACTCTTTTGCTTTCTAAGAGACCTCTGGCTTTTTAACCAATGAAGCGCTAGTTCAAGCCCTATTACTTCGGAAGTGATCAGCATCAGCTGGTAAACTAGAAAACTTAGAAAAATTTGTAAAGTGATAGGTGAATGTATTAAAAGAAAAGAAATTGGGGCTAAGGGCCCGAATTCAGTTTTCGCTATAACGGTTAGATATTGAGCAATAAGCTGAACCATTTGACAACCAGACCAAGCAACATGTATTTATGGGTGTTATTAGTTTACTAGCCAATCAAAATAAAAGGCGCTACAGATAAGTAAGTAGACGCACAATATTCAGGTTCACTGGGAGATACTGCTTCCGAAGTCACTGGCCTCAAATCCTTCAGAACTTGGGTTCATTTTGGGGGTTTAGGGCTGTGCGCGACTCTCTGACGTGTTCTCCGAAAATTGTTTCTACAAGCGTATGAGTTCATTAACGAAATTCAATTCCTTATGCAGCTGCACTCTTATGGATAAAGCCCAATGCGCTGCTTGCATACCAATCTACATTTCTGGCACTGTGTTGTATCGTGGGTGGCCGTCTTTTGGTTACGCCTGAACTGAGCCCGCCAGACTAAGCGATAAGGAGAAGACAGAGAACCCCGGAACACGGCTGTATTGTCAGGACAAACATACAGAGCTTCTGCGTAAATATATAGGATGACTAAATGGCCAATTATGGTCGTCCGCTTGTTCGTTCTGTACAGCCAATGGCGGCGTTCCGGTCGTGAGCAATTTCACCCCAATCAGCTGGTCGTATGCTGCTAAGCCGTGTTTGGTAGGCTCCGCCAACGCACCAGCCATCCGGTACGTGTGGGACCGATAGTGACTTTGGGGATGCGTCATTCTCTGCACATGTGCCTTTTCCATGTCTGGACGCATCCTGACGCACTGGGAATTAGATAACCGTAGGATTTTCCACTCTCTTTCATTGGTCAACACATGAACACGTTTGGCTTTGTACATTTGGCAAATTTAATAATAATAATAATAATAATAATAATAATAATAATGGCCAAGCTATAGCACCCTTCCGTTGTCTAGCTGTCATGCCATCCGAAGGAAGCACGAAGGCCGAGGTACTTCCAGGTTGCCCAAGCCTAGAAAGGAACAGTCGAGATGCAGAGGTGGGGTTTGAACCACGGACGTTCAGGTCAGTAAGTTCACATCTTCACCACTGAACGTATTATGGGGTTTTCCTGTCTACTGATGCTGACAGGTGGAAGTGGTGTACGTTTTATTGCACGCAACAGGGTCTCATCATCCATTCAGTACTGTTACTTCTGCTACTTTGTAACCTTAACAGACAGCAATTCACCTACAAGTGTATCGAACTGAAGAAGGTAGGGTTTCGCTCAGTGTCCGAATGAGGTGCGTTTGAAAGAGACAGTGGCAAGGACTCCGTGTTGTTAGGGCGTGATATTTGCGGCGCCTTATAATGGCCTCCTATTCAGTACCCCTCATCTTGAACTGCATCTTCTATCACCTGAAATTGGCGATGGAGCCACATCATCATAGGTGAACTAGAAAGTAAACTGATGAAGGAATTACTTCACTGGGGAAGAAATCAGCTCCAGACGGGCGGTGCTGGTTTGGAGTCTGCCTACGAAACGAACGCGACAAACCAATTGGTCAGTTACTAAGACTCCAATGCGTACATTCAGACAGGGAAAGATCTAATATTGCCACTTGTCGTCACCAGTGGATAGCGGAATGGAATGTATGACCGGGAGAGTGCAGTACTTCATGCCTCTCCTATCATCCACAGCTGACTGGTCTTCCGTTTCTTGAAGCTGTAAGGCAAGTAGACTGGTACTCCTCATTTCCACCATATTTATATTCTGTACAGCATCATAGTACGGTGAGTGTACAAACGTGCAAATGTCTATGCAATCCTAATTGAGGAAGTGGACACCTTGAAACAGGAATTGTGAGGTGTCAGTGGAAATGTTGTTCAGAAACTCATCAAAGTAGCATTGTGATTTCCGGAGATTCTGAGGCGGAAATACCGGAAAATGTCATGTAAATCCCCGTCAACGGGATGACCATATGAGACAATTCTACAAATTTATCACTACCAATTTTCGCTTTCGGGTTGCTCCACCAGCCGTAAATTTTGAGATTGACTTTTAATGAGTTTCGTCACCAACTGGTAAAAATTATGCAACGGTAAGCCCCCGGGGGTGGAGTACTGTTGAAAGGTGCATTATCCGATAATGCTGTTCCTGGTTGTACCAGCCTAGCAAACAACTGCAGGTACATGGAATGAAAGTTAAGGAGCTCTGATGCGACTTCGTTCAGAAGATCCAAGTTGGGCTACGAGAGTGGGTTATCTGTCTACGCACCTATTGATCTCAAGGGAACGATGGCGGACAAGCACGCTTGGCTGAGGCGCACCGTGGACAGTGTATAAGCAGCTTTGACGAATTCAGCTCTCATACTCACTCACAGGTAAGTCTATCTCAGCCCAGTTCACCATTACGTGAAACGCCATATTGACCTAGTTGCACGAATGACTTGATCGTACCCAGATGAAAAGTCACACGCTCTCACAGACATGGGGAAAGGGCTAAGAAAACGCTTACGCAAGCATGTAGGAACCAGACTGCGTTTGTGTTGGTCACTTACTGATGGATATTCGGCCACCCGGTGGCTTAGACTCAGCGAGGTCGTGGAAGTAATTTACACTAACGGCTGTTGAATAAACTACTCTAGTGGAAATGAGAACCGGTTTGGCATCTGATTGATCTGTCTCAAATGATCTTGGGGCTGAATTCAATGTGAGACGTTTGATCAATATGAGGCAAATGCAGAAAAAACAACCTTACTAACAAACTATCTTTTGTTCTTGCAGCGTGAACCTCTCCCACAGTGAGCAGACCATTCGACGGAGAATAGACATGGTGATATGAGAGTAAGACAGTATTAACAAGACACACTGAGCTAAGGCGAAATGCGAAACCTCATTTTCTGTAGACTAATTTGAATCGACCATCAGGAACCAGTGAGACTTCACTATGATGGGTTACATAGATATATGGAATATGAATATGAAATATGAATTATTAAACCTCTAGATGCTTGAAGAATGACCTAATCCGATCTAGTCCTGCATCGTCGGTTACTGTAATCACCATGTATCTTTCAGATGCCACCAGTCATGCTTTTTCCACTCCACGAACAACTAAATACAGACCACCAGTACTATTCCAGTAAGTTCCTTTAGGGTTACCCTACTGTCTCGTTTTTCTCATTCGTCTACGAGCAACGTTTGAACAGATTCGCTTGTGATTTTTTTGTGACGACTATCGTTTGCCGTCACATAAGACTGTTAACAGCTTTCAGTACGCTGTGCATCAGTTGGCCCAAAATTAGTTCTGATAGATCCAATCTCATACCTTTCGTTACCCTTCTGTAACCCCTTTGAAGTTGCACCAGTTCAAGTCTCTAGTCGAAAAGGGGAGGTAAGGACAACGTTCATGAAAATCTCGAAGAAGTCAGGTTCAAAAAGCTGTGGACCGTACACTGTCCGACCCAGAAACATTTCCTCTTCATTCTTAGAACCCCCACATTTCAGCTACACTGAGCAGTATGTACATCGTGTTAAAAATGGGGAAAATGCTCCTTTAAGGTGACACGTTCTGCACATCTATCTTCACGTGTATGAAATATTCCTTGACATGTTCTTACTGACGAAAACGCACATTAAATATGATGTGCATGAGGTATGTGCGTACTGCCCACCAGGTAGATGGGGAAAGATGGATAGCCAATGAAGAAAAGCCTCCTTCCAAGAGTTCAGCGAGCATCGAGTTAGTCTTTTTTTCTATTTCAAACAGAACATAGCGAGAATAACTCTGTGGTGTCTGAGCAAATAAATAGCAGTAGTACACTCAACCAAAGTTACTGGTTTATTCCTGACAATTTTGCTCATCGTCCGTCGTTGCCTTTTCGAGAGACATTCATGCCAAGTCTAATACAATGGACCATTTCTTTATACGCATACTCAAACGCACGTGTGCGGACTGCTAAATTTGATGTGCTGATTTAACTAGTCAAAAATCGATATAAATATTGGGTCCAAAGAAAAGGTAATTTCTGACTGTAAAACTATCCATCATACAAGAGAAACTACTGAAATAAAGAATGAATCCATAACTCCAGTTCACATGCTCATTATTTGCTGTCCTGCAGTGATGATCTCCATCTTATTCCAGTTAAGAATTTATCAGTATAGAAAACTTTTAGAAATATTTTTTCAGAGAATTTCCGGCTTCATAGTGCTTTAGTCTTGGTGTATCTGCATTTCATTGTCATCAGTTAAAAGCTGATGGATTGGTAAAGGATAAATGAAAATTCGGACTAGCCATCGGGGTTAGTTCGGCTGTTTATCCGATTGCTACATTCATACTATCTGTTTTCGGCAAAATCACATTGTGCTCAGAAATCCACTTAGGTAACTGAAGAAAAAATAGAAAAAGTTACAAATCACAGTTATTTCATTGCCTTGCATGTGCAGCTTGCTGAATACTGCCTGCATGAAATACCTAGTGGTAATTGGAGGACATGAGCCCAAAGCCTTAAGTTCAAACAATTTTCCTGGCACTACATATCCAATGTCGTGTGTAGACAAATCAAGTAACTGGACTTTAAGTCATTTAGCAAAGTGCACCAACGAATGTAACGAGTTCAGAGGTTGATGGAATACACTTGACCACACGCGACGAGACAATCGTTAGAAGAGCTTCGTGTTATGAAAGTAGTTTATCTCACTTTTCATAGTATAATAGGGTGAATATATTGCGCTGGTATCATGTGGGGCGTCGAATTATATCCGTCACAATGCAAAGACAAGAAAGCCCGGGGGCTTCAGTTACACTTGTACGTGTCTGTACAAAATCCATTTTGTGGGGTTGGTAGATCAGACAACGCTTCTTCACTGGGCTGAAGTCGTCTGGCACCAGAAATGAACAACGCCTGCGTTCCTGAGGAAACAATCTCGTTTTACTACCGGGGTTGCAGGTCAGATTAACTTGAGATGTGGACATACCACATAGGGTGTATATCTTCCAGGTCGTGAATACAGATTACAGGTGACCGTCGAAAAGATGGAGCTAAAATAAAAATATGGGAACTATTGATAAAAAAGCGAAGGTTATAGTCGGTGATTCCAACAGGCGGTAGAGTGAAGCCCGAAATAAACCATTACAGCAAAAGCGATGTAGTCACTTTACGCTAAGAAAATGGCTGGTCAAAAGATCAAACGGAGTTGAAAATAGTCGTATAAAAGATGAATGAATCAACCGCAATCTCCATGACTACCTGACCACAAACGAATGGAACATTTGAATTTATTGGAGAGTGGATTTGGTGTACTTATTTGCGAGATCTGTTTGTTTGATTTTAGGTATTTCTAATCGTCGAAAATTCAAACTGATCTGTTTAAGTTTGAAGACCTGGAGGTGACGGGCTTGTTAGGTCATATAAAACATTGCCAAGCCCTGGAGTGTCGGACGGATTTGTCAGTCGCTCGACGTTCCAACTTCGTTCAGGCATTTTCAGACTGTCGAAGTTAGCTGGTGGTATTTTGCTCACCTGTAGTCTGTTTGCATGACCTCATGTCATCGGATCGTCCGAAGGTAACTGTTGGTTAAACGGGGGTAACTCGTAAGCCTAGGCTGTTTCAAGCTCCGCAGGTTGAAATATATGAAGTTATTTATTCTTGGTTTACAAGACTCTAGGTCACGCTCCATGTTAGTTTTTCTATATTTGCTACAGTTTTCTATACCGGACGTAAACTTCTGTACGCAAATAAACCTGCTAATGAATAAGCATAAGTTGACTAAACAACCGCGAATTTAGCCGGCCTGCACACCCTCACCACAGTGCGGATCAGGCCTGATTATGTGATAGTGTGGCATCATTTCTTAGCTTCATCGGTTTTTCTTTCACTTATCATCAGACTTATTTTGATAGACCTCCTATCAGAATCAAAGTGAAGCGACGAAAAACAAGGAACCGTAACAATTCTTCAAAGTTTTGACACGTCATCTTAGTTCTTAAGCGTGTTGGGATCTCAGCCACGTCTAACCTGTCAACTTTGTGACAAGAGTAGAAAGGGCTAGTATTATAGACATGCAAAGTGCTACTAGATTTTCCTAAAATTAATTTTCTTTCGCATGCACAGAACTGTACTAATATGCTTTAAAATGGGGGACGCACCTTGGAGCATAACACAGCATTGTGATAACACATCGACCACAGCGGACAAAAAACAGAGCTTAACAGAAATTAACAAATCCTCTGTATCACACCCCCAGTAAAGCGGCTTTAAAAACGCAAACGGCGGTTTATTCCAAGAGATTTCTTTTAGTCAATAATCCCCACTCTACTATCGGCCCTCAGTTAAGGGTTAGTTGTTGTCTGGTTTGTGCTGGTTACCGTCATCGACGTCCATAGGATGAAATTTACTATCCGGCACCCCCAGGCTCTATTTTACGCACCGGTTTTTAACTACTCGTGAGTAGAATTCGCACAACAATCAGTGGTTTCACCAGATCCTTGGCCACAGAACACTCTGCCGTAACCTAAAAGGGTTAAACAAAGCCCCTAAGGGATCCGTGACACGTGCATTTCATGGGCAGCTTCCAAAGGATTCACGATGTGTCTTAATCCAACGAAGTTTCTAACAAGTTTCTAGTACTTGCAAGTCCGGTGGATGCCTCCTCGGATGTTTATTTTCGAAGTAACCGTTACGTCTCATCTAGCTTAGACCACCTGAATTGTTTCAGCAATGACTGCAGAGGTAGCCTGTTCGACACACGGTTAACAGGCGCGGAATCCTGCAGCGACATCACTGACCTCGGCAACAAATCTGGCGAAGCCAGGTTGCACTAAAAAAGGGTAAATAAAGGCCAGTGGACAGGGTCAGAATTGGAGCAGTTGGTGGGTCATCGTGTTCCTGTTCCCCTGCGGTGTGCATTGAAGTGTCCTGCAGTAGACATGGGGGCGCAAGTCGGTAGCGGTCGGCTAAGTTTTGTACCTTTCCTCTTAAAGGCGTTACAAACATGCTTCGAGTTTGCAGCTGTTTGAACTAATCCTTCAAAGCAAATGTATTCATTTAATCCAAGTCACTTTCCTATCCAGCGGTTCGAAATCGAACTCATGGTAAGAGTTGCTGAATATTCTGTTTAATGATTAGGTTAAACGAGGACTCAGGATGCCTACACTGTGTGAACGGTGTTAGGAAATCTGCACATATTCTCTATCGTGACCTGTGTGATAACTGAATTTGTACAAAGTGTGCTGCGATTGAAGATGTACATTATATTTCTGAAACCGAATGCCGACTATCTAACAGTGCGATGTCGAAACTACAAAGCTAAAGTGCACATCCACAAAGATGTTGGTAATTGCAAGGGGTCCGTCGCTTTCAGGACCTGCAGTTACCTCTAAATTTTAAGCCTTGGACTGTGGCTAATTTTTTGCTCGTACTGTACATTATTAATTCTCTTCAAGACCAGCATGGTTCTCAACATTATCGGCCCGTTTCTCGACAGTGGTTTATTTTTTGTACATGTACACACGCAGTGCACTTGACCAGACAGACAAAACTGCACAGTCGCTCCTGTACTATCTGCCACGTCAGTTAGTGCGGTTCTGGTTACAAAGCCTCCGTTTGCATTTAGCTGTCTTTTGATATTTGTTTCCTAAAACTATGGGGAACTGGTCAGCTAGCGAATTGTTATTTTGTAGTGGTACCAGTGCACTGACAACTACACACTAAGTATCGTCGACAGAGTGTCTTTTGGACAATCCCAAGTCGTTGGGTCTTGGTATGACCACGCTGAACAGGTATAGAATCATCCTAAAGAAAAACTCTCGAGTATCAGGCGCTAGCTCTACTGTTGAAAGCACCAGACCGTCCGCCTCAAGATAACTTGTTCATCTCAAACATTCTGCTAAAACAAAGACTGGGGGAAAACAGATGCATGCAATTTGGTTGCGCAACTTAAGAAGCTTGAATACTTATTGACAAATTGACAAATGTCCCTAATGAGCTTCTGCCAGCTTTTCATACATTTCAGAAACCCGGAAGGGAGAAATGCTGCATTACTTTGAATACTTTAAACCCGGGAGGGCGGACGGCCGCCAAAATGGACATTATGCAGGAGACGGCTTCAAAACTACTCAAAGGCGGTGAAGAAGGAATGAAAGCGGTACCCTCCATCAGATTGAGGAGGACGCCTGACAACCCAGCTTTCAGGTACAGCACGGAAAACCGTTTTCGAATGTGAAACTGAGCATGGTCGGTCACCATCTAGGGCCTACAGGCCTTGTTTGGAAACCCTCAGGTTCTTGTGTGAATCGAGCCCCTAGGATCCGGCAACCATGCGTGAAGCTATTTGGTTGCTGAAGCAGCTGTTGAACAAGGTGGTGGAGTTTTTGGGATTTGAAGGGACCTGACTTCATGTGTTCCGGAGCCTTGAGAGACACCAGTAATCTAAAAAATAAGACTGCTCACATGTGCCACAGCAGAGGAGCTAAATCTAGAGGTGATGATCTACTATACGATTATTCAGAGGTCTATATTCCTGTGTTTAATCATCTCCTGAAGAATACTGGTGCTAGCCGAGAAGACGGGGGTTCATGCTTTGCTATCCTAAGCACCTCATTGATAAGGTCCTGGAGTCCTGGACCATGATAGAACTAGGGAATTATTATGCTTCAGACACAAACAGCTCTGAAGTTATAAAGGTGAGTCGTTTACCAGAGCCGCGGCTCATTGAGGGCACACACTGTTGAAAGGAGTGAACAGCGGTGAGTAAGGAGAGACGGTCATGTTTTGAGTGACTTCATTGTCCCCGAGATCTACTGACCCAACCTTATCTATATCACGAATGAAGCATCCCTTGAGGTGGCAGTGCTAGGTTGGATAGCACCTGCAGTACTGATCTATTGAAGCTTCAAGCCAACCCGCAGAAAGCCCAATCAATCATCCAACACACTAGACTTCTTCTTCATGTCACAAGTGACATTAGACTCACCGCTTACTCACTTCCTATAGGTTCCATTGAGCACGTTACACTTGCGCCCGAAGGGCTCGGCAGTTTTCTAAGTGACTTTGCCGGTTAACTGCCCCAACATATTCATAAGACTAACCTAGCTTAACTTAACGCATCTATTGTTCAGCGTGATTAGACCACCCTCCATAACCAGGGCGAGGCTTCTCTCGTGAGGTTTCATCAGTCAGTGGCTTAACATAGCTCTCTTATTAGCAGATGCTATTTTTGTGGAGGCCTGTCGTGGACTGAGTCAAAGCGGAAAAAAACTACCGTTCAGGGACTTGCGGAAAAAGGCAAATCACAACATATTTTACGTGGTGCTTACAAGAACTGACGTAATCACTGCAAGCCATAGAATAGTAAATCCAACCCATCAGAGCTACTCCACAAACTTTTTTGGTAAATCCTAAGCCTTTGTATGCATGTGTCAAAAGCAGGATCGCATGGTGCACTACCACTCTTCCACTGTTTCTCATCGGTAACACCGAATTACCAGAGGGCGACGCCTTCAGGATAATGGCTGTCGTGTTTTTCGATGTTTAGTGCTGCAAGTTTTTGTTGATTATGGGCTCTTCCGGGTTCCTTATATGACTCTTCATTTAAAATTGTCGCCCAAAGTTCTGTGGATACCAGTTTCTAACTACCGCTTTTTTCACCTGAGCTTTTATGGAACTGGATACCGGATAAATTTTCCCTAAATTTCTCGGGACCTTAAGAATGACATTAATGTCTCTTCTGGTTGCTTAAGATGCACCCAAGTCCTACCTAACTCACTTCGCAGGGTAACACATCTGTCCTTCGAATCGCTCTGGCTGCAGCGTTATTCAGTATGCTTACTGCCGCCACTTGCGCTGTCACCCTTGTGCTGTCACATTTGTTCTGATTATGGTCAACGGATTAATTCCTATGATGCATCATGCGGCTATTTTTTGAACTTAGCTTATTGTTAAGCGTAAAGAAAGTATTTCGAATCTTGTTGAGATTATTCTGGCAGTGTACATGCTAATTCCGCGTCCTCCGTCCACTTTGGTTCATATGCCCAAAAGAATCGAGATGTTTTCTTTTAGTTACAACAATCAAAACAAATTTCAACCACTGCTCTGCGATGACAATGTTACGAAAACGGACAACTGTAAAAAAAACAGTTAAGTCACCGCATTAGACAATTTTTCGCCGTTCCCGCAGACAATCTCACCATGTTTCTGAGTAGTAAGTTGTTATTTGTTCGAGGTATTAACGGTGTACTGTTTCTGAACATCTCCCTACAAACACAGGGTAGCTGCGTGTCTGTCATGCTCTCCTGGTCGTGTGGTCGCCCATGACCACAGTTTAATCAGCATCAATTATGGGACGACCAGGAATTTGACATCGTTTGCTTCATGCATCTTTACGTCCAATCGTAACTAATTAACATTGTTTACAACAGGTATTGTGCTACCTGATGGCTCGTGCAGCAATGAAAGACAAACTGAGAATAATTTTGATATTCAGTTCCAGTGGCAGCTGATCACTCATTCCATTGAGTAAACCAAAATACAAAGGGATGCTTGGAATTGTTCTTAATTACGTGAGGGCAGCCGAAATTCTTTGGGGAACGAACCAATCCCAGACTACGATCCCCTGTTAAATGGTAAAATATTCATCCATTTGGTTGTGACATCTGGCGTCAGTCAAGTTATAACGCGTAGTCGTGGACTCATCCTGTGAGAAATTTAGCATAGTTAATTTACTACAATGCATCATGAAAACTCCCGCGTTCTTGTTTTATGGATGCAAAGTTGACCTATTTTATTGCGATATTTGGCCTTCCGTGTTTCCAGCCGCGTTGTGCGCGTTGTTCCTTTGTTAGGTTGCCGCTAAATAATAGAAAATTTCAGCAATACTACATTATTGATGTAAGACCCGCCATGATTTGAAGACGTGAAATAAAGCTACACGTTAATAGAAGAGCTATACATTAATAATATTGTGTTGCCAAGTTAATTATTAGATAAGAAACAGGATGTTCGTAAGTGTGACGGCAAACGGTTGTTGTTTGTAGCAGGGGCTGGATATACTAGTGCTGGCTCGGTTGACATGGAGAGGTGAACGATGCCGGCATCCGGCAACATACCACTATTCTGGTGATAAATGCCAGAGTAAGTTGAGCTCGAAACAGCTCAGTAGTTAAAGTATGGACTTACCGACCTGAAGGTCTATGGCTCGAACCTAACCGTGGTATCCCAGTAGGTCTTGTCTTGGTTTGGGCACTCTGGTAGTATATTAGCCCTTGTGCTTCCATCGAAAGGTATGGCAGCTAGGCACCCGAAAGGATTTTACAGCTGATCAATTGTTTGTTGTTTAATTGCCAGAGTTGCTTTGATGAGTAAAATAAAAGTTGATGCTGTGGTAAAGTTTGGTGTATTCACTTAAGACTCGTTCCTGTGATTTTTTTTACCTCCAGAGAGATCCCAATCTAGCCTCTTTTAAATTATTCACCTTGTTATACTAACATTTTTTCATTTGATTACTATGCAACATGAAAGGAAAATAGCTTTTTCGGTTTGCAACGTCACCTTAACAACTTGTTCCACTCCTTTAACATTGTTCAATTTCATTATCATTTCTGTTGGTCTTTTGCCGTAAACATATCCATTTGACCGACCTGTCTATTGTTGAAGTACGTCGATTTTTTTTCTCGTTAGCAGTTTGTTTCGTCCCGCTCAGTAGCAGTTAGTGATGAAAGTTGTTGTTATTGACAAGGGATGTTTTGTTTCGTCAAAAAATGAACAACTACGTGGAACTAATATGAGTCGCTTGTGCCCATGACAACTGCAACCTTACTTTACGAGCCTTAACTCTTTCACAGTTGACTTATCTGATCTTAGCTCAGTGTATGTTCCAAGTTTGGTGTAGCATGTGATATTTGGAAATGTAGCCGTAATCCGCTAGGATATAATTTTTTCCTGGTCTCTTTTTGCACATGTCCTTTACCTGGGTTTTCTTTTGACGAACTGTCTGGTTTCAGTAAAGTACGGTCATAGGACTTTCTCACTACTTCAAAAAGCGCTATTTCATAGGACGGTTTCATCGTTCTACCTTATAATGGCAGATAAAAGCTTATCGAATACTAGGACTTAAGACCTAAGAAGAAGACCAAGTCATCAGACAGTAGGTCAACTCTGAATTGACCGGCTCAGGCGCTGCTTGCGTGTGCAGATCCAGAATGACCTTGAGCGTCTTATCCCATCTTACATGTTTTGTCAAGAAGCCACGGATTAGTGCATTAATATTGCGCTGATTTACGTCTCCAAGAAATCTGCATGGATGCGTTCCAAACAATCTGTGCAGCACATCCCACGCCTGAATGCGTAAAGCCCTGACTAGCATATTGAAAATGTACCACAGTTACTAAGTACTCCAGCACAGGGCGAGTGAGTATAGTCCATTTGGGTTGTAGTGTAGACGGCATACAACCAGCTTTCGGGGCTGAACCTACGGTCCATTCTGAAGGGCAATATAGGGCCAAGGAACAGTTCACATAAGATTACAGGCTACTTTGTATTCTTCTAGATATGAAAGGTCGGGTTCCTGCAACCTTAAGGAAGTAACCAAGAAATGACGCAGATCTAGCAAATAGACTGTTGTAAATATTCATACTACCCAGTAAGCAGAAACGATTCTCACCTTTATTATATGTACCAAATGCACCAGCTGATTTGCACAAATCCAATCCCGAAATCTTTCATGTTGCAGAGTAACAGGCCATAATTTACCGAATCGAAGAATTTCCAAAATTTTAGCACGCTCATACTCTCGGGCTTCGCTTCTTTTTGACAGTAATTTCATTAACGAAGTACTAACGGTTGGTCAGACACGACCTCTCTCTTACGAGACCGTGCCGGTCAATAGAGAGCAACTTGTGTTCATTGTTATGAGTGTCTATTACACTTCCCATTATACGTTTGCCCTTAAAATCAGAGGCGTCACACTTACTGGTTTGTAATTTCCGGAATCCCATGCCATCAACTATCGTTTAGGCTGAATATCTGACAAAATAGCGCCAAATAATGGGTTGATGCGTGGATCGTAAAACACCGCACAATTCCGGAAATCGAAAGGCTGCTAAGTTTGAATCAGTTGAAATTTTGAGAGCCTACATAATACCGGCTTTGCACTCGTGCGTTGATATAATCCGCTACACAATGACGTAGTGATGATGTCACATTCACTGGTGGTGGAACGTATTATCTAGCTCAGCGAACGAACCAGTGGATATCAAAGCTACATGGGCTTCTGACATTTTCCTCTATAATAGTGACAGTGGCACACTGTAGAGGGTAGAATGGAATTAGACCTCAACAACCATATGTTTTTCGGCTGTAAGGCAATGGTAGTAGGTGTATCAGGAGTATTTCTAAGCCATCCTTGGACTTGCTGCGCTTATACGTACAAACAAGGAGGTAGAATTCAAAGTGCCACAACCTATCTGGAGGTTAGAAAATTTCACAAGCCTAACTGGGTCCCTGGAGAGTTGGTCCCATCTATGACAAGATCAGAATACTCGAACATTTGAAGACGTTCAAGAAGGCTGGACAGAGTGACGTCAACTTCATTGGGTGCGACAGGTGAATGGTAAATAACGCATAGAGATTGTCTTTCGGTTAGAATGGTTTTTCCCGCAGGCACAAGGAAGCGGCGCTGGAAAATTTAGAGAACGGGACCGGAAGTGCTTTCAGTGGCAGGGGCATTATTTTTTACGTGAGAATGCACACACCTTAAGGTTGATCGCGGTTGGAGTAGGGACGAAACAGTGTGTGGATAAAAGGAAACGATTCCTGTCACGCTGTCTCCAAAAATATCCCGAATGTTT
>SJOL01006358.1:734695-750315 GCA_004794785.1 Opisthorchis felineus | reverse complement strand
TCATGAGCCAGATTAATACAGCTTGCCCTCTACAGCTATCGATGGAGCACAACAAGTGTACACGAAATGGATGCCCATCGAATATACGAAGTAGTATGCAATGTCACACCCGCAAGGCCTGGTGGCACTTTAAATGTACGGGTTCACAGGACGACCAGATAAGCGAGAAATATAACTCTCCTGACCCGTTTGTCTGTGCCAGCTGCCTATATCTTAAGGGTGCTAGGTGTTCTGTAGCCAAAAACAGAGCCAACACAAACGAAACCAAGTGCCCACTGCTGAATCGGAAAGACCAGTGCGAATGTTCCGTTTTAATCAAGATACTTGACGCAAAACTGGCGCTTCTTTCTAAAGCTCCCGAGGAAGCAAGCACGAAGAACCAAACGGCCTGGACGAAGATCGATAATGAACTTTCTTCCTTGAATGAATATTTAGCACTATCCATCCCGGGTCCGCCGGCTGCAAAGGTCATCCAGCTCTCCGATGTGGCAATCATGACCTCCACGGTGTCGTTAGTAGACAGGCGCATGAGAGAGCAGGCTGGTCATCAAGGGGTCGTCCTCCAGAAAAATCGCGTCAACGAAACTGGCACAGTCCTTGGCAGCGTCCTCACAAAGCCTGGACACGGATCGCTTCACGCAGAGTGGTTATGCGGAAGGGGAAGCAAGCGATCACTTGGGCTTCTGGTCACCCTTTGCCCCCGTCTGCCGCACAGAAGATCCTGGAACCAGCTGTTAGCATTCAGAAGGCTCACTCAACGATCAAGCGTATATCTGAGGATCGCCTTCTAGAGGCACAAAAGCAGGGCCACAGAAGTCCTAGGGGGGAGGCGATAAACAGGCTTCCGCTTTTCTCTAGTTCAGCCGACCCCAAACTTATGGCCAAACAGATGGTAATCATGGCCCCTGGTGCTCTTGAAAGAACGCCAACGCAACCGGCCTCGACTCCAAATTGCAGCTTCCACTCAACCACCGCAGACCCTTCGACTACCAAAGGCAGCGATGCTCGGAAGGAGGCAAGCCTCACGTGGACGCAGCGTCTAAAGTACTTGGAGCTTCAGCGCTTCTCTCCGTAGCAGACGATAAATGTGCAGCAGCAAACTCCACAACCTAGTCACAGCTTCTGAGCTGGATTCGGTCGGATGCGAGGAAACAAGCGGCGAAGCCTACCAACAAATTAACAGCAAGCGTTGAACCCGATATAGGGAATGCTGCGAGAACCCTACAGCCACTGAGAATGTGAAACTGCCAATCTCCAGCTACACTCCGTCAAAAGTGGCCTCTTCGATTGTGGAAATAGTGGTCACCCATGACTCCGATAGCCAAAGCTACAACCCGACTATAACGAACTGGAAATTCCTCCGTACCCTCAGTTGGCTACGCTGATCGCGGGCAACTCGGGAGTCCACACAAACACGAAAGAAAAGCGACTGCGGTCGAACAAGCCAAAGAACCTTCGCCAAATCAGAAAGCTGTTAGCTAGTTTCAAGGTGCAATCCTCTGCGAAAACGAGCCACATGGGAGCGCCACCAAAAGGATTACTTCTTGGTGCCACTATTAAACGCATAGAGCTTCACAGAGACACCGTATCTCCCAACCACGCCAAAATGCCCAAGAAACCAAACAAACGCATGTTTGCCATAAATCCTTGAACAACAGCAAACCTGGTCGTCCAAAAGTTGATACTGAACGAGCTGCAAGTAGCAGCGGTCGACATTTTCGCTCACGAAAGGAAAAACTACGTCCTCCAAAGGTAAAAGGCCCGCGAAAACCGGATTTCACGGGGCGAAGAAAACCCTTCAAATGAAAGGCAGCCGTCGAAACCATTAAGGCGAGAAGCAGACAAGTAGACCGCAGAGACCCCTTCGGTGCCCTGTACCCAAACCCGACGTACAGCTGATAAATCCGCTAACCTCCCTGGTAGCACACCTCTCGGCTTTCCACCTTCTCTCACCTTCATGCAAACCCTTGCGAAACTCTCCTCCAGCTACCATTTCACGCATCTCTTGCTGGTAGGTGATTTTAACGCCCCTAAGGCTCCCTGGACGGGGCTGCAACGCGTCGGGTCTAGTGGATATTTTGCAGCGGCGCTGACCAAAGGCGTTCAAAAGAGCGCTCAGACTCAAAATGTCGTCGCACACACCAGATACCGCGCAAGCCAACTGCCATCCCTTCTGGATTCAGTCATCACCAACGAAAGACACCTTGTCGATCAGGTGTTAAATAATGCCCCACTGGGACATAGTGACTACTATGTGCTGATCTTTGATTTCATCTGCTCCTAGGCCAGAAATCCCGAATCTCGAACGTGGATTCGCAACTTCTGGCATGCAGACATCTCACGAATGCGCATCATTCTTAATCAATTTAAACTGGGACCGGCTTCAGCGGAATAGTTTTACGGCACCATTTTCCAGAAAGTTCACGAGGCTGATGCGATGTTCATGCCAAAAATTCAGCACACAGTCAGATGAACCGCAAGCTACCCAAAAGAATTCGGCGTCTTCTGGAAAACAGGCCTCAACTACAGGATACACGAAAGATGCGCTGGCGTTTCATAAAATGCAGAACCGTTGTAAATCAGAAATCCGCCAACGAAACGTACGAAAACAAGCCATAATACTAGACCTCGCCCGGAAAAGCCAAAGTGTGCTGTTTAAATACATGAGGCATCGCCGCAGAAACGAACCAACTGCGTTCCTCTTGAGCGACAGGAACAGGGAACCCACGAGTGACCCAATAGTGGTATCTGATGTCTACAGAGAACACTATGTAGGCCTGTACTCTGCCCCAGTGACCTCGCCACGCCCAGTCTTGTCAAAGCGTAACCACGATTGGGCTCCAACCAACGTTGTTTTCGCGGAGGAGTACATTTGTCAACTCTCGCACAAGACAAACCCGTTCTGCGCGTTGGGGCCAGACGAGGTCCATCCAAGGATCCTGAAAGAAACGTCGTTCACACTGGCAAATCATTTCTACCTGGTGTTTTTTTGGGTACCTGGCTCTCCTCAAGCATATTCTTCTCACCGCATCATGAGAAGTCGGCTAAAAAGATATTCGCCGTTCTACGGATGATTCGGCGCACCTTCTCCTCTATTACTAGTATGGACTTCCAAATAATCTATGGAGCCTACGTCAGACCGCTTGTTGAACCTGCCAACCAAGTTGTCTACTCAAGACACAAGAAGTTCGTATCCTCATTGAGCGTGTCCAACGAGGTGCTACGAAAACGGTTGCCGGCCTTGAATTCATGGACTGTAAAACGCGTCTCGCGGTGCTTGATCTCTTCTCCCAAGAGTATCGTTGACTCCGGTTTGAACAAGACTTGGCCAACGGGTTGTTCACCGTTGATCCAGCCAACACACGGTGGGGACATGGTAAGAAGATCTTCGAACTCAGGGCATAAACTTTAATTAGGCAAAATTTTTTCTCATTTCGGGTAGTAGCTGCGTGGAATAACCTTCCTCAACGTTTGTCCCCGCTACATCTAGTGCCCTGTTCAAAGCACTTTTAGACTCTTTTTTATGTGAATCCTCTCGCTGGCAAGCTTACTGCCCCGCGCTGAGAGTTTAAGGGTAGTGCTGCGCTCTTTTTTCGCTTTTACCTGTCAGGTGAACGGCAGCCGCTGAACGGCAAGAACAAAACCGACCCGGGAAACTTGGACGAAAGCCTCGATCCTGCGTATCCATCCGTGAATCCGTGAATCTTTGTCTACGTGTGAAATGTACAAAAGGCTTCAAATCAACCTACCGCACTCATATCTTATGGCGCCAATAGGATATGCAATATTCATTGGTTGTGGGTTGAGAAAGCGTTTCAGGGGAGAAAAGAGCACTGACTATCTTTCAGACCATACATTTAAGCTCCTTCTAGCACTTCGGAAGTGTATGGCTCCTGCGGTCCATTTAAAAACCTCCGTCGGTCTTGTTGCCATTCATAGGATCCTTCCTGAACTGCTACATCATCTCATCATGGCCAGCCTCCATCAACTTCTACGAAGTCCTGAGTACACAATACAGCTCATCGCCTAACCTTAATTTGGGACCGTCTAGCACTTCTGCGTCTCTTTGCTACCATTCTTTGGCCTCCTGGCAAGTACCTGCTAAACTGCTTGGTTATCAGCGCCTCAATCTCCAAGGCGCACCCTATTATTCTCCTACGAGTGCTTATCTACCTCGTTATCATGAAGCTCCAATCCTACCTGCGTCCACATATCGGCTCGGAGTACTCAAGCAGTCGTTTATAGCCTAACTTCACCACAATAGCCCCTAAGTTAGTCAAGCTGTCTTATCAAGTCCCTAGCTTCGTAATCTTCTGCCCGTTTTACCGTGCACTGCAAATGTCACTCAATCTTCCCCAGTACCGTGGTTCTAATGAGCGATGCACCAACTCGCTTTCAGAACGCATTTTCGCTTTCGTGTTCGCCCCAACGAATGCTTTTAGAACTCTACCTCTGCCTCCCGGGCAGAGCCCTAGGCATTCGTTCTCACGCCCGTTTCACGCTCACCAGCGTGGTTACTGTGCAGTTCTCCTGTCTTTTACAGGCTTCTATGAGTAGCGTGTGATAAACTCCGCATCATCAGCTTCATCCATCTATTTTAGTTTCTCCTACTTGCGTTAAAACACTCGTCAACCAGTCGTTACGACGAATAAATCATGTACCTTAGCAAATCAGGGTCTCCGCAGTGGTCATTAGCACCTTGTTTTTTACCAAAACAGGCCTTCCCCTTTTGATCATACAGCTGTCGTACGACTTCATGATTGATTCTGTGTGACACACCACAAAACCGCAGTCGGCCGACTGCTTACTTCCAAATATTGATGCTGTGTTGTATACTGAAAAGTTTGCACTGGGCTGCATCCCCTTTCTGCAGATGACAAGCATAGCCAAATGACTACAGATGAGGTATCATGCTATCCTGATGACCGCTTCCTGAACAAGTCACCACTGACTTCTAGCGAGCGGCCTACTCTCATCCTGTACTAAGGCCACTACTCAAATTCATACCATCTGTTGGCTCACTTTATCTGGCACCGCCTCAGCAAACCCACCCGTTCCTCGCCCCTGTGCGCTTCTGTCATATCTGGCCGACACCCCAGTTGAGGTAAGCGTATTATATGTGCAACCCAATTTCGGAATGCCCGCTGCTTAGGACCTTTCCAGATGGTCTGAAACCATCCTTTGGTTATCGTTCTTTCTGCGGTTTACTTATTACGCACACCCAGCTGCACTCCAAAGAATCCAACTTTTTCGTCCTATATTGGCTTGATGCCTGCACAGTCTGTTGGTCACTCAGTCATTGTCCACTAACCTATCTTATATCTCCGCTGCACTGAACCAGTTGCCAAGGTCCTCTCAGGCTACCTCCACTTTCTCGGGTCCACAATTTTCATTAGACTAGATTTTTTGGGACCATAAGTTTGCAGTTCTTGAAACCTTATTGGCTTTAAGCATGGGGTTAACTTCCCCACGTGCGTCGATTTTCCGCAAAGTGCTTGATGAATCTCCCCCGCGTCGGTCGCCTGATGGCCTCCGTCCCAATTTTGAGTCAACGTAAGTTCAGCTGCTTTTACCACCATGCGTATACCCATACCCCGCCATATGCAGCTCGGCTTTTAAAAAGTTGGGCATTAGTTCCTTTAACACAAACCACCTGTACGCAACCAATTATGAGTAAAAGTTGAAAAACGCCACCGTCTTTGCAGCAAACATAGGGGCGCAATGCCGAGAGGCTCTGTGTACGTTTGAGTTTACGGAGTAGGTCGCTCATTGTGTTTGAGCCAAATTGTGGATGATATTTAACGCCCGAATTGTTTTTAATGTTTCTGCCATCATCACTTTCACCAATCCGGTTGAGGCTCCGAAGAAGTGTGTGCTTATCTCGATTGGCAGTTTGGTAATAATAATAATATTCCCAAATGGTGGGTGGCATACCGTCAGGCATGATCATAATGTTACAGTCAGAATAAAAGCATGACTGAGGGAGTTGTGAGTACAGGGGGTTGCGTGGAAAAGGGGCAGCGTCACAAGCAGTGGGCAGTGTCCGGGGTAATAATAATAATAATAGTTTTATTTCCCAACATGTAGGGGCATGCTGACTGAGGCATGATGGGGACATTACAACCTGAGCGCGGCAGGTAGCAACACAACGGGCATGCTTATTACGTGAAAAGTCACCACAGTTGCGGGAACCAAAAAAAGAGGACAGTGGGCATCTGGTACGACGAGTTCAAAGGTGAAGCCTCCTGACCTGAACTAGAACTGAAAACCGTTGCCGGCCATGAGTGACCTTGGGCGGTCGAGTAAGTGGCTAGGGTCACAAAGTGCAAAATGGAGGTGGAGATTAAAGAATTCGATCTGGAGGCAAATGGCGAGTTTTGTCTCAAAAATATGGCTTAAATCGAAACTGAGTAGACTCACTGGTGTCATTGTTGTAGGGAGGTCAGGTGTAAAGGATAGTTTTGATGGGGAGATAGTGGCAATGCATAGGGCCAATCGAACACCGTAAATGAAATTGAACTTGTGGAAGAGGCAAACCGAAATTGCGGCAGGAAACTAGGCTGGTTAAATCCGAACGATATGTTCAGCGGTTTAGAACGAGGCGGTTGGGGCCAGGTGAAAAATTTGTTTTTGGTTGCGATTACAGGCTCGAGTGGGCGAGAGGCTGAGGTCGAGATTCTGAAGAAAGTAGTTGCAGGAGTGCCATCAGACTGGGTATGGCAGTGCCATGCCATCATTGCACTGACATATTTCGGTTTCTGGACAGCCCCGTAACGGCCGTCAAGGTTGCCGCAATCGGACAGGGGATACGCATTTCCGTGGCAGCTTGATCTGGGTTAGACGAGGAGATGGACAGAGGTAGAGTCAAGCCAATGTAGAGTCATCGGTAATTTCGACTCAGTTGGAGGACCATGCAAGTACAGACCGCGGACGAGCCAGTTTGAATAAATGGCGGTTGCACGGGGCGTTTGCGCAGCTACAGTCGAAGTTTGAAGCCTGGGAAGAGACATACCGCGCAACCAGATGCTAGACAACGAAACTTTTTGCTGGGAGAAAAAAAGGAGAAAGCCACGGGAGCGTGAGTATTCCTTATCCATTTATAAGCTTCCAGGGTAGTTTCGTACGTTATTGGGGCAATCAAATATGGTAGAAAGAGTGATTGCTGCTTTCGAAGTGCGTCACTGGGGTGACTCTGGAACCGAATTGAGTGAGTTCTGACAGAGTTTGTTCAACAATTTAGAAAGTGTGACGTCCTCTCCAGTAGCAAACTGCTTTGAAATAAAGCTTTACTCGCATCGAGTTTTTAACCCTTTTTTTAGAAATGGCTTAAAAGCACATAAACGACACATTTCAACTAGGATTCCGACCCTAGTGAATCCAGCGCACTACGCACGGCTCGAACTAACTTAAGCAACGGAAGCTTGACGCACCGGGTTTATTGTTTGGAAGAGGATCTTGATTAAAGTTACGCGTACTGAAGATACTCCGGTGCCCCCGTTCTTACTGGGATTTCTTTCAAACCGCTAAGAACTTTGGAAATGTTCACTACCATGGTTGGCCTTTTCTCTAACAGAAAGTGGCGACTCGGACTAGCGGGCCTGAATGCC
Source organism: Opisthorchis felineus (assembly GCA_004794785.1). Classification (NCBI taxonomy): domain Eukaryota; kingdom Metazoa; phylum Platyhelminthes; class Trematoda; order Opisthorchiida; family Opisthorchiidae; genus Opisthorchis; species Opisthorchis felineus. Next base: position 742,708 of record SJOL01006358.1, on the reverse strand, counting down.
TGTGAGAATTAGACAGTACGAGCCATTTTAAGTACATCTTAGTGGCGCAAATGCCCTCCTCGTTTTTGCAACGGGGTACGGATAAACTTCACGCTGGTCACGTCACGGATGGTGATTCAGAGGTCGAGCACATGAATTTACCTATTCTCAGCTGCTTGGATGACGTGGACAATGTTGTGACCCAAAGCACTCACAACAATCAAAGTCTCCCATTTTGGATTCATGTGGTTAACAGCTCGGCCCATATTGCGTTTCTATCAGAGTCGTGCTTCAAAAAGTTCAGCTGAGAAGCTGCGGTACGAATAAGACACAGAGATATAGGGATCACAGTCACGTCAGATAGTTAAAGTTTTCTATCTCCTTCCGCTTCGGCTGGAGGATCACAGGTGCAGCGGGCTCAAGAGGGGCACTTTAGACTACTTATCCCGCATTTCTGTAAAAAAATTCCCGGCGTATCGGAATTTGGACCAGCCTGCAGATTGACGGCTTTTAGAATACGCTGGTTGAGGAAGTCTAAATGCAGCACGCCAAAATGCAGGTTATTTGTTTGCGCCAGTTGCAACGCAATTGGAACTAATCATGCACTGGCTAACGTGGGCTTATCATATATCTTAACGTGTGAATATAGCTTTCCCTACAACAGATGAGCCCGACGGGCTACCACAAGTCCCCAGTCAGAAAAATATTTCTTTCCTTTACACTCCGCTGAAAGACTCTGAGTCGGTTCCGTACAATGCCTGAATTGTGACGATCGCTTCTATTTCATCACACACACCCTCTTGTCTCCTTTCCGTGTTACCCAGCCGCCGCTAATGTATGCTCTGTGCGTCATGTGATTTCACTGCCACCAGTTTTCATACCTGTTCAGCTCAGAATCACTGTGCGCCGCCGCTACATACTTGTGGACATCGAGTGATGCCACCTCTCTGGCTGCCCACGCCATGACCCTGTAAAATGAGTGTTGCCCAATCGTGAGTGCGCACAATACGCACGGACGTAGCTCTAAAACCGCACAGCTAAACCTTAGTGGTCTGGTGTGGTAGTGTGAAAAAGAGTCCAGAATGATCACCTGGGGTTAGCTTTTCAGAAAAAACATGCCAACAAATATTGGCGGTGTCGTAACGAGCCCTGAATGCGCAAGGCCCCACCTAGAATGGATACGAAGGGATGGAAGTAATCTAACATTTAGGTTTCTAGTCACATCGTACTTCCAAACTGACTTACAGTGGACCATAGAGCGGGCTGTTAGTATACAAAAGGTCTTCCGAAGTCCAGGCCCATATCTGAGAATCACCCCACACAGGCGCAAAAGCTGGGTCACAGGTGTCCTAAAAGGAAGGCACGAATCAAACTACCGCCCCAGAAGTTAGTTATGTAATTTTGTTCTCTTAAAAGCACGCCGATGAGACTGACCACGACTCCAGATTACAGCTTCCACCCAACCGTCGCAGACCCCTCAAATACCAATGACAGTAATGCTCGGACTGAGGCAAGCCTCGTGGGGACAGAGCGTCCAAAACCTGTGCAATCATCATCGCTTATTCCCCTGGCGGACGATGAAGGTGCAGCCGCAAACTCCATACCCACGACACAGGCTCCAATGATGGATTTAGTCACCTGTGCAAAAGCGAGTAGTAAAGCTCACCGATGGATCAGCCACAAATGTTGGTCTCGACGTCGGGGACCGCTGCGACAGCCCCGCAACTACTGAAAACTGCCGGTCTTCAAATCCACTCCTTTCAAAGTGGCCTGTCCGATTGTGAACTCACTTGTCGCTCATGACCCCGAGGGCCAAAGCCACGAAATCTGCAACACTGTAACGTTAAATCCTATGTACACCTAGTTGACCACGCAGACGGTGGACAACCCAAAAGTCCATACAAACACAAAAGGAAAGCGACCGCAGTCAAATAAGCAGCATAATTTCCTCCTAAACTAAAAGCTGTTTGCTGGATTCCAGGTACAGTCGTTTGCAAAAGGAGCCTGTTGGGAGTGCCATCGAACGGGCTACTCCATGTTGTGGTCATCTAACGCACAAACGGCTCTACAAGGCCTCACAGCGACACCTCGCCGGCCAAACCGCCCCAAAAAGCCCAGGGAACCAAACGGGCATGTTCACTGCGAATCCTCAAACAACTGCGAATCCATGTGTTCAGAATGTGGCATTGCACAAGCTACAAGGCATCGAAATTTTCGACCACGGGGAAAACCTACGTTCACCAAGGACAAAGAGCATGGGTAAGCCGAACTAGGGGAGAGGGGGGGGGAGAAATCCCATCTGCAAACAAACAGCAGGTCCCGGAAACACCAAGGCAGGAAGCAGACAAGTATGCCGCAGATGCCCCTTCTAGCCCTAAGACTCAGCCTCGCCGAGGAACCGTTAAACATTCTGGCAGTGAACCTCTCTGCTCTCCACCTCCGGACGCAACAGGGATCGTGTTTAAGTGATTGTCCACAAACTGCCTCAATATTCTCACCAAACTCCGCGATATTCAACAGTCGGCTTGCCTTGAAGAACAGTCCGTAACGGCACATACAGAAACCTGGCTCACACAAGAAGGCTCCGACACGGAGAGCTCGACTGAAGGTCACTCCGTTTTCCGGGCCGACCCAAAATGCGGGAGGGTAGGTGGGGTTTCTTCACAACTACATGCGGACATGCCTACCCTGATTGTACTCTCTCACGCCACTCCAGCGCCTTTTTGTGATGTACCCTTTTGGGTTCGAATCCTGCTGCGTGGGATTGATACTCTTCTTCTGGGCGTGGCCTACCGTTGCCCCTCGAGCACACCGAAAGATGACCAGTTCCTCGTACAATCCGTTGAGCAACTCTATTCTAGGTACCTGTTCACACATCTCTCGCTGGTAGGGGGTTTTAACGCCTCTAAGGCCTCCTGGATGGAGCTCTGGGGTTTGACGGACATTTGCATCAGTGCTGGCCAAAGTCTTTCAACAGAGCGCTTGGGCTCACAATGTCGTCGCACCCAAAATATACCGCGCGGGCAAAATACCATACCCGCTGGATTTGGTTATCACCAAAGAAAGGCACTTCGCTGATCAGGTATTAATTAAGGCTCCACTGGGACATACTGACCACTGTGCTGGTCCTTGATTTCATCTGCTACTGGACCAGGAACCCGGAGCCTCAAACGTGGATTCGAAGCTTCTGCCGACTTCTGGGGAAAGCGTATCCTCCTTGGCCAGCTTGAATTTGGGCCAGTTGCAGTTGGGAAGACATACAGGACCATTTTCCAGGCAATTCACGAGTCTTACGAGGTGTTCGTCCCAAAGAAGCCAGTGCACCGTCGGACGAGCCAAGAGCCGTCTAAAAGAATTCGGGGTATGCTGTAAACGACAGATCAAACATATTTAAAAAAGATAACTGCATGAGACACAGAAGATGAGCTGGCGTTTCGTAAAATGCGGAACAAATGTAATCCAGAAATCAGCCAATGGAATATACAAAGGCAGGCCACGATAGAGATCTCATTCGGAAAGACAAAAATGTACTATTTAAGTTGGGACACCGGCGAAGAAATAGGCTAACCGTCTTTTCCTTGAAGGACAGAAGCAGTGAAAACCCAAATTACCCACGAGTGGTATCTGAAGTCTACGGAGAACACTATGCGGAACAGTGACATTGTCACATTAAACAGCAGCAAGGTGTAACTACGAACGGCCTCTAGCCGAACCGGTCTTTACTGAGGAGGATGTTCGTCGATTCTTGCACGCGACAGACCCATTCAGTGTTTTGGGTCAAGACAAGGTCCATTAAAGAAACCTGAATGAAGCGTCGCTCACAGTGGTGAAGCATTTCTACCCGTTGTTCCGTCGATCGCCCAACGAAGGCAACCTTCCCTGCGCTTAGAAGGAAGCGACTGTTACGATAATCCACAAAACTGGTGACTGACCACCTCCTGGCAGTTACAGGCCTATTGGATTCACTAGCGTTAGGCGCAAGGTGGCGGAACGTATTCTGAAGCAAGCCACCTTAAATAATCTCAGTACCGACAACTTAGTATCCCCATCGCAAAGCGGGTTCTTCCCAAGTCGTACTTGCGTGACGAACCTACTAAATTTTATGGCGGCCTTAAACATGCCAAAGGTGGGGGACACATATCGGATGCCAAATTCAGGTGCAGTCGACTAAGCCTCACACGTTCAGTTGTTCCACAAGCGCGAGTCTTATTAAATTCAATGGGAAATTCCTAGCTTGGTTGGGTTATTCCAGTCCCATGGAACATTCCGAGTGAAAATATGCTCGACCTATTTTTCTTTGGCACCAATCTCCATTGGAGTTCATCAAGTCTCCGTTTTGGGACCATTTCTATTCCTGATCTGCGTCAGCGGACTTTCAGATGTTCTCTCAAGTATATGTCTACTTTCTGCGAAGAACTTGAAACCCTGGACTTCCAGCACCAGCCCCTCCAAATGGATGTAGTCAGCGCAAATCAGTGGTCTTTGGACTGGCACCTCTCCCTGAATGACGAAAAGTGTGTCCAGTATTCAGAGGGGACTCAGCGATCAGCTTTGTCGTGCATGTGGAGGATGAACCAGAAGACATTACGAGGATAGATTCCAAAAAGCATTTAGATATCCAGGTCTCTTCAAACAAGTCCTTCTAACTGCACCATGAAAAGTCGGCCCAAAAGACATTGGTCGTTCTTCGGATGATTCGGTGCACCTCCCACAGTATTACCCGCATGGTTTCCCGCATACCTTATAGGGCCTAAATCAGAGCCCTCCTTAAATAGGCTAACAAAGTTGTTCACATTAGACCCAAGAAAATCGTTACCCTTACTAAGCGTGTCCAACGAGCTGCTACGAAATTGGCTGTCCACCTTAAATCCGGTGATTATGAACCGCGTCTCGCGGTGCCTGACATTTCTCCTCTAGACTATCATCGCCTCCGAGGAGGCCCAATGCTTACTTACGCCCCAATTGAAGAAGGTTTGGCCAAAAGAATTTTCACCATTAACCCGGCTAATACACGGCGGGAACATGGCATCCAGATATTCAAGCTCAGAGCGCACATTTTTATCCGGAAATCTTTGCTCATTTCGGGTAGTTGGTGCGTGGAACAACCTTCCTCCGAAGGTTGTTTACTGTGCATCTAGAACCAACTTCAAAGCACTTTTGGATGTTTTTTGTGTGAGCCCTCGTGCTGAGAAGCATGCTGCTCTGCGCTGAGAGACTAAGGGGCTGTTCTACACACTTTTTCGCTTGTACCTTTGAGGTGAACGGAAGTCACTGAGCGAAAAGAACAAACCCGACCCGGGAAGCTTTGGCGGAAGCCTGGATGCCGTGTATCAATCCGTGAAATCAGTGAAATGACGGTACTTGGACGGTTGTGACCAGGGGCCCTCGAAGCGCAGACAACCGTTCCCTGATTGGCCAAAAATGGACCTATCAGCACTGGGTTCTCGTGCTGTGCGCTTTCTGTATGGTTGCTGGTCGTTCAGGTGGCGAGTGAGCACGTTCTGTAATTGCAAATTCGTCACTTTGTCATTCCTCTGTAACCGAAAGATTACTGTGCTTCAGTTTTCGAATTTCCCGTTTTGAACAGTGAAGGCACCGCTCTGGAATATGGATGAAAACTCTTCCAGGACTGTTCTATAGTCCAATCTAGCCAGTCTACACTCATTCTCCCGGAAGAGGCTCGCAGGCAGACTCCATCGTATTCTTCGTCGTCTAACAGGCTTTCCGTGTTTAAAGTCTTTGCAGAACTCGCTTGCGAACAAAATTTGCACCGGCTGTCCCCGATTGAGTGATCTCCAGGGTCTGCCCTAGAATTTTGTGGGATATCCCAATTTTTATGCGAGCGTAGGGTCATATGTCATCAGAGGCTGCCTTTCAGGGATCTTTGACAGCAACAGATATTTTCCGCGAACCGTTTCCAATATAGGTATTTGGTTTGGTAATTTGGTGACCACTGGGGCATTTTGAAAGGTACACCTCTTGGTAGTTGACGCCTTTGGGGTATTTAACAAGTAGCACTCTAGACTGACATATTCTCCAAAGTGCACTGTATCATGTATTACTTCGTATGTTGTATTATGCGTTGAGGAAGGTGGCCGCTGTTTCGGGCGCATCGGTATGCAGAAGGGTAGTTCAATCGATTCCGGCCAGTGACCGAAACTGTAGCAAGTGGAACCAGTTAACACTTGGTATATGGTTTATAGCTGACAAACAGCTGAAATAGCCAACTAAAGGTGGCACAGGGTGAGAGTGTTAGATAAATGTACGATTTCTTCGCCGTTGGCGTCGCGACTAAGTCTGATGATGCTTTGGATGTTGCAGAACACGAGGCGCACCAGCGCTTTAAGAAATATGGGTTGTGGCATCATCCGCCTAATTTCAATCACTCAAAAACTTTCGATCGTCAGATTGATTTAACTTTGTTAGGACTTACTGTGCATCACTGTTCGGTAGGGTACATCCTCCGGCCTTCTTGAAGTCTACCAGACTGGATTCTGTAAGGGCCATTTTGTCTTCTCGTTCTGTTAGCCCTTTGTGGTAACTTCGACTCAGCTTCCTCGTGGAATCGTTTGGAGGAAAAGGGAATTCCTGAGAGGTTTTCAACATCATGCGATCGTCGTGTTACCTCTGATCGAGTCAATTTGCAATCAAGTTTCACGTTCCTTCACCGTGTCAAATATAAGAGAGGCATGCCCGTTCCCGTACTCAAGCTAGCGTCATGGGTAAAGCCCGAAGCTCATGGCCGGAATAAGAGGTTAGGACCCAACTCGAGCATCTGCACTGTTCCTGTATTGACTTGAGCAACCCGGAAATATGTGGGCCCTTGTGCTTCCGAGTTTCACGGCACCTGTTCGCCGAAACGATGCTTCAGCTGAAAGTTTGTTCAACTTCACCACATCGCATCCTAAGATAGATGGACACTTGATATTTTGGCGCACTTCTGGCGTTGAAAATTCTTTGTCCTCAAGTCAGATGTTCACTGTTCCAGAGGCACCGATGGCCAAAGGCGAACAACCTATGTTTGTCTCCAAAGCATAGTGTCCAGTTCTACCGGTTGCACTACACAATGTATCATAGAGGAATGTCAGTTGACCTACTTAACAGGGTGTGAACATCTAGTGCTGCTCCTTTTCACTAACTTGGCGTCGGTTTTCCGCCTGTTTTTTCTGGGTAGAGGGCTAAACATACAGAAATGAGAAGAATTAAGATTGAGCAATGCGGAAATTGCTGGGTGTGTATCCTGACATCCAATTCAGCCTCAATGTCTGTATCCACTGAAAATGCGCCGGTCATCTCATGGTCGCAGGCAGCAGGGCCAGTGGTATTCAAGTTGACAGCCCCCACTTACCCATACGTCGCCAAGACAGGGCTCGAAATTAACGTTGAAATCTACCTCCCATCTCCATCAGAGAGGAAGAACCCAAACCAGTGCACTCACTCAAGAACCTGGGTTCAGTTCTACTTCCAAACGGATGAGTCCAAGAAAAAGCAACTAACCAACTTGGTAGTATCAGAATGGCCTACCACTATCTGAATAAGATCTTGTGGAATCGCTGCGGAACTAGATCCACGCCTACTAATCCATATTTCTTCCTTTACCAACCTCCGACGCGAAGAAACTAGACCTTACAGTGGTGTGGTGGTTTGTGCACTTCCATAACCCATTGAGCTATTCTGCCGTCTCTAAAATAGTGGACCTTACTGTGATCAGACGGTTTGTGTGCCTCCGTCACCCAGTGAGCTATACTTGTTGGTGTCCGTGCGACACTCTTTGAGGTCTGACAAACACACTATCCTGGCCATTTGGGTTATGGGTTGGAACATGTGTGGCGATTTGTTTTATAAAAATGGTAGTGCACCTGCATTTCCCGCCAAACGTCGTTGCCTTGTTGCTGTGGAGTCGAGTGGTTCCAGCTAGAGATCAGAAGAAAGACAGAGTAGAAAGGCGTAATGTATGCTTTAATCGTCTACTAATGGTAGTACATGAGCTGAAAATATAGGGCAAAAACTACCAGTTAATGATGTATTAAAAGT
>SJOL01006358.1:642839-729227 GCA_004794785.1 Opisthorchis felineus | reverse complement strand
ACTGATTGCCTTGTTTACCCTGCGTCGCACTCGGCTGCAGCTTTAATGCGTCCGACTTCAGGGACAACCCTATACACTTAAAGTATGTTTTCGAACCACGAAAACCGGTCTGTTTAGCTGCTTTTAATGTTCGCACACTTAAGCAAGCAGGACAACAAGTGGCTCTTGCTCGTACGCTGCATTCCCTCTGCATTGATGTATGTAATGTGTCAGAAACAAGGATACAGGACGCATGTACTGTAATTGAGCTGACTATTGCCATTGCCTTCAATGCATAGCTCCCTTCTCAATCTCCCCACTTAAAAGTCCACTGAAAACCCTGTATTTATGCATCAATTATGTCAGCTCCCGCCTCCAATGCGCATCTACCCCCCAAATCATCGACAAACGAAACTGTGGCAGCTATGACCACTGTACGACAAGTACGCAGTTCTTATAGCTGATAATGATGATGATGGTGATGAGTGAGCCGACTGCGGTAGTGGACAACTTTGTCTACCTGAGTAGCTGTGCCAATCCGGGTGGTCGAACCAAAGACGATAATTCTATCCGGATTGAGAAGTCCACAGTATCTTCTTTGGCGTAGGTACGATATCAGCTTACCTGTCGCGGGTCGGGTTTACAATGCTGTTGTGGGCTCCATATTGTTACGCGGGATAGGAACTCGGCCACTGCGCGCTGTGGACGCCAAAATCTTTCAGTGCTTCACCATCGATGTCTTCGGAGTGTCACTCAAGTCTCGTGGGGACATCAGATCAGTAACGCTGAAGTACGTCGAGTGGTTTTGGAAAGAATTAACTCATCCGCGACAGATGGACTGAACACCACAGGTTTCGGTGGCTTGGCCACCTGCTTCACATACCGGTTGGCCGACTTCCTCGAAGGGCCCTTTTCGTGCAATCACTCGAAGGGTAGAAGCGAGCCACAGAGATCAGGCATTGACTTGGTAACGAAATGTGAAAGCCACTACCAGCAAACTCAGCTGCGCTGGTCATTGCTGCCTACCTGAATGGGGACCCAGAGACGGGACACATCAGTGTTCAGAGACATTGCCAGACATGTCAGTCGAGTGCTCGTTGGCGCGCATGCATCCAAGCTGTTACCTTCCCCTTCCGACCTCCCCAATGAAAAGTTCACTGACACTCCTGCATTTAGGCATCAATTATATCAGCTAACGACTTCAATACGTAGCCCTCTACCCCACCTTCCCAAATCATCGGCCAACGGGACTCTGGCGGCTATAACCACTGTACGCCAAGTACANTCAACATACTATTCCCCAGAAGTTCGTGAGTATCATGCGATGTTTGTGTTCACATACTTGTGGGGGCGTATGGGGTGCTCCCAAAAAAAGCTTTCTTGTAAGCAACGGTGCCCACTGTCTCCATTTTTGTTTTATTGCCTTGCCGGCGAAATAATGATGTGAACTCTGAAGAGTCTTTAAAATTCTGGTGTTTAGATATCCCAGCGAGAAACTTGTCGTCCTCCTGACAGGTAGCACAATATTACTGTTCAGCTCTGGTGCTTCACTGCCGTAGGAATCAAGGCTGTGCGTGGGCTGATATGCTGCCAGGGCGCCCTGATTTTGACAGGACGATTAAGGACCTCAGCCAAAGCCGTTGGCTCAGAAGCCCGATAACAAGACAACGAAGTTTGGCGGGAAGTGCATGTGCACAACCATTTTTATAGAACAAATCGCCACACATGTTCCAACCCCTAAGCTAAAGGGCTAGGATAATGTGTTAGTCAGACCTCTAACCATTGACCAACCTGCTATTAGAGACTGAGTGTCGCACGGGCACCAACAAGTATAGCTCACTGGGTTACGGAGATGCACAAACCGTCACACCACTGCAAGATACAGTCTCTTTGTGACGGAAGGCGTTCCCCTACCGGAAATTAACCCCGGGCCTTCCACGTGACTGGTGGAAATTCCCACTACCATGTTGGTGATGGTGTTATACTCCCCTGCGGATTTCGACCATGGCCTTTGCGGTCTAAATGTGTCTGCAGGTGCAGCTGACATATGCTCTGAATACACTAACGCAATAGACGTTTCAACAGCCTCGGTTACAAAATGTTGGTCGCGTACTTCGAGGCGATTACAGAACCCTGAAGACAAGTAATGTTCACCTTTTCGTGATCAGTTCTCATTTCCAGCGCAGCAGTCAGGTGGAAATGTTATGCCACAATAAAAGCAGCTCCTGAAATTATGGTGTGCCTTGCTGGATGCATTGTGTTGATATCTGACCGTCGATCGTGGACAGTGATGGTCCGTGACATAATCGTGCTTGACTTATTCCCAAACTGGAGAACGCCATCATAAAGTGAAATTTGGCGGTGTACCGCTGCTCCGACAGATATTCTCGCTTGTTCCCTCAGGTTGAAGAGTGTCCCCGTCTAACTACGGCTCAAAAATCTGAGTCGCTTGGCAGTGGAAGAATTTTAGGTCATGTTTCGGGACGCTTCCATTAGCATCTATCTCAACAGTTTCACTCGCAAGGTAGTATGTGTTAGTAGGGTTTTCCCTGGCATCCTCTCCAAAGCCAATGACCGAAACACCCAGCCCCTTTAGCAGCGGAGGACTTGTTTATCTTGAAAGTACACCAAGGTGTAGCACCAAGGTGCGCCCGAAGCCTGACGGAACTCTTGTTTTCTCAGGCCCAACTTTCAGGTGGTCGCCGTTGTCACTAATATAGCTGAAAGAACGTCGTCTACTGGGGGTGCGGTAACACGAGAATAATACATAAGTTGGCGAGTATAATCACCTTATTTCAGAACACAAGTTGTAATCATGTGATTTCGATACGACCCCGTCACGTGTATGCACATTAATAAGGCGACAATTTCATGGAACGAAATTGCAATATTTCAAATTGACCGTCGAAAGCAAAGGTACCTTGGTTGTTTATTTGGGCTAGCCCTAGGTCATCGCATTTTTATCTTCATTTTATGGATTTGTGGAGATAAATTGACATGGTTGTACTTGAATGAATTTCCACTGTTCTTCGCTGGTGTTGCAGCCAATGATGATGTTCACCATGGACCATCCCATTTTCATTCGTAGCTGTAGCACCCTTTCGGTGCCCAGTTGCTATGCCACCAGAAGGAAGCACGAGGGCTGGGATACTTCCAGGTTGCCCAAGCCTAGACAGGGGAAGTCGAGAGGCAGAGGCAGAGGCAGAGGTCGGGGTCGAACCACGGACCTTCTGATCAGTAAATTCGCGCTCTAACCACAGCCGTCTCGCCCCATCTTTTTGGCAGATACCATGGACATTTCATAGGCACCCCCACGTATAGTTCAGTGGGTTCCTGATATATGCGAGTTAGCTGCACTATGGGACTTTGACCACGTTTTCCTATCATGTCGTGGTTAGCTCGAGATAGCTCAGTGGTTCAGCTTACGGACAGTAAGGTCCGTAGTTCGAACCGAAGCTCAGCTTCTCGACTGCTCCTGTCTATGCTTGGGCAACCTTGTAATATCCCAGTCCTCTTGCCTACTTCCGTTAGCATGGCAGCTAGGCACCGAAAGTGTGTTACAGCTGTACGATAATTTCATACCTGTCACCTGCTTATCCAAACCTCTGTGAGAGCTGTTCACCTTTCACCCCTAAACCACCTGACTATTCACAAGCATTGAATTTGAGATTAGATCATTGGTGTGAATAAAGCCAGACTATTTGGTTTCCTTAGACACTATCTAGTATTTGGCTCTTTACCTAAATGCGTCCTTATTGCATTTGCCTTGCAGCCGTTGATGTGACCGTTTATATTGAAACGGATTCACTTCCGGTACGCTTTTACCATACCAAAGTAGAAGTCTAAACGTCGCATCTCATGATGTCATCTGTGACTTCTATGAAAATGTCGGCCTCCTGGGAGGCGGAAAAATCTTCTTCAAATGCTGTGCCACGGTATGTAGTTTCCCACTCTATCGAACCTTCAAGATGATGCATCATTTTTGTCGTAACTATCAAATTCGGTGTCATGTTCTTTTTGACGATAGTGGTGGAATATTCTTCGAAACTTGCGACGTTTATGTAGGATATCGATTGGTTCGTAGAGTAATTCACGGGAACAGTGTATATATCTGTCATTTCGCCCCGGATATTTCATGGAATCTTATCAAAAGATGGAAAATAAGCTCGAGGGCTAATTGAGCCCATCATTCCGATTTTGTAGTAATCATGTTTACACAAACCCTATTGAGGGCTTCGAACTGGTTGAAATTTCTTAGGTGCTGTAAATGGGGAATCCGGTGCTTATTTAATCTTTTTTTTATGAATAGAACACTCCCCCTATGACGAAAATCCAGGAAGTCTTGTCCGTGTTAGGAAGGCGGTCGCACCTCAGAGGGCCCAGCTGTAAGTTTATCCAACTCCGACAAGTGCCATGCGGTCGCTTGAGATAAAGTTCTTAGAGAGACTGCTGTCTCTATCAGTCTTTAGGTCTGAGAATGTCAGCATTTCACAGTCGCTAATTCAAAAGACTTTCACTTCTATCCACATATAGAGCCCTTCTTCCAAGTCATTAGTTCGCTCCATTTTATTGACACCATCTGACCCATGACTTTAACGTTATCCACATATACGCAGGCTCTGTACACTCAGTCTTGCCCAAATAATCTTGGATCGACCAATTGAACCAGAACTCAGCACGACGAATTTTTTCGTGGTTGTACGCATGCGCGGTTCCGCTAGGCGAGTTCTGCGGTCTCCAGAAATCTCCATCGGAGCATCAAAGCCAGCTGCATCGGATTCCACTGGTACCACACCGCCTTCCGGGGCAAACCAATCACCCACAACAGCTGAGAATCAAACCGGAGCGTCGTCCACCCCCGCTGGCTCCTTAGGATATTGCTCCAACTCTGGAATGTGCGTTCCAATTGATTTTAACTGTAGCATCCAATATTCACACATGTTGAACCGCGACGCGAATACCCTACAGATTTTGTTGCAGCGTCGTAAAAAGTACAAGAGCAAAACGATGAACTTGGGATACAAAACGCTGGCGTACTGTAATGTGAACCTGGCCCAGGTGAGCTTATCTTACATTGGCACCACTACACTTGACTATTTCATTGATTCTTCCGTAATTTGCAATACACTTGAGATAAGAGCAGTCATACTGCTAAAAAACGAACTTCCAGTGAAAAATCCTCGTATTATCTGTAATATTCTTAGAAATGGCAGTGCTACGATAAATCCACTTCAAATGCAATACGTTTCCACTCGGCAGTCTGATTATGCGAACATTGTGCTTTCCCCTTTATTTTATCTTGTTCATCTGCACAACTTAGTTATCAAATATTTTCACAAGCATGCCGTTTTAGCCCACAATATTTCAGGATTTTGATTCGCCAACTCTCCTCCAATGCCGGAAATCGCATTTGTTTAATCCGGTCGCACAAAACCATTCATTGTGAACGAGGATCCCCAGTATCGTTGCGGACGCCTTTGATTTTTTTCTGTGTTCAGGACACCCTAAGGTTGCCCGATGTGGGCATTCTCTACTGAATCGATGCGATTCTATTGTTATACCGCTATAAAAATGCCGCATGCATCTCTGCGCATCTTATTTTCGTAGTATTCATGAATTACAGTCTGTTCAGTAAAATCCAAAGCTTTAGTCTCCGCACGCGAGTCTACTGCGATCCAAGCTATAAAACATTCATGCAGCTTGTCTCTCTATATCCTCGAAGTGGACTACGAGACTTATTCAGATGTTGTAAAACCTGCGACTTACTTCCGAGAATTGTACAGTGCTTCTGATTGCTAACACATTACAGACGCAATTGTTTTTACTTTGCTCTCAGGTTCCTGGCAATCGATTATCTTCTGTGAAGCGGTGAATTTGAAACGAGTCCATACTGAATACGTAGTGAATTATATGGGATAATAGTTCATAATACATGCTGAAGCTCTCATTAGGCAAGCAGGCAAATTAGGAACTACACCTAGCCGCAAATGTGCCTCGGACAGGCAACTTTAAATAAGGAATATTGACGGCAGCCATTAGACCGTACGTCGTGTAGTCATGTCATATCCTGTTAGGAAAAAACCTGCAATGTTCGGAAGGGCTTTGTGTTACCGTTTCGAAAGGAAGACCACCAGTAGGGTTCATGAGCTAATTTCGCACACGAGTTAGGCTGTTTTGGAGCACGCAAGCAATTCGCACACCTCTGATTGACTTGTCTCACCGAATCCATTTCATTAGGAATTGTGTGGAGAGAAACGGTCAAAAGTTTACCTCATAAGAAATCCTTAAACGGGTTAGTAACCGCTGCCTCCCTTAGTGGGGATCCGGAAGGTCACAACAACAATCACAGACACCGACAGACAGCGTAGCAACGTAACCATTGACACTCGTTTGTCGAAACTGCAATTTTCGATGTTGTCTCCCTTTCCCTTTCCATGTTAGAACGATTCAGTTTCAGAAGAGCATCGATCCACGCGTACTCCTTTTGCCATTCACCGCGTAGATCATCTTCACCAGTGTTTGGCTACCAGTCTTGCTATTCCTGTCGTAAATGAATCTAGTCCACTGCGCGTTTTTTGTAGTTGATCAACTCAACAGCCTTTCCATTGGTACGAATATATTATGCACCACTGAATGGTCCGTAGATCTGAAGATCAGTCCGGGAAAGAACTAGCTCCCTTTAGTGGAAAATGCCGGGCTATCTTTGCTATTTTTGTAAATCAGTTGGTTGAACTCAGACTTTTGTTCCTACGTGCATTGCCTGGTGACAAGTTCCCACCAATCGTCGTTATTTGTATTAACAGACGCGTTCGAAGAGGCCTAGAGGAAACCTGTGCACAATATGGTGCGGTGTACAAAAGTGCCCAAACTAACCGGTCAGGTTCTGTGACCGAGGGATACGTGACATGCAAACTTCACGCCAGGATATCTGATTAAAAACCCTCTAAATGGATGTTTCTATTTGCTACTGAAGGTAAAGGATATCTATTTAGTGCAGTTACAAGGCTACTGTTTACTAAGTTCCGTGTACCATTTAATACAATCATTTTCATTAGCCTCAAGCTAAGCCTGATTTATAACAAGGAATTACGGGTCATTGTCGATACGACTAAGATAATCTCAGCAGATCAAGGCTGCCGTGGAGAAAGGAGTTCATGCTTTTCATCTTTTGCTGTGCTGCTCGGCTTAGGTCTCTAGTATGACTAGCTTTCGTGTGCTGTTCTGTGACATGCACAAGCTGCTCATAGGTTTGTTCACCGAGCTGGATAATTTGGTTGCAGTCAGTTGGTCACCGAACTGTCAGATCTTCAGCTACTAGCCGGGATATCGCGGATTCAAATGCGCCTCAGAGGTTCGTAAGATTCGCTGTATTGAAGATTCCTAACCAGGATGAAATGGCTGTACACTGGTTATCGGATTTAAGCACAATTTAACTACGCTTGCAGGAAAAAACCTATTAAAGGTTCATCGCCAGTCGAAGTAACATCACTTCACTGTGGATAAAAGCGCGCGGGTGTTGTGTGTGCGCATGCTTAACTAGGGTCTACCGCCAAGATGTATCTTATCATTGGTGTAATTCTATTGATTTACTGATTGGCTTATCTTCTGACTGGCTGATTGCAAACGCACGTGCTAACGGACTCTTTTTTGAACATCCATATCAATTCGTCAGTCACTTTTTACCCAAAGTATATGTCGAAAGTAATTTCCATAAAATACGCCTTGTACATCAATGTTCACAAGTCTTGAAGAACAGTCTCCAGCAAAACACTATTTTCTTCGTTTCAATCTTTGTTATATCATGAATCTTCGTACGTTTTCCGGACATGGCTGTCATTTGTGTGCAACAGACTCCGACCGTTAATCATTTACATAACGTATGCATCACGTAGGATTTGCTTGTGGTCTTTCAATCGATAACTAACAAGTTTTTTCCTTTCACACATCAATTCAAAGCTTGTTACGCTATAGAAACAATGGGCTTAAAATGGTCCTCATAAGGCATCTTTTAGCGATTTCATTCTCTAAAACAACCACTCTAGTCACTAGCATCACTGATATTGGAGATAAACTGCGCAGGCTTCACGACAACG
Source organism: Opisthorchis felineus (assembly GCA_004794785.1). Lineage (NCBI taxonomy): Eukaryota > Metazoa > Platyhelminthes > Trematoda > Opisthorchiida > Opisthorchiidae > Opisthorchis > Opisthorchis felineus. Next base: position 721,155 of record SJOL01006358.1, on the reverse strand, counting down.
GATTACTGTTACCATTTATTCTTGTGTGGGGTAACCACTAGAGCCTTGAAAATTCGGAGGCCTTAGTTGTTGTCTAGGTGTAGGTTGCTGATGTGACCCATAGTGGCGTTTTCATCACTATGTGCAGAAACCTGCCGTAGTGTTCCAGTGTGCATTTTCACCACATCACACGGAGTTAAGGTCCAACAACTGTACGAACGCACGAAGAATTCCATTTGCACTGCTATGTTTGCGACAGGTTGTTATAATTTTTGCAAAACATGGATTTTCTAGTGCGGTACATTCATATTACCGGTAATTGAGGACTATCATCAGGTTCACTACCAGGCTAGTCCCTTAGCTTTGGGCTCCTTAAAAAGCATGGTTACAACCCATCCACTACCATGTTCCACTCCATACAGGTGTTTCTGTAGCTTTATTCATACCCTCTGGCACTGATAAGAAGAACGGCAAACAGTTTTGTCAGTAGGTCCTTCTTACTGATCGATTGTTATATTTCCTCAACTGCTGCTTACGCAAAGTTCATTCAGCAATGGTTCTGAGTTAGATGCTGCTTCTGTCTTCGCTCACTTGTGCAGTTGGTTGATCTCTATAACGTGTTGCATCTGCATGCTCGCAGGTATGCGTTCATTCTCGTTATTCCTGAATTTTGGAGCCCCATCATCATATCACCATACTATCCTGAGTGAGTATTTGCCATTCTAACGAGTGGAAAAAGCCGTACATCACTAACTGGACGTGCGTACTATGTGACCTTCATTTGCAAGGAACAATACTTAGGTCATCGGCCCAAGTGAATTCTGGGCTCCGCATTTGACTGCAGAACAGCACAAAAACTGAGAGTTCCGTTTGAGGTACGCATTGGCACCATCTCAGTGTGCAAATGAGTACGCCACTGCACACCTGCACAGTTTGGTGTTCAGACTAGAAAGAGTATTGGTAGAAATTCGGAGAATACACCTACCTGACGAGCCATAAGGAATGAAATCGGTAGTAGGCTCTCGACGGTCTTTCGTCAATTTTTGGCCACCTCATTTCCGCGAACATGTTCTATTCGTTATTAATGACTTCGGTGATAGAAGTCAAAGATTGAAAAATTGGTTCACCAATCCGCTGTATTCTGTCTTAGCGGAGTTATGCTCCCCATTTCATAGGTTTTGCAAAAGCGCATCGAGAATCGTTTCCTCGAACTGTACACTGATCCCAATTGCACGACACATCCTGTGGGGCGTGTGGAAGTACAAATTCTATCCACCGTGCCGTTGGATAAGGATTTGGTGAATGGAAAACGGAAAGGTCAGTTCTGTTGAGGCCATGTTTTGTTAAGTTTATAGTACCAATTACTTTTCATTTACCTTTCATTTTGTTAACATTTCAATGAACTGGACACCCCAAGTTGCTGTATGTTGGTCGATTTTCCAATATCACGTGTTTGTCTGTCCTTTGTAATGTTATATATTGCGTCAGAATTATAGGGCCACCCAATTCTGTCCCAATCAACGGAACGAACTGCCTTTTGGTCAACGAGTGGCAAATCGCACAGAAAACGCAGATCGGAATTCACGAAGGGGAAACTGACATATGAACACAAAAAGCGGAAAGCGAGCAGGGCGAATCATGTGATCACTCCATGGTTCTGCCCGAGAGATATTTTGGCAATGAGTGCTTGTCAGTTCGCCTGTAAATCTCTGCACCTCGGTTTGCTGCAACAGTTATATAGTAACATTGACCAAATTCTCTCCATTCCTTTCTCACAGCAGCTGAAAACTCCGTTTTTAGGTCACAGTGCCATGAGTGACGTTTCGATCAGAACTGCAATTTGGCCAACCCAACATTCTCACGCTCATTAACCGAAGCTAGCTTACCCAAATGTCCCATCCTTATCTCTACGCATGGCAAAGCTGTAATATTGAGCTTTCCAGTGTCTCGATTTATTGAACATTGCCTTAACTTATTCATCATCAAATAATGCTAATTCGCTCATTCCGTAACCCGTCAACCCGCCAGACCTAAGGGAGTATTGCTCGGCATGGCTGTGGTTATTCAAGGAACACGCTAGGCCGCACTATTTATGATAACCAAGTAGTTTGATTTTAAATGACTTCGTACTCAATACCGCTCGACCTGAACTGTATTTCATATCGTTCAGCTGTAGATGCCACGAGAAGGAAGCACGAAGGCTGAGATATTGCCAGGCTGCCCAAGCCTAGACAGGGGAAGTCGAGAGGCAGAGAGGTCATATCGCTGGTAATCAAAAGTTTTTTTTATCGATAGGTTAAATGTTTAGTGGCACAACGACGCAACGGTTTTCATCTTTCACGTAATTGAAAGCTGGATTATGCTACTGAGCGTGAAGCTATTGCATTTCTGATCTAAACCTCACCCGGTGCACGTAGGGTATACCAACACACAACAAGGGCTCATTGTTACAAACTCAAACAGTTTGTATCTTTTCTGAGACGGGAATGGAGTAGCTTCAACCTTGATGTCATCTATGAGCTTACGAAGGGTACAGCAAAACGGGTGGTAGAGTTTTGAGGTGAGTCCACTTTTCACCCTTTGGTGTCTTACATCCTATTCCCCCAAGTGAATCGCTTTTTAAATCCGATTTCGTTTTCTGATGGGATCCAAATCCAGTTCGGCTCGTTGATTGGTCGCAAATTCATGATGAAGACCATGACCCTTTAACTTGCAGAGTGTGCGTCATATGTACACATCTGACAGCTACCTGCTTTGAACGTAAACGTTGATCGTTTGAAACTGTGAAATATTATTTTTCAATGACAGTACAGCGCACACGGTATTGTAGCTGCTTGTGTGAAGTCACTCTGTGTCAACATGTTGAAGTAAATCTCAAGCTGTCGAGATTGTTTAGTCGCTTTCGCGGGAGCATGTTTTTTTCGATTATGCAAACGCTTCTCTCGCAGACATTTTTTCGTAACTACAGCAGTTAAGCACCTTTGGTAAACACGTTACAACTCACTGTGTATTTTCATCAGTTTGCTTTAAGTTGTACGGTGGACGACTCCCATATTATTTCGACAGACAATTCAATGGCCAAAAGTGGTTTAATATTCCAGTTTCATTTTGTCGGTGGCTCTAAACACGTTGGTATAGGAAGGACGTACGTTTGAAGAACGTGCGGGGGGTACCTTCGCGTTTCTATTTTGTTCAATTTTATGGAAGGTTTATGAGAGTACGGCCTGAACCCCGGTGAGATTATGACAAACTGCGAGCATGAGCTTCAGTTTGCCGAAACAGTTGCAGTAATTGAGTTTTCCGCTTGTGTGCGCAATGGTAGCTAATGACAGTAAATTACCAACTCATATATATATATATATATATATATATATATATATATATCCTCTTTGCGGTTACCCTCAGGTTACACTTTACCAGTGCTGATAGCGCCCGTTCAAACAGTATTCTATCCTACTAAGAGCTGTTAGGGCTCCCACCATGGTACGCTGTGGTCGATTTCGTTGGCTTATCATCAATGATTCAACAGGCGCAGTTACCTGCTACGCGCACCTCCCTTCTCACGTTGTATAAACGTCTGAACCTCTTCTACTAATATCCCATGCTCTGATGGTTTGACATACATAATCAATGAAATGGCCTCGGACCACGATCAGCTGCCATATTTTCACGGAACTAAAACGCTATTCTGTAACTTATTATCCTTGATGTCAGTGGCGAAAACACTCATTTGCGAATTAAGTTGTCTCAATTAAATCCCAGCTGAATGAGTGTATTTCGCCAAGTGCATTCACTCTGGTGTGCAGGTAGGAAATACCTGGGGGCTGGGGCGAGATGGCTCAGTGGTTAGAGCGCGAATTTACTGACCGCAAGGTCTGTGGTTCGAATCCGACCTCTGCATCTCGACTTCTCCTGTCTAGGCTTGGGCAACCTGGCAGTATCCCAGCCCTCTTGCTTCCTTCGGGTGGTACGGCAGCTAGGCACCGAAAGGGTGCTACAGGTGAACGAGTATCTTTTAATTTTTAGCACGTGGGAAATAGGGTTGATGAAAATTCGGGTCTGACTACCTGACGTTCCCGGGTGAGACCGGCAGTGGTCTACCGAAAGGCTTTCAGCAACCATATATGTGGGATTATGTCCAGAATAAAGTTGGAAGTTACTTGAGTTCGAACATCTAAGTTCAACTAAGGACACTGGTCGGTACACCCTACTCTACTTTTCACGTTAGCTTATTTCGCTAACATTGGACACACTTTTCAAGGGGGAGACGATAAAATGACTTTGAAGACCTAACATGCGGTTTTGGTCCTGGGTCAACCTATTCAGAGCTTGAATTTTTATGAGTCAGCGACCCTCCTGTGATTCAAGGCAGCCGCATTGTGAGCAACAGTTCGCGAGTTCGAGTTTGTATTATGTGTACTTAGTTTCCAAATTCGCATCTACTCCAGCTTAGTCTGTGTAATAACCGAGCGATTTATCAATGTGATATCGTGAGGGGCGTACAGCACTGATGCACGGAACTCCATGAATCGTACTCCTCCGGGAACCACATAGCAGAACATGTTGATTGTTTTATTGGGGCGTTTATAGACTCCTATCAAAATATCTTGTTGTGAAGTGAGTATGGACCTGTTTTGCGTCAGTGGTTTGGAAAAAGAGCGGTGCTCAATCGTCATTGGATAATTTGAAAATCAGGAGCATTAGTTAACTGCTGTAGGTTCTTCACCAACAGATGGAAGAACGCTATCTACCGGGCGCTGCGCCGTTTGCTTATCTTTCCCAGATCTAGTGTTTCCAACAATTTGTGGGCGGGCGTGATTGTTTATCCTGGTTATTGTCTTTGGCATGTCTTGCAAAGCGGACGCATCCTATTTTCAATCTACTACAGCAGGCACATTTTTGCTGTGACAGTGCTGCTGACTTTATCCTCTCCTTATTTTAGTGTAGTGGAATTTGTGGAAAGCTTATCAGAAACTTTGTGAACTGATGTCTTGTCATGTGGTGTAATGTTCACGTGACCTACACGTCGTTTAGGGAGCAACAGGTTGATGTTTTTCTGGGCAGCCCGTTACTTTCGGCGAAATTTTTTTTTCGGGTTAAGTTATTGGGTTACAAGATTAGTCAAGTTTTACGATAGATGGAGAGACAGTCAACACGACCTGTTACCACTAGCGGGCTAACTAAGTGCTATGTGGCGGCTAAAAGCTTTCGTCAGCATGGGTGAGCAAATGATGCAGTTGATAGGCCAGAGGATTTTGGTCGCGTATAAAAGCTGGTTCTCCTGATGCATAACGTTTCTTGAGTGACGCCTATAATTTATTATTCTGTGCGAGCGAATTAGTGCTATTACAACTGGGTTACAGGGATTAGGTAATTTTTTTGGGTCAGGATTTCTACTTCTGATATAGGGTGGTAACCACAAGCGGTCACCTGTCAGCCTGTTTGATTCAAAACAGCTGCCAACGCGCCCGCCAGATCTACGCCCTCTATCCTATCCATACAGAGATGTTTAACATGTTCCAGTGTCTCAGTCCAGCTGATATGGCGTAACTCATAATTTCTGCCTCGAAACTTCCAAATTTCCCGGTCTATACTCTCCTCTGTCTCGAGATGGTGAAGCCAAGGCACAAGGCCAATAGCCGAGACGTCCGTCGGTTCGAACCAAATCCATATTGTTCGATTGCACATAACTAGGCTTTGGTAACTTGGCAGTACCTCAGCTCTCGTGCATCCTTTTGGCCACGTGGTAGCGAATGCACCGAAAGAGTCCTGCAGCTGAGGGATTACTATTAACAATATCAATATTGGTGCCATATATTCGACACTTGTCACGCCGTCTTGTTATTCGACCACATTTCGTGAGCGCTTGCTTATTCTTATTTCATGCTCACCAATTCTTCTGTTTAGTTCCCTGGCTGTGTGTTCTATGCAGATGCTGGTGAAGTCGTTGCATTTACCTTCATATATGCAGACCCCAGTCCTATGTTACTGCCAGCTTGTCGCCACCACGAAGCTTTTCGAGTGCCACACGAGACTGTGTCACTGGACCGTTTCTTTTTTCAGTCGATGCAACTGCCAGTTCGTCAGGTGATCGAAAAATAAGATGCCACAGTCCTGGACCCTTTTTCAGAGATTTTCAGGGCAAAATGGAATAACACTTCTGTGGAGGTACTTAAGGAGAATCACTGCAAGTAGGACAGGCGTCAGTGCAGTGGACCACCAGCATACACTTTATTTATTGTTATTTATGTGTTAGGTGCAAATGCACGTGAAAAGAGACCAGGTTCAAGAAAAAGCCTAACTGTCATCTACTGGTTTGTCGTGTGTGTGTGTGTGTTTGGATAAGAAGCAAGTGCCACTCACGTGGCCCTTCTTTTTGACAAATCGAACGATGATGGTAGGATGCCCAACTGCACTGATTTGTTAAGTGTTCGAAAGGAAGTAAAGCGTAGTTGACAGCCGAACGAATTGTTCACTTGTACCAGAGCTTAGTAGAAGCCATAAAGGACCAACTAACCGGTCTTGGAGACGGGTGGCGGGCAACTGTCGCTGTTTACGGATAAGTTACAAAATCTGAAATGTCGGAGGTCGCCCGAACGGAATCATACTGTCGATGAGGGTGTAGCTGAATAACCACTAGATTTCACCAGATTTGCAATACACAATTTGTCGCCACCTTGTGTAACTCAAGTCCCGATTAAGGTTATTTGAATTTTTTTCCAATATGGGAAGTGTACTGTGTGTTGAATTACTTTTCTCCGGGCCAAGTTTTGTACTAGAAATATGCGCAAAAACAATAGAAAAAACATCAGGCAAAGTGAGTTATGAATTTTTATGGTGAAACTGTCAAAGTTACAACAACTTCCAATCGAAAATGACATTCTGCAATCGAGTTAAATAGCCTTCTTGGTCATAATGCTTGAGTTTTGATGAGTTGGTCCAAAGAATTCCGACCGTGAGCAGTAAAAAAATAAGTCGTTCAGCTGTTACAATTTCAATGCATATCTGCTATGCCACCCGAAGGAAGCACAAAGGCGCGAGATATTATCAGGTTGCGTAATCCTAGACAGGAGCAGTCGAGATGCCGGTGTTGGATTCGAACCATGAACCTTACGGTCAGTAGGCTCGCACCTTTTTGTGTCGGTCATACTAAGTGCAGCTAAGAGCAAGATCTCACGATAAAAGTGCTGTTCTGCTGGAGGTAGGGGTTCATCTGTGGAACTGAATCCCCACTGCGATAACAAATGCACAGCGGTATCTTTTTTGTAGGGTCATCAAAGTATATGAGATATCTGGAGACAGCTCAACATACAAAAAATTAAATACGTATGGTTGGAACCCCTGTTCAGTATTAGCTCATTTCTTTCATTGGGTACGGTGCAAAAGTATTGGGAGTCTAATCTACGAAAAATACCAGTCGCTTTGCTGGAGGAAAACTGGGAAATGATGGGCACATTATTTCGACGAACAAAACACCGGATGTACGCACTGCAGAACGGCTGCAAAACACAGAAACTGATTGGGACGTAGCGGTAGTACACGTGATTACTCCGTGCTTCTCACAGAGAAAGTGCTATAGAAAACTATCTGCTGCGATCGAGATTTGGTACACTGTACAGAGCGGTACGCTGAAGGATGATGCTGTTGATGGACTTGAATATATATATATAATGCTGCGGAAGTAGTTTGTCAAACCAAGTTGGTGTAATGGAAGGCGTTAATTACTATTTGGTCTCCATCCTAAAAGGTAGTGTACACTGCAGCGTGTCCTGTATAATAGACAGTAAATTTTACCCCTTCCTTTAGTTGCCTGTTGCGCGTCAGTTCCGATAGTACCCGTAGGTCAACACCTAAACGTGTTTGGCGGTTCCGTAAAGTGCACTTATTTTACATCAGGTGGGTATTGTTGGAACGAGTATTGGAGGGTTCATTTCTTCTGAGACTTCACACTTGCTTGTTATATGTAAATGTGGAGGGTAGCCTCCAATCGACTCCAATCATTCAATATTTCGAGCTCATTTTTGTGCCCTCTCCATACGTATACACTTATGCCTGTTATTGCTTTTCTATTCCTTTCCCTGGCACCTTGCAGTACTTGACGAGGATGAGGAGTATCCACTTCCCGATATGTATAGTGAAGATTCTGACCATGTGGAAGAGAGCGATGAAGATCAGGTAGTGGAGAATGAGGAGGGTGGTCACAGGCGTCAGAAGAAACTGGTGAAGGCAATGTCTGTTGGAGTGCGTTTCTTTCAGTGTGGTGCACTTGTTGTAACAGCTTCTTTTTATATATTCCTGTGCGTGAATTTTAGTGCGTAACCTGTTATATTCATATCTCCTTGGTATTTCCAGTCCTGTCACCAGAAACCTGCTTAACCTAGTGGATTGACCACCGTTTTTTCACGCTGTTGCATTTACTTCATGTTGAGAAAGCCGACATCGGCATTCACACTCATCACTCCGCTTTTGGGATCCTAATTGGGGCATATCTTCCCTTCAAGAGGGTCCACCACCCGGGGGCATCCCCAGGAGGGTGATCTCTCTTTGGGAGGATCGCAAACTAGTTTGTGACTGACGGGAAACGCTGTTATGTTCTTTATAAGGCGGTGGCTTTTCTTCGAGAGTGCCTCTTGCAGCGAGATTACTCCGTGATTACTCAGTGTGATGGCTCACCGGTTTTCAACCTCGGTGAAATTAAGTCTCCCGATCGTTCTCTTATTGTCAGCTACTAGATAGCATTTGAGAACCACGAGAAGAAACTAATTCACGCAACCAAACCGTTATTTGCACAAATCGTGTTTGTTTATTTTGTTTCGCCACTTGCGACTTGAAGGAACGGGTTCTCTAAACATGATTTCTGGCTACGCAATCCTCCGAACAGCCAAATTTGATTTGAGGGCCTTTGCAGCTTTGTTTTCGAATCAGTAGAATTTGCAAACCATTGTACGCATACCTCTTGTTTACTGTATGGTTTATGTAGGCGCACCGCTAGGTATTTATTTGTTGTCTGTTCATTCTCTTGTTGATACATAGTCGCTGACTGTTGTTCTTTTGAACTAATCTTCTCGCACATACTTATGTCTAGTTGAGATTCTTGCTAAAGCTGGTCTAACATTCAATCAGTTGAAAAACGCTTGGAACCGATTGAGTAGTCATCGTTTTCGGAAAAGTTTGGTAACAATCGCTACGCTCAGTTTTGGTGCAATTGAAAGATCCCCTCCCGGTTGAAAGGACTAGGGACTGTGTGTATAAAATTAACTGCAACGACTGCGCTAAGGTTTACATAGGACAAACTGCCAGGGAATTGCACACCGGAATTGGTGAGCATAAAAGGAGGATAAACAAACCGCCGAGAAATGCGGAAGAATACCAAACGCTGATCAAAGACTCAGCAATGGCGGCACATGCCTTAAATCTCGACCAACCTCGTAACCTAGTCACTTGGTTTGACGAAGCTTTTGTGTCAAAAGCGAAACGTTGCCCAGCAATAAATCTACCGATTGTTACCAAAATTTTTCCGAAAACTGGTCTAACATTCTTTCGTGAAATTTGGTCAGCTTTTTGAGACGACCCACTATTGCAGTGACGGATGAACCATGTTAGGCAACTTATCCCCCCAAAAGTGCTTTAGGTTTATGTTCATGCAACTTTTTCTTGTCAGTCAGCCACATCTTTTGATGAAGATTCCGCGTGCAGGCGGTCTCATGAAGATGGTCACGTGAATTTCACTTAACGAGACCAATCATTTTGATCATCTTCAGCATTCAGCAGTTTCCGGAAATACTGTGGCGTTCGCATCTGTTAAGTTGGCTAACCATGGGTATAAAGGATAGGTATAATAGGACAACTGAAGACCCAGACGGATAGTAGCTGCAGAACAAGGGTGTCAGGTCGAAAACCAAGCAAAACGTTTTGGGCTAGGGCTGCTTGGTTCATGGTTGACTGCAACAATGCCACCATGTCAGAGAATGTTCCAACTGTAGGTTATTGCTTGTCCGTAGCCTGGTAGACAACATCCACCAGTCCCGTTAAGTGAGGCAGTCAGATTCCACTTGTCTGTAAGCCACATCGCTATCCGATACCAACTGTGTTTTAAATCTGGTCGAGTCTGGGATCTGGAAACGAGAAACGCGTTCGACAGAGTTGTCGAATGTGACAAAAATGTGGACAAAAGCCTTAAGGTTTGGTCAATCCAGGGAAGCGAACAGTCCGGTAACAGTTTGCTATCATGCTTCTTTTCTCGATTAAATCTCTTCCGGCTAACTCCCGCGACTCCGATTCACCACAGTCAGCAGACTTTTTGACTTTTCCGTTCTTGTGACCCGTACGTCTCATCATACTGCGCAAAGTCAAAAATAGTATTTCTGGGTCTCAATTTTTGGTCTCGCCGCCTTGCATTTTCTTCACTCAATTAACCAACTTACAGTTGAATTCCTTCACTCTCATCTCCAAATCAGCAAAAACAAATCAAGCAGAAACTGATTGGCTTACTGAAGAAGTTGAAAATCGGTGATCCGAACGAGGTACGCTTTCCCACTGATGACTTTTTTTCCTCATGCGTGCATCTTCCATTTCCTCAGATCATCATGCTACTTTTTTCAGTGAGAATCAGCTAGCTTTAGTTCGGTATTCGGCCGTCTACTTTTATGCTCCGAATAACTGAATTATGTTTATTTCTTATCCGACTGCTTTCCGAATCTTCCTCTCCTCTTGATGAACGAATGTTTGTTGCATCTACGCTATCCTTGTAATACACTCTCAAGTGCAGCATGCACGTTAAGGTGGTTGCGCTTCCCTATTCACTATTACATAGTGAATATCCGTATCCTTTATCCTTATCCTTTATGTGTAGTGTCTTACGTCTGTACATTGCAACGTTTCGTTTTTTACGCCTACCTTACCGTAACTTCACACAAGGGGACGTAGAAACTCTGTAGGTTTGACATAATGGGTGACACGACAACAAAACTTGACCGAGACTTCCAAATTTGTTCGTTGTAGCTAGGTCGTTTTACAAAGACAGCTTCGGCATTAGTGTTCCTGTTGTACCTAGTTCCTGTTAGCCATCTTACCAGCCGGGCTCCAAATTTCATTCACAATTGTAGCTGAACCATCCACACTCAACTTTTGTCTATCAATCGTTTTTCGGTTTGATGCTGCAAGTGAAAACACGGTGTGCCGAAATAATTAAAAAAATGATCGTTCGGTGCATAGCTACCATGGCAACCGGACGAAGCTGGAGGGCTGAGATAACTGCCAGGTTGTCCAGACCTAGACAGGAGCGGCCGATGTGTCGAGGTTGGGTTCGAATCACGAACCTTATGGTTACTAAGTTTGAGCCTTAACCACTGAGCTATCTCGAGTTCGAAAAGCCGGAAAGCATTGCATGTCTTTATTGGGTATTATCTGCGAAGCATCTTTCATGCATCATCAACCCACAACTTTTTGCCTAGGAGTTTGAACGCTTCCTTTCCGCTGCGGCTGGGCGGATCAACATCTCATTTACCGTGCACCTGGACACGGGCGGTTCTCTGGTGTAAACCGCTTGTCTGCCACCTTTGTTCTTCAATTATCCGCATGATCAGGCGTTTTCAAATTTCGGGTACTCTGCTTTGGTTCGACCAACTTTACTGATAGAACAGGAAATAATTCCACTTGGTGGTTGCTAAGGCATAGATGTCAACTGCAAGTTCTCTGCAGTTAGCGATTGGCCGCTGATTTCAGGGGCGTTAGATTGTTCAGTACATGGTCTGTAGTAAACTCTTAGCATGACATTTTCAACCGCTGTGTTCAATGTGAGAGGATTGATTAAGTCTTTCGGTAGGTTCACGTCCGTTTTTTATTTACTGCACATAACGCACGCTCCTGCCGTCACTCATGGTCCGTTAGTTTGACCGGTGATCCTGTACATTCAATTGTTGGAACACATTTCAGGAGGATTTGGACGTGGCCGAAACCTCAAAATTGTGGGATGAAATCGACCTGATAGCGACAGTGAGTGACGTGGAAGAGGAAGATTCAGACGCCGAAGGCGCAGAATCCATATCCATCCACAGTACGCCCAAACCAACGCTACGGCCGTTTTTCGCAACAACCGGGGGTTCGGATGAAACTCTCGGCGGGGTAAGTTCGGGGTCATGACTGGCGTAGCCAAGTGTTATTTATCTTCGCGCACTCACCGATAACAATTTACTATTAGAGTTTGAGCAGAGTATTGTTTCCAGACCGTTTAGACACCTTAAATAAAGGACGCGCCCTGGAATTCGACCTATTGAGATGTGTTGGACGCACACTGTGTACGTTGTTTCATCTATGAGAGGCAACTGTATTCGATTCACTCCATAAGGTCTTCGTAAGTTGCACAAAGGTGTATCTTGCTGGATCGATTCGAAGGCCAATGTTTTTAGCTTACTCGTTAGACAGAATGGTAAGACCTGACTATCAAAACACAGTCATGTGAATCGGCGTATGTGAGCGGTGTCGTGCCTTCCTGGATGACGGACTAACGTACCCTCATCTGTTATCTGTATAAGCTTCGGTAGGAGATAGGAGGAGTGTTGTGAGTAACAATGAATAAAGGTAGGAGGCGTTTGCACTCGAATGTTTTGGCGTATCCGCCCTGCCGTGTGCAGCAAACGAGGTGACCCGGCCGGTGTCGCCAGGCGACGGCTGAGGTAGCGTGAGGACACCTCTTTTGGTGCCCACAACACGTGCGTTCAAATGTTCGCTTGCAATCAGACCATTGGTTGGATGCTTGTGCAAGCTTAATGCGACGTTGTAACTTTGTTTCGTCGCAGAAATGACATATGGGCTTAGCCCGTGAGATGAAATTAGTTAGGAAATCATACCGCTTGAGAGCGTTCCTCGTTCGCACAAGTGAGGCTCTTGATCGCGTGGCGCCAAGGTAAATGAACTTAACAAAATGGATGTGGAACCGGTGCTGTTACATCCATATAATGAGTCCCAATCAGGATGAAACGCGTATTGGATTGTTTTGGAAGATTAATCATGCACTTCAGATCGAAGCCTAATAGGCTCGGGACTCATTAGTAGAGCTTGTGTTGCAAACTGTTGCAATAAGTTATCAAACGGAAGCTGGTTATCGATTGACAACCCCTTTCCGGATGATCGTGCAAGATATTGTGGTTTCTGTCGCTATTCGGTATCAATTTACATCAGCTATTGCCCGTGCTAAGATAATTTGGTGCTGAGTTGAGATCCCGATGAATGTTAGATAAAAAAGTGTGATCATAAGAAACAAGAAGCAGGAATTAAGTCGACGTATGCTATTCACATCACTGAGCAATGCAACCGTTTGCTTTGAAGCAACAGACAAAACGTGTGTTCGAAATTCAAGACGGTATGTCATTTGAACCATATTTATATCAGTCAAACTCGGTCGAGGACCGGTGAATATTCCACGTAGAAACCATTGTAGAAGCTGTCGATCTTGGTGTTTTTTTTCTCACGACCGGTTACACGGATGTTGCATTTTGTGCATTGTTCACGTAAAGAATGCACTCCTCAAAGTATGTCGAACAGCTCCTCTTCTCGTGCTCACCTCTCTAGAGAGATTATTGTGACATGTGATGCTCGGGACCACACTGGGATGCTGCAGCTGGTGGTTACGATACCTAATTATGCTGCTGAGTTTGATGTAGAGTTGAATACCAGAAACGCTACTGTGTTTTTAAGTGGATCTCATCCACAAAATGACTTCAGCTCCATGCAGTGACCGGGGGTACGTTACTGGCTATGAACCTTCCATCTCTTATCGTGTTTGAAGAGTGGAGTCCCGATTCTTACACGGTGATAAGAGTCGATTTGTTGATCAGGTTTTCTACCAGAATGGATAGTCTTTGTGTTATTGTTCTTCGGAGCAAAATTGATAGGATAATAGGATCTTTCGGTCCATGGGAGTTTTAGTTTCTCAGGGCCGTAAGAAAACAATCCTTCAACCGTGACGCAGCAGTTCTACATAACGGTGGCCAGTCTACCGGAATAATGGTGTATACTACTGATGAAACGTGCGAATAGTATCCGGTCAGGTGTCAAGGCGTCGCCCCCAAATTTAATGGAAGGCTGGTAAGGAAATTATGAAACCACTTTACAGTGCTTGTTCAGTATTGTTTAATATTCACAGGAAGTCCAGGAAAGTTCAGGAGGACGCTTGAGAATGTTTACTTTTTTTGCTTTTGTGTCTAAAAGCTTGTAACCGCTTAGTTCATTACTGCCAAGAAACAACCTCGCACTTGAGGGCGCTCTTTGTTCCACTGGCACAGTTCAAGCCCACGGGGACCGTAAAGGTAAATATATAATCTTACACCCATAACTCTCCGAAGAGATTTGTACCGACCGTTTATCTTTGGTATGTATATGCGCATATTTGTGCCTACCTGGACATATCTGGTCGGTTTCTTCATTCGGCTACTTCGCTGAGGGTCTTTTGTTAATCTACTATGCCAGACAACTTGGAACATACCAAAGCCTACCACTCCGTCTTTCAGCCATAGTTTCAACCCAGCCTGCTATGTGCTTTCTCGTTGCGCCCCGTAGTTACATATTAATATCTGAGGTCACTCCGCAGTTCGATAAACAATCGATACTGTGTAGCAGAATGTAACCACCTACACTGTACAAGCCGCTGTAACGGATCTACTCGCTGGTGAAATGAGACGGCTGTCCTTGTATACATGGTTATCACATATGGTGCGTCGACAGCTGCGCGTTTTTTACTGAACAAGTTTTTTCCCAAAGGAAACCTGGAAGCATCTATCCTTGGAAAGCCAACAGATAAGCGCTCAAACTGCATCGGTCCATTTCAGCAGTGTGTATATGCACGGTCACTGGATATCCGAGCTCGACTCGTATCGTTAATCGGAAGACCAACGCTCGGCAAAGCCGGTGACTACATTTTCAGTTCACACAATGCCTTGCTATGGTATAATCTCAGATGAATAAATGCAATTTTCGGGCTCGTCAAGAGAGTGCGTAATGACTTGGTTCGGACGGTCGACTGACTTTTGGGTTTGCTTCGGTATCCGTTATTCAAAAAGTACAGGTTTTATAGAGGGTGGCAATATTTATGCACCAGCTGCGGTGTATTAGTATTATTACTATTATAAAAAGTCGGGGTACTTACATCAACGTTTGTTGGTAGTGTGAAGAGATTTGGAAATTTTCTGTAATTTCATTCTGCAAGTGGAGCGTATCTGTGCTGGAAAGCCAAGAATCACTGGAGTACTTTCTCTCGCTTCAGTGCTTGTTCTATGCTTTTACCTAATTCAATGTCCATCATTTTACAGGGGCTCTTCCACTATGGGTCTTCCCTTCACTTGCAGACCACTCTTGTGAGCAACGGAAACAATTATCTGCACGAAAAGTACTTGTGCTCATTGTCTTTTAACTATTATTTTGGGTGGGACGGTACGCCCATTACTGCCAGATGGTAACAGGCTAATACTGGTTGGACTATCTATCCCCTCTTCTAGAATGGAAAGCGGCAACCAGGGGAGACTTGGATTATATGAATGCTATTTAAGCATTGACTAAGCCGTGAATTCTGTATACTGACGCCAATCTCCATTGTGCTGCGAAATTCAGCATTATGGGTAATCTTAGGAGAACCGTATGCGGATTCATTCGGTTGAGGTGTTTGATAAATGTTGTAGCTGCACACTGAATTTGGCCCCATCCAGTTTCATTGTCTTCTGTCGGTTGTTTCCCTGGAACTGACAAGATCGTTCCAAGCTTTCTTTATGTGATCGCACAATGCTGTCACACTTCTCCGGTGCAAGAGACAAGGACAAATGAATCACAGTAGTCGCTGGTTGAGTGCACAAATGAGGGGGAACTAAGTAAGAACTAGAGAACATCAAGATCTTGTGTTTGAGATGATTTTTCACTTGCAGGCACCACCTTACGCGAGCAGATTTGCTTTCATTCTGTTTTCTTTACTCAAATGGTTGGTTCTCATCTATTCTTGTTCTGTTCATTCAAGGATGCAGGAACCAAACTGCTGAAACGCCTACATCGACAGTTGCTGACACAAAGTGAAACGGATACCTCACCGGATTCGTCCTATTTGCGATCAGTTCTTCCGCCCATAAATTACCCAGTAAGGGCCGCTGTACCCGGGATAGGAGTTAAAGTCACAGGTATGTTCCCTATCCCTAATTTGTTCTACCATTCGATAGCGCCGGCTAGATCAACTGCACTCCGATTACGACACCAACGCGATTCAGCAGCTGGTGGTGGCCGTCTGTCTGGCACCCGATTTGCGAAACGGTTCACTCATATTGGACGACGATCCAATGTAGGTGACCCGGGCAAACAATTAGCGAACACTGCGGAAACGTCCAAAGTTAGTGACGAACCTGTTACTCGCGAGTATTACCCTCCCACGGGTGTACAGTACCCAGCGCGCGAAGACAGCCTGACTGAAAATCAGGACAACTCTTTACCTGGTAACCCAAGTGACCTTGTAAGTCTTGCCGTTCTGTTCGGTGACTGGCCCGATTTTCAATCTGGTACTGCAGATTGTGGTAAATGTCTTTTTCTTGATTCAGGCATCATCTGAAGACGATTCGATCCCGCGTGGACGTCACAGCCCGCCGGCAGAAGTGCTTACCCATCAACTGTTCGCACAAAGCTTCCGAAGTAGTTTGGATGTGGGCTCAAACCCCTTGATCGGTGACTCCGTAGGAACAACACAGACTAGGCTTCCTGCAAGTGCCCCTCGTTCTCCCACACTCACTTCAACTCCAGAGGCACAACGTACTCACCCTTCATTCCGTTTGCTAGATGACACGCGAGAATCTTCTTTATCTGCCCTAGAAGTGAGTGAGATGAGTGTTGAACCTGGCTCTTGTATTTTTCCACACGCTCAGCACCTTTCTGGTACTCTTATATGTTGATCTGTCTTCCGTTACATCTCCAAACGGATTGTTTAGCGGCTGTTTAACCAGGTTTAATCTAGCTGCTCAGCGAGGGCTGTCCAATCATAGCTGAGTTCCTTTGGTCTACGAGATTGTCAGTACTCATTTTAAAATGAATTACCTCGATTAGCAAGTTAATTGATAATATTCATGATAATCAGCATTCAGTATTTATGTCGAGAGTGAGATTTAAGTGATTTTGGGTTTATGTGACATTCGGCTTGTCGCAGTATGTCACAGTCTAAAGACGATTTTTCTTTTTATATACAATAGGTTTTTGCATAGTTATTTGCTCATTCTGTAGAAGTCTGCGAAGCTTTTCTTTTACCACGTAAAGGCATGTTCATCTCTGGACCGTAGAAATACCCTGTATTTCCTAGGAATGGCGATCACTGCAATCACCATTTTGATTCGTTGTTTTGTGGCTTGTTACTTTTGGAGAACAGCTACCAAATGTATGTGAATGGCTGGCATTCGAATCCATCCAAATGTGTACAAGCACTTGACACCGATTTAAACCCGAGGAATAAGGTCGGGGGACAAACGTTCAGCAGCCTCTTGCAAACCATCAGTCAGTCTAAACATGATGGCATAACAGTGGACGCCGACACCAGCTATCTGCCTTCATCCGTCAATTCTTTAAGCTATAACGTAACACCCCACATCCTCCAGTGTAGCCCCATGTTACCGGGAGCAGTCCATTAGCACACTGTCAAGGTGTTAATCGATAAACCGATTGTATTCCCCAACCCTGTGGTAAATGATGTTTCTATCCTTAGGATTGCAATGTCGAGTGGGTATTCATTAGAAAATGGAACAAAGTCATTTGGGTTCCAGAAGGTTGCGTTTACCAGGTTGACTGGGGGCACACTGGTGACCCACATGGCCGATCCAGCTAAGGCAAGTTCGTCCGCATTTTACATAAGTCCACATGGCCGTGGCTGCGTTGGAAAGACTCAAACCCGTCCGAACTCTCACTTGTTTTCAAACGCTACAACTCGTCGTGTCTCTAATTGTACCACGTCTGTCTGGATAACCTTTCTCCATGCCGTTCGGTCGTGTGCCGGATCCTCCCATAATCTAGAATAAAGTCACAGTTTTTCATACTTACCTGCGGGCTCTTCCAATGGCAAAATTTCGGCATCCTCGATTTCGAACTGTGGTCCTCGTGTTTTTGCAGCAACGGAGCATCAGTGTCATCACTGATGTTGTCTACTTTCAGATTTATGGTGTAGTACTTTCTTCCTGCTTTTGAATGCTAATTGCAAAGGATACTGAAATTCATCCAGACAGATGGAACGAAAGAGTCCCAGTGCATTACATCGTACACGGGCAAGTATTGCACAACGTGCCGGAGAATCTTAGCAGGTGCATACAAAGTTTCAAAGAAAATGTTCTGATTAATCACAGTTAAACAACATCCCATGGGGAGAGCTGTGTTTAGAGTATCATCTCATCCATATACGGCACCAGCACGTGCTTTTCTGAGGCCAGGTCGCTAGGCCTCTTGTATATCGGTGAACGATTGAATGAGTTGGCTGACCGGTGCGGTAAGAACTCTATAGTCTGGACGTCAATTTATCTCCTTTGAGGCCATGCTTACTGTTCTGGCTAAATCCAAGGCAATTTCGACATTTTTTCTCAGAATGCATTACACAAACAGCAAATTAGTCGGAATTTAATGATACTGATAGGTTATCATTCCTACTTTGAGGTCATCAAGATAACACCTTTGTATTATAATACATTGTGTCGCACACATTAAACGAAGGCTGCAGTTTCGGTCGACCAATGATGTCTGCCCTAGTACTATATACGGGCACAACCACACGATGTATGGGTGGAAATAATGTTTTATCTGTTTAGCTCCAGAGCAGTGACTGTAGGTGTTTCGGTTAAAGTTGACGCATACGTGATATAACATCACCCACCAAAGTACTTACTCAGTCACAGCACCGTCACTGCAACAGTGAAACTATCAGTTATTCGCTGCGCAGGTAACTCAACGGGGCTGTCTTTTGTGCGCTGATGTGCTCTTGTGCGAGTAGCTCTCAGCAGATTCGTTCAATCTGCCAGAGGGACGTGACAACTACGTCGTGGGATATATGCTCAGTTGAACGCGGATTCATCCGTTTTAAACAAGGATGAAGGCGATATATGCGGATTTAACAATCTTTGTATTGTAATTTTACTAATTTAATAGTTAATAATTGGCATGTGTGGATTGAGACTAACACTCAAACGGGACAAACATACTTTTATCGTTCGGCTTACTTGCTTGAGTGTAATTCCAGTGAGCCCTTTGCCATCTGCAAACACGGGTCTTCTACTGTTTGACGCTGAGTATTCAAACTTTCAGGACTGTCGGATGGGCCTAAAATTTCTCAGTTGTCATTGAAAATTGAGTGTTTACTTTTACGTGGCTTGGTCACAATGGACCATAAGTATGCATCACCACCGCTAGCTTTGTTTTTTTCCAATGTGTTAGGCGCATCGCATTCCACAGAGCATCGATTAGTTCGGACCACACCGCCTGCGTCATCCACGTTGGTTAAGCTTCACATGGTGCAGTTTCGAAGTGGAGATTCCGTTAACTTCTGCATTGGTTATCCCTGTGTGTGTGTTCGTTATTGCCAAGGACGGCACTCGTGTAATCGTTAGGTCTCCGGCGCTCGACTAATGAATAACTGCCAACGTTTTTGTTCAACCGAGCAGCTGGAAACAATCGGCAAGTGTCAACTTGCTGTCACGCTGTTGTTTTCAGTGTCAAAGCCAGCGTGGGAAATGAAGCGCCCTTTACGCTATAGTTGATCTGTGTTCAGTGTTATTTCATAAATGTTTGGAACTTGATCAAGCACCTCAACTTGTATCTACTATTGTGGCAGTATATCGACCTTTCCTCACCGTCTTTCAGTCGGCGTTTGAGTCAAACGCTTTGCTTGGTGGCCTTGATTGATTTAGACCTCGTCATAGAGTTCGAGCCAGCGTGGGTCCTGAACTTCTTGGCTAAAAATAATTCGAGTGGCTTCGACCGTTCTTTGGTGCCATTAGCCTGATCGCTTTCCTTGGTGCATTAAGAAGTGTGGGTAGGCGCAGATGTGGTACACAATGACGCCTTCATTCTTTCCTGCTTACCATACATCGTAGTAATGCGTCCAGAGGCCCTATCACTAGGACCAACGACCGTGTTTGTCCTTCTCGCCCATCAGCCTCACATCGCATTTCGAACTGTGAAACCCGGTTTACTTAGATGGTGGCTAAAGCAAGCTAGAAGTAAGCAGCCCTTGCCTGTACGCTGGATTCCCTCTTCACTGACGTATGCTGTCTATCAGAAACGAGGATCACATACACAACTACATTAGTTGAGCTAACTATCCCGTCACTCTACTCGCTTTTTCGTCTGCTTCTCTATATGGATACGAGCCACTCCAACTCAATATAAAACCTCCGAAAGGGAAAAAATGCTTGACTAATTACACTTTGATAGTCGCCTCTGTGTACTTCGTTTTTGCGTCTGAGAAAATTTTGTGAACTGTGTCTGCCTATGTCCCAACAGACTACGGCGCCCAATCTGTCAAAAGTAGTTTTTAACGCTGTAGATGCCGGCCAGAAGGACTGAAAGCCCGATGATGGCATGAATGTGCAAATCGGTAGGCTCATTGATGCCTGGGCTCAATCGCCCTGAACCAAACATGGCACATACGTACAATGGAGAACGCCCATTGCGTTTGCATACTAACTGCATGCTGTCTCTTTGCAATACCAACTCTGAGAACGGAGAACTTGACACTTCTTCGGATCTTTGACCAGGGATGTCACCGAACCGTTGCTTCAATTATATCGCGTCAGCGAGCTTGTAACTCGATAATTAGAAAGCGGGTATCGGTTTTGCAGTAGGTAACTCAGTTGCGGAAGTCATCCGGCACAGTGAGTTGCCGTGGTTCCGCCATGTGCCACGCATGCTAGATCATCTACGGAAACAAGCGTCGCCCCTGTCTTGGAAGAAAAATTACAAACCGTTCTAATGCTGTTCTTGCGGTGTCTTGCAGGATAGCGTCGACTATCCGTACTTTTGGCTGAAGAATTTATACCTGCCAACACAGATTAATGGCGTTTTGCAGTCAGTTTGTGTACACGTAGTCTAGGTGGATGCCTTATGGTGTGGACTGAGGTTGACGACACCAGCTAGCTAACCTCGTAACTTCATTAGCCGCATTTGGGTTGGTGTCCTCACGAGTTTTTCCTCCACGATTAAAGGTGAGGGAAAATGAAACAACTACTGTGTATTTCGACTACGGCACATCAATCTAAGCTTCTGAGTTGACGATCACTCGTTTGAGTGGTGCTCCTATATATCGGTCAAAGAAGACTCGCCCTACTCCAGGAAATCTCAGTTCATCAATACAGATTTTATTAGAATGCACACAGCATTACCTCTTCGCATGCCTCGTTGAATGTCCAAATATACTCGCTCGTGCTTGGCTCGCCATCTGATTGGTCCTACAGCACTCGGAATCGGTCGAAACACCGATTGTTTCAAACCGCAGCACTGACTAAAACAAGCGAGTTTTGATGATTCGGTAGTCGAAGCCCGAGTTCTTATGCGGCGAAAACCCTTGATGATGAGTTGGAGGGTCGTTCCTCGAATTGGTATCGCTATAGTGTCGCCGATAGTGTCGTCAGCTCGTAGAGCGCTGTTCTTATCTTATTTGTGGCCTGTTATTCCTACAGTTTAGTTGGGGACAGTGATGACTGCAAACTTTCTTTAAAATTCCTCGTGACATTTCACCAGACGCTTTTGCTTTTTCCTACTTGTTTGATGCCTACTCACCGCGCCATCCTCCCTCTCCAATCTTTTCAGTTTGATCAGCTCGGGTCTATTTCATTGGATAAGCTCACTAACGTGGTTTTTCTGGTCAACTTACTGGAACCCGGCGGAAAAGTAAGTTGCGTAGTGCTAGCTCTTCATCATCGTTTTTTAAGTCACTCACGTGCCGAACCCTGCTGTGGTCGTATTACAAACATATCGAATTCTAAGTTTGCTGCTTCGTAATCGAATCACGTAAACAATCGTTGTGTACCATTCTCCAGTTCGTTCATCACGTGAATTTCCACACATCGTGCTCGAGTTCTAGTGACTATTCTAGTTGATTCGGGTCTTTCGCGTCCTATCGACATTTTCTGTTCACCGTAGTCTACTCTACTGTTCGATAAAAAATTAATCGGTGTAGAAACTCCTAGTGTGGTCAAGTGGTGTCGCTTTCAGGACTTGTGCTTCGTAGTGGGCGAGTTCCTCATAATGTCTTCAAACTGTCTACTCAGGCTCTGCTTCCTGGTAAACAGCTGTAGCCAACTATTAAATTGAAAATCGCAGACAAGATATTAAATTCAACACTAAGGTTTCAGCCGTCAAACTACAGGAATTTTGTTTCACAAACAGTATCGTAGGAACAAGCAAAAAGGTTGATAGCCTACCAGTCATTCGAGTTTGCCCGCTCAGAGTAGTCAACCAGAGAATCTGAATGTGAACTAACATCACGAGCACCACTAAGCTCTACCTAACGTCTCTAGCCAAGCGGAGGGAGGACAGAGATGACTCCCATCGCGGGAGAGGAATCACATCAATAGCCCTCCATATTCTTTCACCACGTCATGTTATGCGATTGGAGGCAAACTTTGCTGTAAATGTTCCCATGGCACTACGATAATGTGATGGCCAAAGAGGAACTCCAATGTTCGCTCCTTTTAATCATACCATATGGCTGACACTACTTTCGACCTTTTCGCCGCGCTATTAAGACCATTCGTTACCTTTATTTCCTCACTCTGAGCTTGACATCTTCAAGCTAGAAACTAGCCTCCTCTGGCTCAGATAGTCACTGTCGACATACGCATTTTTGCCGACCAGACATGGAAATTTGTGTAAATCGAATGACCATGCTTCGGAGTTGCGAAATGCGATTAGGGCCTTAATATGTCATATGAAGAACGCATTGCCCGGAAAGAACATAAAGTGTTCTACACTGCTAATCATTACAATTTATCACTCTGTTGTGATTTCTCTTAAACCCGCTAGAAGCCGCTCCCTGAGTTTTCACCACCAATCCGTTGTTTTCACCTTTACTTCCCCGTCCGTGCGAAGTGTTCGAATGTCTTCGTGCGCTCTTTTCGGCGCGATCACTCAGGCGCTCTAGCTGAGATTCAAGTCCTGTCTGTGGGTTGGTCTACTTGATAACGAAATCATATGGTATAATAGCAACATTTTTCTAGGGTGAGCGGTGCCCTAGGAAGTGTTATCATATCAAAAAACCAAATTCTCACTGGTACTCCTAACAATAAGTGGAAGACAGTGTTTTTACTAAATGGTTATTTTTCTTGTGAAGAATCTTACTTCAGCTCTGACAATGACCTTTTGGTGGCTTCGGCCGCCGAGGTCAAATATCGGTCAGCTGGGCTGGGGAACATATCTCCACAGTGAACATCATTCATGTTCGACAACATGACTCTAGTCCGACGGAAGAATCCCCGTCTTACAGTTGCCTCTCTTAAACTACCCCTGTTTCAGATATCCTTTGCAAATCTGTTGGTCGAGTAGTGTTTGTCACAATTTTATGACATCAACAGATCACTATTGTCACCGCGAATTCAGATATCATATCAAATTCGACGGTCGTTGAGCACTAACTAACCTGCTGCAGCAGCAATAAAATCGATCAGCCACCACGCGAGTCACCTCCAGCCACTTCTCGAATCAGTTTCACTTTGTGCCCCGAATTTTGTATGAATGGGCCATGGCATTTGTCGGACGAGATCAAATTAGCGTTCTGTGACGTATGTCTCATTAGCGAACCAACACACGCGCGTCTTGGCGGTGTTCGGTCCTCCAGGGACCATTTGCTTCGAGAAACAATTTACAGCTGTCGTTCCCTCAGAAGAAACACAAGGCACATCCTCACATTTGAACGGTTCGAATTCATCTTGTTTGTTTTGTACGGTAATCTTTTGAAGGGTCATTAGGGCATGTCAACTGAAGCATACGTGCAACACAGTAGACAGGATGGTGGCTAGGGTTCGATTTGCAGTGTGTGTGGGAGAGACACTGAACCTAATAGTCCACAGTCAGATGGAAGGACTAGCAGCCTGGTCTCCAGTTTACCTACGGTGGCCGACCAGATTAGTTGACCTTTTTTGAATATCATTTCACGTAATTTCTGAGAACTCATAGCTATATTATGTGACCTTCACGGAGCAGTTTTATCTCCTCGCAGGACTCAACCGCAACATGGCTAAACTGTTCATTCCAAAGTCCTGAGTTTTTAACATTTCCGACAATTCGCCTAGTGATTATGCAACAATGACAAGATATACCAGTCACACGAAAACCCAATAAATCCATCCCACAAGAAATGGAATCAGGTAAATAGTGCACAACCCTGGAGCTCCGAAAGCAGCATGTATAAATGGTGTGGAACCATTTCTGAGCTAGAGCACCTGCTAGAAATTTCAAGTGGGCTTATTGTATACTAGCTGCTACCCTGTTTTCGGTTGGTTGTATTCAGTCAAACTCCGCTCAACATATGTTTGTCACATTTTGCACTTTTAGACAATAAGCTGGGTCGTTCTATGCAGTAGTGTAGCTGAAACGATTATCAGCCAGGTCACCCCTAGTCGATCGATCAATTATAGTTGCTGCAACTATGCGGATCCGATATTTTGCTGTTTGATCATGTCGCTTTGGTACTGCATCGTGCTGGACGGTTTTAATATAAGTTTCCGTAGCATTCACGATGCTTTATACGGTCAGTTGGCTATCGCCGTCCACAGCACTCCACTAGACTTCAGTTGCAGATGTCTCAGCGGGATTCGGGGTGGAAGCTGGAATATTGGTTTGTTGTAGGCACTTCAATCTGCGCTCCATAATACTCATAGTACTATTGATAATGCTGTTCGCCCAGCCCTTTCTGATGAGATCCTGCTCACTGTCTTTTGGTGGCGATTTATTTAATGGGAGGATTTGAGTTGATTAACTAACCATTTTTAGTGCATTTGAGTGAGTTAGCCTAGCCATAGTTTCAAACCATTTACGAACCGAACAATGGTTTCCTGTGCTCTTCGTAGAAACCGTCACATCACAACGTTTGAGATAGCTCTGGAATCACAGTGCAAGCTGGTTGTAGCTCTGGTTGGTCCTGTCTAGGCTCGAGCAACCTAGTTCCAGGCCCCGAAACTTACAAGCAATGTAACGAGTGCTACTGAACAAAAACTGAATGATGTGGAAAACTCCAGTTGCACCGAGTTCTCACGGTAACTAAAGAAACTACCTCATCCTGGTTGAACTTGGAGTTCAACACCGAATTTACCAAACACTATCCTGAGGATCAGATGTCCCGAACAAACTTCCGACGAGTCGCTTTGAACAAAAGCTAAGTGATGCTGCGGATTCCAGGCTTGCCGAATTTCCATGATATTTCGCGAAAATGACTCTTTCTCTGGCTTTCATGAAATCGACTGGTCCTCTTGTATGATCGAGGTGCAATAAAACTGACAGATTAACCGGAAGGCACCTTTCTCTACGCCCTTGTGATGGTGAACAGCACCTAGCTTATCGCTTTTCTGCCAGAGTTTGTGTTGGCATCATCCGACTTCCCCACGGTTAACTGCCAACCTGTTTCCTGTACGTCTGGACACAATTGTTGTTCCCCTGCCCCTCCTCCTGTGTCTCTGTAGTTCATGTTATGCCACAAACGTTCTAAATGATCATGTATGATCCTAATCTTTATAGTATTCTATGCAGAGGGATGAAAGTACAGTCCGCCTTGTGACTTGTGCTGTCACTACATATGTTCACTCTTTTTTCACCTACCTGTTTCGGCTTCTAATGTACTTCCAGACCACACAAGATGATTGTATTTATCTTTGTCGCCCAATAGCTTGCGTCCGACCTGTTTAGTGAGCACGACCTGCGTCTCGTACCAGTCACTTCGTATGTGGAGACGAAACAGCTATTCTGTCGCCTGGTTACTGAAGCTCAGCAGCATCGGCGTCCTCCGGATGGGGGGGATATTATCAAAGTTTGCATATTGGGTGGTGATGCCCTGATCAGTTTTGTACTACGTGCCTATGTGGAACAGCTTAGTTCACGGTCAACCGAATTGGCTTCTCTATTCCGATTCTACATTGTACCTGTCACGGGCTTGGTGCGTTCTAAGCTGGACAGTAGCCAGTGTCCTTCGACAGACCAACGGAGATCACGTGCAACAACCACAACGTCAACATCCGTAGATGCATGTACAGACGTAGACTGTAAGTGTTCCATTTTTGTGATCCAAAAGTCATTTTCTGTTGTAGTGCATAGCTGTCAAACACATACCTATCACCTGCATTGTTAGGATTGGCTTGGTGTCCACATCGGCAATCCCATAGTGCCTGTTGGAACCCCTGATTTTTCTCCAGATCATCTGATTGGTAGTGACACTCCAATCGTTTCGGAAGCAATACATGTGACTTCCGACTACCGCTGGTCCACTGTCAGTTCTGTTAAATTTCGCTGATACTGAAGGTGTAATACTTTCTATTCACACTTCAGGCTGCGTAATCAAGAAATTAGGAAGCGGGTGTTAGAGAGCATGTACGTGTCGACTGTGATCACGGTCTTTGATCAATACATTCATCGGACATTACCTGACTCTCTCCGTATGTATCAACTCTGATTAAATCGCTACGTCACTCACTAGGTGTATTCAAACGTGAAGATGGTCGAGAGGTGGAACACTGTCAGATGATCAGGCCTAGATGGAAGCCATGGAAAATTCAGGAGTTGAGTTGAATTGCTGATTTTTCTGTCACTGAACTCTATGGAGTACGGATGTTGAAGCATTGCAAACATATGTATGGCCTGTCGTTTTTCGCATCATCTGCTGTCAGCTCGCTGCTTGAAGGTTAGATACCCCGGTTTCCTTTTCATTATGAGCGCTTTCAGTAGTTTTCACACATATTAAGTTTGTGTGTTGATCCACAGTGGTTCCCTGCGGAGTCGTAATTCACCATTCAACCCTACCACTGAACTCCTCCCACGCAGGTAACTTTGCATAGGGCTTGCTGGTTGAGTAGCTTTGATCCTTGATTACTTGCCTGATGAATGGTTCTGATGTCCGCCGTTATGTCATCATTCTTAGCAATGCTGGTGGCTCTCTGCAAGCCTCTGTCTGTTTTCCAGATCATCCTGTTTCCTAGGGCTGATTTCTTTGTCGACGACTAGCACAAAATTGGGTTTCCACTCAATCATGGTTCACCAGCAGTTTTGTCACTTCGGTGAATCCGTCTCTGATGCCGCCAACCGATAAACCGAGTGAATGATGAGCACTGCGATTGTTTCCCAACTCTCGGCTGACGGTTACTGTGCTGGTTCAAAAATATACAGGAGCACTGTTAGGAACAGCATATGTAGCTTAACTTAATTTACAAGCTTACCGCCATTGTCTTACTCCTAATGAGCGCACCCCAATTTGGCAATGAAAAAGCCTACCTCCGGACGCAGTGTTTGTCTTTGATCGGGCATAGAAAATACCAACAGTGCTCTCTAAGGTACGATTTTCTCCTCTCACGAAAACATTGTTCATACGCTTCAGATGTGCTGTTTATTGAAAACCTTGGTATCAAAAATCTATGAGATGTATCCACGTTATCTATATACTGCACCTAACTGCCTCTCTCATTCTACCTCGCAAATAAAATGTTCTTTCGTCTTATGTTACATAGATTTGACTCGGTTGAGTTTAGTGGCAGGCCTAGCCTATTTCTGGACTCAGGCTTCGTTTACTCCAAGGTGGTTACGTTAGTTGTCAGTATCCAATCTCTTGATGTTTGTGTGCTTGATCTTAGATTAATTCTGTGGCTGCGTCCGGCCTGCCTGTTTAGAGTGTACTCTACTCATGATCCATTACCCCATTCACTTATTCTCCATAGTGGAGGTTTGGCGGTTCAGCTTCCACGTGTGCGTAATGCTTGCCATTGCACGCGCGAATCAGTGCCACACTTACTCGCCGGATGAGGCTGTAAATCAGTTAGTCACATGTTATTTTTCCTGAGAAAAGGGTTTTCGTATTTTATTTTATGTTCACTCATCGGCTTTTGCATACTGGTGCATTATATTTTGTATAATACTTGTTCCGATTTTTCGGTAGAATTCAAGCAGATCAAATCTAGGAGAAATAGGAATTATGCGACGGATGTTAAAGGCTTTAGGAATTCTCTCATAGTGCGACAGCACATCACGACATGTCTTAGTCCAAGTAAGCAGCACAAGAGGTAGAATTTTGTGCGTTTGAATAATAGTTAACACTGTATATTTTGTGACCCTGCGGAAGAGTTTTTTATGCATAATGGAAAGGTTGTAGACCGCACGCCGTTCGCTCGATGTGAAGCGGCCTCTGCTTGTGCGTCGCAGATCCACATTTGGTGCCGATCAGTTACAGGTGATGACCGCTGGGTTGTTCAAAACTTCCAAGGAGGATACGGTCCTCTGAAGGCTAATCCGCTGAGAGTCCCCTGTGTTTGATCAAACAACATCAACTGACCTGTGATACCAACAGTTTGAGAGTTTGGAGAATCTTGTCTTAGCGTTCGGCATTGTCTGTTAGTTAGACAACGTTCTATTCGACTAAAAACTTTGCTGGGCCTTGGACGGATAGCTGAGTCTAATCTTCGGATTTCGCATTTGGTGATTCCATCTCCTGTTTCATTCCAAAGTAGACTTTTTCAGAAACTTCTCAGTTTCTACGATTAAAGTGAAAAGGGACTATGGATGACACTAGTAGCCATGTAAAACAAGAGAAAAACCGGTATTCACCTCTTCTGAAATGCTAGTTCAACTCACCTAAGAACGAAAAGTCCACTCTCCAAACGAGTTTTTCAGTGTCTCATCAGTTGCTCACTCAAACCAACAGATATTAGACAGTTGAATAACACTTCAACCTTTTTTGAACTTGGACCGATTGTCTCAGGCGTGGAGTACTGGGCTACGGTGTTGTCTGGCAATGTTGTGGAATATAGGTAGCTCGGGTGCACTGCTTGGTTGTTGGTCTGTTCGCCGAGCTTGGCAGTTGTCTCATCAGTAGCTTGACTCGTTATGTGTACTTCCTGGGGTTTAAAAATATTCTAGCTTGTCCACGGTCGGCTACGTGTGGACGACAAGTACATAAATCGTGTTGAGTATTTTCAGGGGTACTGGAGCGTAAAACGCGATTGATGGAAGAATGATTGATCTGACTTTTCGGATGCTGGTGGAGCAGAAGCTCGCAGGAACCTTTTCCACTGACTGTTTACTAAATCGAAACGTCCTTGTCCGCTCCTGGATAGTCACGTCAACTTTCCGTAACTAAGCTGTATAGGGGTTTTCTACCTTTAGGGCAACTCGTATCCCTATAGCCAACCATACTATATGTCTTCGAACCTGAACGTAAAACGTAAATTCAGATGCATTTAACCATGGGAAGACACCTCCCTGCGACGTCTACTCTCCAGGAGAGATCACCCTGTCAGCCGTCGCTGCAGGGGGGTTTCACTATATATTCTATGCTTATTAACTTCTTTCGCTCACATTATTTACACTACATATGGCTACAGAGTACATCACTGGATCCGTCTCATCCCCTTCTAGATCGACGAAGTTTTGATTTCCGGGGTGCTGGATCACTCTTTGTTTCCACAAATGTCGTTGCCAGCCATTTATGCAAAGTTGATCCTAGTTACTGTGCAATCTTTTGGGATATGTGCGCGGACTCTGCTGACCTTGAACCTCGTACTTCACCAGACCGCAGATCCGAAGCATCTGCTTTGAACAACCTAAGTATCATTGAACGAGCTTGTGTTTATCTCACACAAAGCCGTAATTTACTCAGCATGCCCATTGGAGCCTGCTTGCTAGGGACAGCGCCCACCTCCACGGCTCCTCCAAAGTTACACAAATCAAGTCACTCCTCTGAACATCCTAATCTCCCCTCCAGTTGGCAAACTGAACCGGCCACTAGCACTTCAACCGATATTCCAGTCTCCGCTTCGGGTACTACCCTAACGAAAGTATCCTCAACAGGTAGGTCACTTTCCGAATATGACTGTCCATCAGTGCTACTACTCTGACGTTGTGAATTCTAATCAGCCATGATATGTATTGCGATTTTATACAATTTTGGTTGGCTGTCAGTGATTATCATTAGAATAGCAATGAAATGTTCCCTCTAATTTCATTGACCAACTGCCGCATGAGTAAGGTGGTTATAAAACAGATTTATGAGTTTTTCAGTCCGTCCCCACATCTGTCTTTTCGCTACCTGTATTTGAATTTCTTATTTCAATGTTAGAGAATGGAGCGTGCAAGCAGTGAAAAGGAAACTGAGCACGAGGAAAATATAGAACCTTGTTGCTGTTGTTGCAACGATGTGTTCCTATTGTTTCGTCTCAGAATCTCTATGCGTTGAACGGGCTTCCGGATTACGTCTTCATCATTGTTTAACCGCTCCTGTTTGATGACATTCACCAACTCAGTTCTTGGGTCGTAGACTCTTGCACTCGTGTACGCCTGGCGCCCTTGTATGTCCTAGAATTCCTCAGCGGAGATCTGGACTACAAGCTAGCCTTTGAATGCCCCGATACAATGAAACAAAAGCCGGGTCGTTTTGAGACAAGACCGTCGCTTTGCTTCTTTTTAACGTGATCTTCGGTAATTAGAGGCCACGAGAACCGGCCCAATGCGTCAGTGCACACCTCAGAGTCTTGGACTTAATATACATCCCTTCCTTCCTTCCTTCCTTCCACATTCTGCGAATGTATCTCAAATCAGCACAGAATGTCCCAAAACAATTCCATGTGCACACATGTCGTGCCGGTTACAATTTTCTGCAACTCTTCTATCTTTCATCGGCAAAGGTGACCGTACTTCACCAATGATGGCAGATGATACGAGTTTTCGTCAACGATGAACGGTATCAACGTTGTGACCACATGAGCTAAATACACTTCTTTTCTGACCACTCTGCATACTATACTAGGAGATGCGCTGACACGAGCTATTGTCCCGTTTAATTTTGATGCGTTCGTATCTAACTCTGAGGTAAGACTGATCACTCACCGTTTCTCCTGTTTCGAAAGGATTGCCTGACATCCTTTTCGTCTCCTCAAAGCGGTTGCACTTACCGTATGGAGATAACATCTTACGGCGTCCTGGGTTGTTTTAATCATTTTGTGATGTCACACTCGCTAAATGCGTTTCACAAATCGCTTCTTTGTACCACAAATTTGAGGCGGTTTGAATGGTCACCTTGGTGAGTCAATGACAATATATTGGTTGTGGGAGCAACCGAACTGAGAAACTGTCATTAGATTGCTACAGTTGTTCGACCGCGGGGTTTGAAAATCACTTTCACGCTTACAGGGCTCAACGAATATGGGGCAATTGCTTGGTAAACCATGATGGTCTTATGTTTGTGTCGCGGTATTCATTGGGTTTCTTATGCGCTTGACTATCTTCCTTTTGGTGTTAGGCTTTAATTCACACCATCTCAGTTGTCATCAAGTTCGGAGCAGTAACTAACTTCATCACTGGTTATTGTGAAATTCAAGTCAGTCTCATGATCTCCTTCATGGGTTGCATGACAGAACGCATTGAGACTCGGGCAGGAATTGTTGGTATTACGCACATAAATATTGATTATGAAAGAATACATAAGCAAAAATTGATTAGGACGCTTACAAATGTCGGATCGACACGGTCGAATTGCAAACGCCGCATGGCATTATGCCAGCCAGCAATGTGATCGGTCAGCTTTGTGGAATTTGGGAAGGATCAGTCGTGAACTGATGTGGATATGAGAATAGGTCCAACCGCAGATGGGACTACCATACATCCTGCTCGAAGCATCTCGTGCCAGTATGGTTAAACGTCCTGGTACTGTTGATCCCGTGGGTTTGCGTTTTCGTTAGCCTCTGGACTGAGAGTGTTCATTTTGACTTACTAAACACGGCATCTGTATGCCTAGTCCTTGATCTGGTCCGTGAACTCAGCCATTCTTTATCCGAACTGTCGGGTGATGCTACCGTTCGAAGGCACTGAATTATTGCCAAGAAACTATACAACGTCTGTAGAGTCAAGAATCCAATGGTAGCATGATGGACTAGTATTCTTTGGTTGTTGGAGTAAGAGTTTACACACAAACTTGTCCAACTCATCGAAGGCCTGTGGATTGGCAGATTTTGTAGCAATTTCTAGCGTGCTTTTCAGATTTTCAGCAGTTCTGTTTGCAGAAGGATGGTGGGGTGGTGTTTTACAGCTAGTGGCCACCAATGGAATCCAACCGTTGGAATGCTTTCGCGATGCCTTATGCAATGCCTTTATTGTGAGTTCGCTCGGCATCAATTTGGTCAGGAAGACCTGATGTTGTTTGGAACACGATTCACTTGTAATTTATGCACAGACGTCCCCATATAATAATAATGATAATAATAATATTAAAAAGTAGCATTTATACATGGATTCTGGCCGCGGAGTGCGGTCTTGGGATCAAGTGTTTGCTTCATGGAAGCAGTTAGTGCAACTGTTAGCACGTCTCCTAATACTTGCGCTCACTTGATGCCACTAGCAAAATTAATAAGCTTTCCGTTTTAGCATATCAATCCTAATTTCGCTCTGGTGCACGTTAGCGTAACGTCGTACGCTTAGGGGAACTACCGAGTCCATCAGGATGAATCGAGATGCCTTCTCGTATATTATAGAATTCTGGAAGTTTCTTCCGGAACTAACTGGCCATAACTTCTTCGGAATAGCTCAGCGGCTAAGGCGCGTAACTACTGACAGTAAGGTCCGTGGTTTGAACCCAACCCCGGCTTTTCATTTGGCAGCCTCTTAGTATCTTAAACTCCGTCCTTCTCTCGAATTGCATTGCAGTTACAAGTGGAAAGGATGCTCAACTAGATGTTTATTATCTTATTTTTCAATTACTATCGTGCATCTCTGATCCGTGACAGCCGTCATCT
Source organism: Opisthorchis felineus (assembly GCA_004794785.1). Lineage (NCBI taxonomy): Eukaryota > Metazoa > Platyhelminthes > Trematoda > Opisthorchiida > Opisthorchiidae > Opisthorchis > Opisthorchis felineus. The sequence continues at coordinate 688,213 of SJOL01006358.1, read as the reverse complement.
TAGCAGCTGGTTTCCGGAGCGCTGAAGGTGTTCAAAGATTATGTGATCCGTAATACTTTTGAATTTTCTATTTTAGAATATTTGCGTAATCTTCTGATGTTGCTTGCTTGCCATCTTTCCGACTTTGTGTACTCTCAATTTCTGCAGAAACACGTACGCCCTTAAAGCGTTCTTTTTCAGGTACTGCTCAAAGATCGCCACTCAATGGATCAGTCGCAATAGTGCTAAGTCTAATTTAGTGAAAATGCCTTGTGCTTAGAACATCTTGCTTTTTCCAGAATCAAGATGCGCAGGGTTTTTTTGTGTACGGACGCCTCAGCACCCATATCCCGATGTCTGAAATGCGGATAGGCGTTGGGTTTTGGCGGTAAAGTTGGGGGTCATTCGAGAATAACATTATGGTGACACCATTGCTCACTGGAGCTGAGACACACTGGTTGGTAACTAAGACTCTTTGAGTGGTTTGAACAAATCAGATTCAGGAATGTGTCAGAAGAAACCGGGAATCCTAGAAGTGCCAGGTCTCATACATAGGATGTGCAGTTTTCTGGTTTGCTAAAGACAGTTCCTTCTTCAAGCTGTTTTAGGGGGCTACCGTTGATCGTGTTGTAATGCAGTTTTGACACAAACAATAGCATATGACGTTCTGTATCCTCAATGTCTTTTATTGCCGTCTGGAGTGCACTTGACGCCATGTGTGCGCTGAATGGGAGAAACGTGGACTGATCTAAACCCCATGGTTTGTTAATTGTCGTTAGCGGCTTTGAGTCCCCAGTTTGTGGGATCTGAAGGTAAGCACATTACCACAGTGGATTTTACAGAAGAAAGTTATTATTTGCGACATCTTTGGAGAAATTCTGAAGCCGCCACCCTTCCGGGGATTCCTGTCATCTCTCTTTAGCGCTACAAGCGGTGTGACCCACATGGCTGATTGTCGTTCAGCTGTAAAACCCTTTCGGTGCTTAGTTGCCATGCCACCCGAAGGAAGCATGAGGGCTGGTATATCGCCAGGCTGCCCAAGCCTAGACAGGAGAAGTCGAGATGCAGAGGTCGGATTCGAACCACAGACCTTGCGGTCAGTAAATTCGCGCTCTAACCACTGAGCCATCTCGCCTCGATGTTTGAGTTTTTGGAGTTAATACCTCTCTACGGAAAATTCGAATGATGCTGACTCCCTTATTTTATAGAGAAAACTCTGCTTGGAAGAACTGCTGGCTCCCCGTATGCTGAATATCCGCAGAATCTCGCCCTCATAGAATTACTCAACTAAATGCGTTGAACAAAGGCCAAGTCATAAGTTAGTTGGAATGATATTCAAGATACCGAAGTGTTTTTCTTGACCCAACATTACTCATAAGCTTGATGTAAATTCTTGGACAACCCGCTACCGCATTTGTTTTTTTCTGCGTGGGGGGTCATCAGGTAGGTGTGATCCTCAAATTCACCTCAATCTTGTTTATGCTGTCTCTATGCGCTGTTATGCGCTCTCAAATTAACCTCTCAAATACCCAAATGTATAACAGTGGACTTTATGCCTTCCATTCTGCATCTCATCGCTTCAAAGCTGAATAGGAGTCTTTGACTAGGCCAATGCCTACAGAGACCTTAATCGAGGTTGTTTACGATAATCTGTTTGCGACAAACATTTCTATCAAAGTTGCTGCAACGACAGAACTTTCTTCTGCTTCCCGCCAACTGCGCTGTTCTGCAAAGTGCTGTTTTCTCCCTTTGCTGTTACCTACAACAACTAGATTTGTTCAGGTCCCTCTGTTTGACGACCTAGATTTGAAAAAAACACGGCTAATCACATTATGAAGGTGGACTTCCCTGTGAAACGCATTTAAAACTTTTTAGTCTTCCACTTCTCAGAGAAGCTTCCGAGGTGAGTCACCTAACACCGCACACCTATTTCATGTACATCATTTATAGTGGAGCTAATTCGTGGTTCTACCTAGCGTTAATCAGCAGAACAACTGTAATGACAATCTGTTAGTTGTTTCAACCAGATAGTTGAGTTCTGTCGATTGTGTCGTTATGGGTGTGGCATTTATTTTGTTCATTCAGGTCAGGTCTGTTGATTTTGTGATAGTTAGGACTTACACATATTGCGTCACGTTACAATCTATGCACCTACACACGTTCAGTCAGTCGATTATCGCCAGCTTGAGGTTTCTGATAGAGGACTGAGAACTTCGCGGAAATCCAGTCGGCTGAACAACAATTTTACTCAGTTCTGATAGTTTTGCGGCACAGTGCTACATTTTTGGCATTCCGTCGACACCCGTTCAAAGTTGAGCGTGCTACTTTATTCTTTCCTAGGTGTTCCTGGCTTAGGTGAGGAGATGGTCATGCCGTTCCTTCTAAGTGTTCGACTTGGATCTGAAACCAACACCAACTCCCCGTTTGGCCTCACCCATCAGCGGTCTGCAACAGGCGACCTCATATGCACTCAACAGAACCCCGAAATGGTAGGATCTGTCGTAAGTGACCCTGAGGCTTCCACCGGTCCTGCCAAGCGTAGTTTGAGTCCTGAATCTCGTCCTCATACCACTGCCATTTCACCACAGTAAGTTTTTCATGGCAATTAACCGTTGGTACCGATATCCCTTGAGGTATAGACCTAGACTATCACAATATTGCACACTTTTGGTTTGACTAGGCCCCTTCGTTCTCGTTTTCTCGGAGAAAATCACCTTATTTGGTACGTTGCTACTAAGCCATTCCTTGTCTCACTACAGCACCGATTTTCGTAAAAATTGCACTCTGTGTTGCGTTTGTTCAACCCATGTGGACCTATCCAGCCCATCAAGGAAATCTCTTCGAGATAGTGTGTTTCTCACTGTCTGTGGGTGTACAAAAGATATGGGCTCAGACTTGCGTACTCACTGTTGCTATTCCAGATTTCAAAACCTACACCACAGTTAATATCGACGAAAGACCCATGATCCAGTGCAATTCCAGTCCCATCCACATCTACTCAATACTCTGCACATAGCGGGCGGAACATCTATCTCTCCGGATCATAGTGTGTCGCAATTGCTTAAGACCGTTCTTGAAGAATTGATTAATTCTGGGCGAATTCTAGTCAATGGAACGCATTTCGGTAGGAATTACTGATATTCCAACAAAGTCCAAAAGGCTGCTTCAAACAACGGAGCGTTAAACTTGTCCGGATAGGATATAAAAGATAGACCAACCATTGCTCCAATTTGCGGTATGGGGAATTGTGCGCGTTTAGTATGGGTCTGAGTGGCACTTCGGGTTCGCGAGTTCGGTGAAACCGGCGTTCACTGCGTTTAGACTTAAGCTTCATGCACTCTGATAGAACTATGTAGACTTAGGGGTTGAAGATTTCTGCTCACCTGCTTGTCAGAGAGAATGGTGTTCTCTGGTGTGCTACCCAACTTGATCTGTCTGAGAGGACAGGTCTCATTTCCTTATAAATATTCAGCTGAGTTCATCGTCACAATACGGGTTCTTCAGTTTGGTGAGAGAACTCGGAAGCCCTTCGTCTATGGAGGCTGTTTGATTGCTAGTTGGCAATCAGATGTCAAGGGTAATTTTTTGACATTTATCTCACCGAAAACCCTCCTGCTTTATCCAGGTCCGCTGGTGTCATTTCTGGAACTTGATCATATGGGTACTCAGACTGGACTTGCGTCTGTAGTTTATCTGAACCCTAACTAGCAATCAAAAAGCTTCGACAAATGAAGGGTTCCATTCCTCTAACCGGATACCAGAAAATAACACTGAAAGTGAAAAGCAAGTGGGCAGAAATCTTCAACTACACGAGTCTACACGATCCTATCTGAGCATGCTAAGCTTAAGCCATTGGGAACCCAAAGAAGTAGAGCGCAGGGTTCACTGAAAATTCACAAACCCAAAGCGCCCCTCAGACCCATACTAAATATGCACGCTTCTCCGTCGATCTTTTATATCCCATTCGGACAACTTCCTGCTGTTCGAAGTTTTTTTATTATTTCATATTGTGTGGGTCTTTACCATCACCTTAGTTTCCGGGCATGGTGGTTGTAGGTTAGTAGTTGCCATACGCATACGTACTGTAGCCTGTTGCTTCAATGGTATGTCTACGTTAAAAGAACGTCCCCTCCCACCCCACGAGATTGTCATAACAGTAGACAAAAGTAACCACCGGGCTAATAGCGCTCAAATACTGATGCTGTTGCGTGAGGCTATGAAGCTATTGGTGCCTCATACTATGCGGTGATGTAGGTGATCGAAGTGAACGTCAACTCGTCGCCTAAAACGGTAAGCGATAGATATCAAAATTCTTTCTCAGGTTGACATATCCGTAGCTAGAACGTCTTCCACCGATCTACTCTGTGAACTGGTCGGTTATTTTCAGTTGGTAGTTTTGGCGGAGTTTTTTGATAAAGCTGCGGTTTTGCTGATCTGATGGAAGACTGTCAGTTTGCCCGAATTCGTCCACAAAATACCCCGGTTCTATTTTAGTAATTCTTATAAGTTGTGACTGATTGAGCATTGTTCGGTCGTCCCTTAATCATGGTTGACAAGGTTGGATGACATACCCACTGTGAAGACGAATTGGTAGGAAAGTAAAAGGCTCGAATATGTTGACTGCTCGACGAAGTGGTCCAAAATGCCCGCTTCCCATTATGGAAGCTTTCGCATGTTGGTTGAAACAGCTTAGGTTTTCCTATACAAAAGCACCCATAACACTATCTTAGAAAACGCATTGTGAAACCTGCCTCCCCATATAGTAGATATAAATTCTGTGGTGACCTAATGACAGCACTTGGACAGGCCGAAGGTTTTTTTCATTTTCCACTGACGGAGTATACGTGCCATCAGATATATCTGAAAAATTCTACTGTAAATTAGTAGAGGTTTCTAGGTAAATGGGAGATCCGGTCTTTTGTGGTCCAGTTCTCATCGTCGTACGGGATTGAGTATACAAAGGTTTTGCTTAGGCTATAACGTTGCCTAGATGTGTACTAATAACTGGGTACCGGCGTCTTAGCACCAGCTCGACATTGTTTCCTGCAGGTAGTCTGATACCCCGTGCTAACAGAAGACTTAGCTTAGGCAGGTTTTTGGCAACTCCTAGAATGCATTAGAGCTCGAGATGGCTCGCTGGTCAACGCGCGAATTTACTGATCGGAAGGTCCATGGTTTGAACCCAATCCCCGACATATCGATTGCTCTTGTCTAGGCTTGGGCAACTTGGCAGTATATCAGCCCTTGTGCTTACTTCAGGTGGCATGACAGCTAGGCACAGAAATGGTGCTACAGCTGAAACAGAATGCATTAAGGAGCTCCTGGTTGAAGCCTTGGTAGGCTGCACTAAACGCAAGCTCGCCGCTCACTATGGGCACAAGGGTAGATTTAAACATGTAAATGATCCAGAGTTCATTCTAAACCTTTCTACTCTTTTTATTCGTAATAGCCGCGCATCATTCTTTTGTTTTTCGCGACGAAATATTTAATTGGTGTTTCGGTTCACTTTGACACTGACATCCCTCCACAAAAGACAATGACTAATCCCGACAACCTCTGCCGATGCTGTTTTTCTTCGTACCACGGTTTTTACTAGTTTCAAAACAACTGAGTGCTTGAACCTCTGTAGCGTCGATGTCGACTGATGGATGTCCCATATCGACGTATTGTGACCAGGCTGGGTTGCGCTTCAATGTTATTGTGACTGGTATGTTGAAACCAAGTGTTAACACAGTTCATCACTGCTGGTCAGTTAAAACAAAAGTTTGTGATGTGTTCGTTCCGCCTTCTACTTGGGTATGTCCCGTGCGCAGTCAGCCGCCGTTCCGAGGCGATTCGCGAGCAGCCCAGGGCAGCGCAGCTTGAGCAACGGAGTTGCCATTTTGTGTCGACGAGCCCTAGGTCTGAGGCCACTAACGGAAAACCTGCTAAGCTGGAGTGAACAGCGCTGCGAAGTGCAGCATTTGCAAAGGCTGAAAGGATGCGTGCCTAGGTGGCCGCCTCGGAACCAAGATAGCAATGGTCAGCTAACCAACACCGATCGAATACACAAAACCATGTTGCAGTTTTGTCAGTGAACTGCGGGACATGTGGTCTGATGGATAACTCGGTGTTTTGCTGTGCATGTCTAAACAACCATTTGGCGAATTTTACACTATGCCATTCTTCCCCCCAGTACCACAGTAGTTCTCCGTGTGCTTCCACATCAAATAATTGACACTGTCTGATGGCCTCCGGTAGCCCCATTTCCAAGAAAGGTCAGCTAGTTCGGAACGACTGAGAAGATACAGGTGCTTTAAATTCAAACTTCAAGGAAAAACTGAATTCGGCTTTCTTTTGTTAAACACCCTAATTAATTCTGCTGCGCTTGACCACATCGTCATCGACGCCAATACACCGGTAGTAAATATTAATTCTTGATTACGCCTAATGGCCTGGACAGTTCTCGATCTTGATTGTAGCCTAAAACTGACTTATAGATTCGCAACCTTCAGCAAGCGAACCATTTCCTCTGGATTTACACGATCTGTCTTAACCTGTACTTACCACAGTGAGAGAATCCCCGTATTTTAACACAAATTCCACGTGTTGGTATCCTCATTCAATCCGATTCAATCGTCCAGTAAGCTAACGGTAAACCTTGGGCACGTTTTTAACACTGCAGAGGAACCGTTCTGCCATATTTTGAAGACTGACCACCAGGAAGTGAACAGTTTTGCTGGAGCGTAGTGTTTTTCATTATCTTTCTGGACAGTAGTACATGTGTGATAAACCGTGTGAAGCATGCGTTGAAAAATACGCATGAATATATGGAAAGAATGTGAGCTGAGAAGTCATTCTCCAGCGATTCGCTTTTCACTTGTGGTTTTCAACCAGCATTTCTTCACAGGTCCTCCAGACGTGTTTGTGAGGATAGCTGACTTGACCACTTCATTGACGTGGTTGCACGTCATTGCAGTTGGGTTTTAATTGTTCCGTAGTTTGAATACGCCACCTGAAAAAGTCCTACATGATATGTCTCTAATTCCGTTCCATCCCTTTGCTGTTACAAAGCATCTGGTCGAATTATCGTTTTTTCCGCACGAGATTATTGGTCTTGCACTTGCTATTGCTCTGCAATCATTCTCTTCCGAAAATTCATCAACTGTCCACACATCAGCCTCATTCCCTCTTTCTCCAGTTCTTCCTTCAGGCGGACGCGATTTCGCAGGTACTCCTACTTCTCCGCACTTATGCGCATCCATGCGTGCATACGAGAGTCGGTTTACGCTTTTTGCCCTGCATTTTCTAACAGCGGGTTTTATCTAGTGGCTTTTACCCTCGTTTCTTGTCAAAGTCTTTCTGGCTTTAATTTGCTGTCTTATGATGGCGTCGCAGATGCCTCCGCTATAACCAATATGGTTCGAATTTGTTGGAGTCACTTTTTTGTCGCACGCTGCTGGTTCAGGTGCAACCTTCACCTCATTTTCGGCTGCATATTTCCCGTGCGATAAGATCATCCAACATTCATGACTGCGCTGATGTGTGATTTCAGCGCGGCTTTCTCCATAGTTAGACTCAAGTGTATTCTTTTCTGCTTTTGTTTGATAGTGTATATCCTAATTTGAAGCGTAAAATGTTTGCCGATCACGCCCGTCGGTTATAGCCGGTCCATTTGGGGGGTTGGTCTTTTCGACTAGTTTCACTGTGAAGCGCTACGCTTGATGGTACTGGAGACCGGGCTTCAAACTACCGCTTACGCCGCGTGCGCTTATTAGTCGTTGCTGAGTTTAGTTCGCCAGTAATAATTAGTGTCTAAGATGGTGGGATCCAGCGTGGTAATTTCTATGTTCCTTCTTCCACAATGAGTCCCAGTCTTTTTCCAACCAAATTGACATCCAGTTTGAAGACACAACTGGTTTAATCGCTCGTTATTCTATCCGTAGCCGGAATCGAATTCGAGTTGCTTATTCAGGGATCAGTGTGTCACCTTGAGCATTCATATCGCCCGTAAAAGTGCTTTTTGCTTAAGGAATCAGTTCAAGCAGATTTCGACAAAAATTGCTTTCCTCAGCAGCCGAACTGCGGTCCGTCGGGCACAACTTGATACTACAAAAAGATGCCGTTTTTTCCTATTGAGTTGTATTAGCTTTGATTGAGGTGGGTAACCAAACGGCGCAAGGTTGACCGGTTGCTGGAGTCTATTCCAACAAGGCCGGTTTAGACCCGGCTACTCCCATGCATATGTACTACGAGCGATTGCCTCAGCAATTCCGAACACCAGGAGAATAAAGTACGAAAAATCTAGCGAAATACACTCATTTGCATGCCAATTTGATTTTGACGGGTGACTCACCTGGAACCCAGCTGAATCTCGTTTATTGAAGGGCGAAACTGGTCGTCGGTTGTCGAAGAGTTTGCAACAACCTTATAAGTCGTGTATTACGTCTATACATGTATCGCGATATCTCGAATATCTTACCAACTGAAACATGAGGCGGCCTGGTGCAGCACATTCAGTTGCTTAAAAACATCATAAACGAGAGATTCAGCTGGGTTCCAGGTTAGTTTCCCGTCAAAACCAAATCTGTATGCAAATGAGTGTATTTTGCTAATTTCGTGCAACTTGGGTTCAAGTAGGACATAGTACTCGGGACTGCGTCTACCTGATAAGCCCCAAAAAGGGTGAAACCGGTCGTGGGCTGTCGAAGGGCTTGTAACAACCTTATGAGTAGTGTATTACGTCCATACGAAAAATCTAGACTATCTCTGCGTGTTTTCAGGTACTTGACCAAACTGGAATCCTGCCTCTCGGTGGCACAGCCCGTTTCGGATTTGAGGGATCATTAAATATGTTGGCCATTTTCACACGGAGTACGGACATTAAATTCCCCTACGTAGACTTATTTTGGTAGAGTTTGACGAGCAGCAAGCTGTTTGGGATGCCACACCTTGGATTTTAAATTGTTTACTCCCAACTCAGTGGGACAACAAGGGGATTCGCCTCCTCGTCTCTGACTCAAACGTCTGGATCTCCAGGCAGCGACTGTTCATGTTCTCCTTTGGAGCCTTGTGTGGAGTCTAACCCACTTGACAATGGGAATCTAGTCAAGCGTGAAAACACAAGGAGTAGAACATAGGTTCCTTATTTCTGGTGCTGTTGTGCACACTGGACGCGTTTGTAGCCGTATCGAGCTTCTGGCGACCACTTCCAGCCGCCGAGCAACCGCAGTGTGCGATTTTCAGGTCTAATATTTTCAAACCCATGGGAAGGCAGTATCACCGTTTCGATAAATACGGAAACGCTGGTCTCCGGGGAAAACACCTTGCCATCTGAACACACACCTATCTGAGAGAATAGTATGAATTTAGTCCCGCAGCACCTTGTATTACTATGGGGACCCGGTACACTTTGTTTAGCTGCTCCCCTTTGACTTTTGTGGCATGTTACGAACTCAGACATAAATGTTCCAGCCCTATACCTCACAAGATCACAGCCAGTGAAGTAACAGTTTGTAGGTAACTAGTGATGTTGTGTATAGCGATTGTAAACCCGACCAGGTTACCGGCTCTCACGTATTGGTCGGTATAACCAAACGAAATAATCTCCTTCATGCATTCAAAGCCTCACTTTGATCAGCAACGTTACTTTAGTCCACCATCTTTTGTTCTCTATCACTCCGTATGTCGTGTTCCTCATAGGGACACAGATTTCCGCTACTCGTAACCTCGCCCACCCCAGTTTTCAGACCATTCTCTGGATCCTCCCTCCTTTTTGAAAGTGGATCTTGTGCCCACACCGATTCCTCCCTTTCCTTCTCCCGCTGACTTCACTTCTACGTGTAATTTATGTGGTTTAAGTGCAGTCAATTATTTAATCAACTCAAATTCTAAATCCTGATGGCGACTCTCACTAGACCATTGGTCTGTTCTTGGCTAGCTATCCTGATCCATAATCTGTCAGTCGCTCTACCCCATTTGGTCCCTCCGGTCGTTGTTTTATATGTTCTTCCTGTTTCGCGCATCCCTGTTGTGTCAGATCTTCTGACGTTACTCTCCCACCGACCGGAGTTGCGTGCGTCACTTCCATGCTTTTTATCTCTGAGAATTTTGCATTTCGAATAACGCTTCAAATGATACGGTATTCAGGCAGTTTTCTCTCAAATCCCGAAACATTTTAAAATGGTGTTGATGTTTACAACGGCAGAATTTTTTCCGTCCCTATGATTCAAAAACAGATTTATTCCCATGGACTACAAAGAAATTAACCAAAACAGATTAGCTTTTTTACTACTTTGCTTACACCTCCAAAAACACCACTCGTTGTTGCGTCTTGTATGTGTCAATCTAAGGTGGCGGAAGAAAGTGGTACAGATTGGGCTATTTTCAACAACGACTGCTCTCCAACAATCAAATAAGCCTCAAGATAAATACACCAGTTCTGACGGATCCACAAAATAGAAGGATTTTCAAGGAATGATGCGTTGCGTGAAGAGTACGAAGCAATGACCTTGTTCCGGCAGCGATATTCCTCAATACACGTGGCTTATCGATTGAGGTTAAGTTAAGATGGAAAACTGCAGTGCAGTTTTTCCATGAACTTATTTCCACCGAATATATCACCAGCCAAACCAGAGTTCAAGATCCGGTACACTGTGGACTATTAGTTGTTTCATGCAAGTTCGATATATTTCATTTGAGGCAGACTTCTCCCGGTCATACTCAGAACAGACATTGTACTGTAGGTTTCGCGGGCATGTCATCAGTGTTATTGATGTCGGTTTTCGAACCCTTCAACTCCCTCGTTATTTGGAAAAGAACCTTTCGGCTAGAGCCACCACGTACTGTGCGAATATGATGAAAGCAACATTTACTCAGCCTCATATTCACTGTGAAAATCTAAAAACGCCGGAATACAACTGACAAGTAAATGTGGTATTCCATTCAACCAGTGGTCGGCGCAAACGACCTGATAGCCTGCGTGAGGTAACTTTTATGACGAAGACCGTCAGTTGGCATTCGTACATTGTTTGCGCCGTATGATACACCCTGCCATGGGAACAAATCACGGACGCCCTATAAACTTCACTCTCATGACGGGCAATTTCTACGTTTTAAAACATGACGTTTTCTACTTCCTTACCATACCTAACTGGATACATCGATCGCTAGGCACGTGCTTGAGGTGGGTCCCAAGCCAAGCCCGAGTAACTCTTTTCCCATTCTGCCACGTGACACGAGCTCAGCTCGTCTAGCAGTCACTGAAGCGTTACCGATCAAACGGCTGCCGCCAGTCTTTTGCTCAGGAGACTTCACCCTGTAAAGCCATTTTACCATGATTAATAACCTAGCATCCGTTTTATTGGTCGTCTTTGAGTCAGTCAACCGTTGTTGCGACATGCATGTCCCGATTCCATTTCATTTTGTGATATTATTGCTAAGATTATTCGAAGTACCTTCATGCCGAAAATAAACTGAAGGAACATAAAAGTTTGAACTCTAGAAAGACGCCAGGAGGAACTCATTAAAATCGCCGTATTTTGACTGGATCAAACAATCACTAAATTTAATTGCTTATACATCTCATCGTTTCTTTGTAGATGAATCTCTATCTTGTAACCTATTTACAGCTTCCCTACATTAGGAAAACCCTTTCTTCCACGAACGTTGTTTTGGATTGTCTTGTGAGTAATTCCCTTCAGGAAGGCTTCGGTTATTTTTAACATTGGGAAAACTAACGCATCAGCTTCAGTTCCCACGCAAGAACATGACCACAGATGTTTAAATGATGTTGGCAATGTGAAGAGATTTCAGAGTTTTTAATGGGAATATCGTTCTGTAAGTGAAACCAACCTGTGCTGAAAAGCCGAGAAGCACTATACAGCCGTGTCATCAGCAGTAAGCATCTGACGAAACTCGCGACCTCCAGGCTAGGAGTTTGAACACCTAACCGTCCGGCCACAGCCTGAACAGCAGTATGATTAGCTTACAATCTCTTAAACTTAGCATGATGTTATGTACTCCAGACAGAGAGGAGCCTCTGAACAAGGATCACCGTGCAGTTACGAAGGGTGGACATTATTGGGTAGTTGACCGTATTGACTTAGAAATGGAAGGTGAGTCAAATGATTGACCTGTACTCTGCCAATGGAAGTGACTTAATGCCTAGAAAACTCTTCTGCCTCTCTTTTAATCAGGCTGTACCAACAGGCACTCAGCTGTTTGGTCTTCTCCGTGTTGACCAGATACACGAAAATAGTTACTCGCGCGATAGTTTGCCTTCCGTCAGTGAACGGAAATTAAAAGACGTCTTACCTCCCTTTTGTTTCATAATGCGTTGATCCAGTTACTTATTTACTGCAGAATGTAACAGTCAAGTCGCGTTTGAGGTAGAATTAGCCGTTCACCTTAAACTTACGCCTCTCGCGACTTTTTCCACCCACATTTCATTAGACTCCGATGCTCATTATCTTGTACAGCTACCTGTGTTCTGACAAACGGGTCGTTTACTTGACAACACAAAATTCAACGAGCATGTACGTTTCCACATATCTCGATCGGCGTTTGCAATTGTATATTGATAGCCAATCGCAAACAATTCAGAAGGACAGCACGGAGGTTGGGCAACTCAATCAATGGATTGCAATCTCATAATATGGTGGAGTTCTTTCCTGGCTGATCAAGTGATGGTCAGTTCTATTGGGTCGATCGTGTTGTTCGGTTCTGTGCACACAGAGTCCAACTCGGCGGGCTCGTTTAACGGTAGTTAGCAAACAACATTCGAAAGATTTATTTGACCCTTCACACTTGTTACATTCTGAGAGAGATCCAATGCTGTTATATGATTGGGTTTGACGAGTCAGTTCGTATGACGTATACGGTTTGTCGAACGCGTGTAAACGGAAGAATAGAGCATTACTGATTCAAGGTAGAATAATTGTTCCTCAGAATTCATGCTGCACTTCGAGAAAAGCCTCAGTTTGGTGGCATTAGTTTATCTGGGTGATTGGTTTATCTGACATGCAGTTCATTATGAATTTTTGTCATTCCTGAACTGTGTTCGTGCGTATAGTCACATTGTGTTGACGGTGATTTTTATCTGCTTCGCTATTATTATTATTATTATTATTATTATTATTATTATTATAACCGTACATGCTCTCTTTCTGATGAGTCTCGCAGACAGTCAGTTTTCTATTTTGCAACCTACCAATTGCTCTGGGCTCCTCCATTGCACCCTTTCAAATACAAGAAGGCGATTGATGTTTTTACGTACCACCTGTTGATTTATTAGCTGGTCGCTTGGTAGATGTCCGCACGCCACACTTAACAACTGAGTAATATTTAACCGTATTATTGGTTAACCAATGAGGTCGTGCGGTCCGTATTCTTTATTCTTTGATTATGTTGATTTCAATACCCTAATTTGAATGTACGTATTGCACATTCAGGGGGTAGAACCTTTTGGACCCCATTCTTGTGGTTTGTTTTTTCACAATGGCTATGTCTCATTGGATAATGCAGCACAGTCGGCTTTCCTGCGGTTGTGCTTGAAACGGTTAGACAGTGGATCACCTTTCCTTTATGGGAACTACCAAGGAAACTTGAATTTTTCTAAAATTATTTTAGCAGCCCTCAAGTGGTTGCCCGCTAAATCGCCATGACCGGTATTTTCTGCTATCACCCTAAAACGCTCACTCGTGTGATTAACATTGCTATTTGCCACCGCCCCCGTGCGATCACGTAGTTACTCCAAATTTTATGTAATGGTCATCATTACGATTTTCACATTTCCGCTAGTCAGAATAGCTGCTAAATATTTATTTCCTTTGTTAACGTCCGCTGGGTTGCCGAGGTCATATGTTACCGTTATCTCAAACACATTTTTTTCTGTCAATCCGCTAGTCATGCTTTGGCCGCATGGTTCACTTTTATCTGTGGATGACGTTGGTGATTTCCGAGACAGACAGCTAGCCCAATGAAATCTGTTTACATTTGTCCAACATTGAACTCAGAGCTCTCTCTCAAGATTGTGAGCACCAAATTCACCAACTCACCCTATCCTGAGGAAGGGTTAGATTTTTGGAGTAATAAAGTCACCGTGTTTCTCTCTGAATGCCCCAGATTTCTTTTAGCTTCGGGTCATCAAACATTTAACATGGTCTGTTTAATAAGGAAGACATATGGCTTCGTGTTTGGTCTTCCGAATAATGGACATTAAGCAGGAATTCATGCATACGAACTGGTCACCGTACCTCCCTTGGTTTGTAAGCCACTTAACTGAAATAGGGAAATTTTCGATGAGTCTACAATCCGTACATTGCCATCAGTGATTTGCTGGCGCGAAGTGTCCTAAGGTTGAGCAGTGCAAACGAACGATGCCCATCATTTGAGTAAGTCAGGTGGACAAATTGGTCGACCTAGTTGAACCACTCCCAACGAAGAAATGGGGTCAACTAGGAAGAAGCTTAAAAGGAAATTTAACTGCTCGAGAACGATTGTTCTGTAGATTTTAGCGGACCCCTCCCAGAAAGAAGCCTTGGTGTCGAGTAAGGTGATAGATGATTGTCACTTGTAGCATACAATTTAGAGATATTCAGTCTAAGACAATCACTCCGTTTACTACACTTAAGGGGTGTGCAAATGCCATGTTGTCCTCTACACACGGCTACACTGGCCTGTGGAGTGTTAAAATCATTACAGAGGTGAGCTTCAGTTTTTCCGGTGCTATTCGAAGGTAGTTGTGGCATTAATGAAACGTTCGCTGGATGGACTAGTGCGCTGCATGCATAATGCGGTACCTCCGAACCAAACAACCTAACACGTTGTTAGCTCTTCCCCCCAGGAGAAAATCGAATTTAGCTAACCGAGAATTTCTACTGGCGCATACTATGCAAGAGGTGAAAAAGACGAGAATGCAGCTAGCAATGCTTATCTGAAAAGGAGCAATTTCTCCAAAAATGAAGTGTTTTTCCATCACTGCCTAAAATGATCGCACCTTTTCAATTGCACAAATTGCCCAAGCAAAACTGCAGGTAACCGCAGAGCAAACCGAAAAAGCAGCACTGATGGAGAGGCATGGATGACAGGAGCGGAGTTAACTAAGTAGGTCATTACTGTTTGCTCAGCATGGTGTAGAAAACGAGGGCCTGTTCGTTCTGAGATGCGAAAATCTTGACAGACTCCTTTAGATTTTAGAATAGCGACTAATCAGGGAAATGGATTGAACGTGACGTTGTTCTTTTATATTTCGCCGTTTTTCTTGTGACTTGTGTTTAACTGTCGGGACACTTTGGCTGGTTGTGATCCGATGGTAACGTTCTCGTCATGTGCGACAGGTGGTCAACGTGTGTGAGCTGAGTGCGGCCTCTTGAGTTTGCTGTTGAAAAGTGCATTCTCCATCCGGTGCTTATGTTACCTGCATTCAGAGTGGGTAGTTGGCTTCACGGTCGTAGATAAGTCACATATGTGAACAGAGTGGCGTAGTCGATGAAAAGCACATCCCCCGCCCAGAGTCTGTGCGTGCGTTTGTGCGTGAAGAGAGCCAGTATGACAGCGTCGATTCACTTGGGTGCGTGACCTCTGTCCGGCTCCAGCACACCAATTCAGGTGGCTGAACATTGAGCACGTAATACGCGTTCCTGGCTTATTCGAAAAGTTATTGAATCAATAAACCACTCATTTGCCTATGACCTGGTTTGAACGGGGCATTCAACCAAGATTCCCATGAAACTCTCGTAACTGGATATGCAGCTCGATGCACCTTAGTGTTCAGTTGGGGCGATATTCAAAATGGTGGGCTATTTCTCCCTCGTAAACAACACAATTTCGTTGCTAAATCGTATGGTAGGAGGTCTAGGGCACCTGATTTTCTGAGACGGCATGCTGGGTGTTTGTTCGACCGAGAGATCAGAGCCGATTAGATTATGACTAAGGTTAAGGTTCAACTGCTTGACTGAGCAGTGAAATCTAACTTCAAAAAGGCAAGTGGAGTAAGATTTCTCAACACGTTCTATCCCCAGCCAGCAATGAAGCAAGCGATCCCAAAAGAGCACCGGTTGTTTTGAGGAAGGGCTACTGTTTTTGGAAACCATAGCAAATTTCCAGTAGGCTTTACTGTGTTATTGGTTCAGGCAGCATTTTTGTCGGTCGAAAAAGTTGCTTAGCGGTGCTGAATCCTACCAGTCGACTGTGGCTTATTTGGCTCATCTCAGACTGGAAGATTGTGTACACATACGTTGTAAGTCGTTATCCTATGTGGCATCCAGTTCAAAGACTAATACCAAGCAACGATACAATACGAGCTTGATGCCAAAGGGACGACAGTTCATGCGTAAACCCGAAATAGTAGGAAATTACTTATGCTGTATTCAACCTGAAAAAGAGCGTAGTGCATGACATTCTCCCCGGACGGTTGACAGTACATTCATTTAATGGTCGAGACCGTGTTTAGCATTAGTGTATAACTTTATAATGGTGAGTAAGTGTAGTTCTTGTGGTCTCTTTTCATTCTAGCTTCGTTTTGAGTCCAGTCCTCAACCCAGCAACATGCGTAGGCAGTATTCCATAAGAAGGAGTACTATATAACAATACGATAGCTCCCCTGTTGCGAATTTCATATAGGGCCATACGGTTGTAAAAGAGAGAGGTCATCACATTGATGGTCCTAATAATGTCGTTTTCCATCGCCATCCACACTCCAAACTACCATATGTGTAAATATTTCATCCATCAGTATGGCTGAAGAAATTTCCCGCGGAGGTTATCCCATCGCCACACTGACTTTAATCACTTGTGTCCTGCATCGGTGTCGCTGTCTTCGAAGTCTAATTTTGGACAGAAGGGAAGTGCGACCGCTTGATTTTGCGCTGATAACACCGTTTTCTTTTTTTTGCTGTTAATTTTATGTTCAAGCAACGAACTCCACATTGCTTAGTACCTCGGTGACATAATGCCGTACTTTACCTACTCACATCGCCTTGTTTTGTTTTTCAGATCACATTCCACCTTGTACTGCTCAACGCCACAGACGGTGACGGGCAGATACTGGGATTTGCAGATTGAATATTGGGTTGTTCACGGTTCTGGACAGCAAAGTTCCTCGACTGGGTCGACAAACCCGACATCTGCAGCCGCCACCATTCACCCTGTCTCCTCGACATCTGCCTATCCCAATGCCCCTCCTTTTTCTCCTGGTTCCTCTGCAGACACGGCACCTCCCCGACGTGTTACAATGAAATCCACCTGTCGAGGCCTACTGGTCACGCTGGGTTCTCATTGTGGTGTACCGGTTACTCGGAGTGGTGATCTAACTAACCTCGGTCTTGATGTGCGTCCGGCTTCCACAGCCTACCAGCCAGCTACTCCCGGTCAATCCCAACTGTTGACTTTATCTGTGTGGACAAAAGAGAAGAAGCAAAAGAGTACGTACATCTGTAGAACATACAGTAATTCCCCTACAGACACAGTACGTATGGTACCGACGGAAGCGCTTTTCTCGTATGAAGAATACTACCTTTTAAACCGTCAGTAGGTCTGCAGTCCTCTCCAATCTCTCCAGAGTTGTTAGATCCACTGATTTCTGAATTCCAGCGCTCTTGTTTGAACTGTTTCACCTCCTTATCCTATTTGCCAGGGCCAATTGATTGTTTCTGCTGTGTTCTTATTCTAGTTAGGTGGGCCTACGTCACATTTGCCGACGATATCTTGGGATTTCGTATGTCTTTCTTTAGATTCATCAGTATAGCCCTTGTACAAGCAAGTAGGTCTGTACTAACGTACCTGTGGTGCTACAGATACTCAGCACGCTCCAGTGATTTCCGTGCCACCGTCATTGTCAGATAATTAATTCACTTTGTATGTGCGTTTTTTACTCAAGCACATCGAAAATATCATCTTTCGACTGTTTGTCGCTCCTCTTCACTCATCTAGCTAGTGCGATATATGTGAGTGAACGAAGCTCACTTGGAGAGAACGACCTTGGATTTGGGAAAGTTAGTTGACGAAAATGATCCATGCTTTGCACAATTTGCACAAACTGGTTTTCTGTCGGGGTTTCTCTTGCGCAGATGGTTTGCATCAAGGAGATTTCAACAGCGAAAAATCGGAACCAAACGAAGTCATTCTCTTGTGTAGATGCAGTGATTTATGGTCTGTTCACCGTACTCAGTTATTTTCTTTTGACATCTCAGCTGTAAGTGATGCTCGCCGTCCACATTTCGGCCACAGATTACACTGTCCGATTAAGTATCTTTCTAATAACGGCTCGATGCGACTAGATAGGACGATCTTTTCCATTATGACAGCCAATCCAGCTAGCTACTCGAATATTCATTATTAGTGGCCTACGTATCAAGGTTAACGATTGTTTTGTACTGGCTTTCGCCACCCGACTATGTTTTTGACAACTTTCTGTCGCTTTGGTTAATTGAATCTTCCCACCTCATAATATTGCTAGAAGTACAATTCGTTGCTCATTTATTGAGCATATTCGTTTTTGTTTTTATAAATTTTAGTTATGCGCATCGGACGTCGTGGCAAAGAATTCGGATGCAAGTTCGAGGTAATTGAACACATTCAACGCCTCTTATGCACTGGACGTGGACCGGTCTCCGGGGGACATACCAGTGCCAGTGTTGAACGTGGTCGTGATGCTGATTCACTCGCCCAAACTCATCCGCTGCTCGATGTCGGTGGATCGACGTTGGACCCTGCCAACAAAACACCTACTTCTATTGCTGCTCTTAGCCTCTCCACCGGTCCCTCCACTATCTGCCCTGCGGTTAATCATATGTTGCGGAGTAAGTGAACTCTGCATTGTTGTCTTCTGTCTTGATGTGTAGATTTGAGCGTAGGGCATATGCACTGTACTACACCACATCCACAAATTCAGAGGTTAGTTATCTCATGGTAGTAGGTATTTCTTCTATTGAGTTATCATTTTTTAAATTGAAATTCAAAAGTGTACCTGTCTTTTGTCAACAAATGATACATCATTCGGGTGAGGACACGAACATGAAACGCTGCTGTCGTATTCACGTTCACAACACTTGTGCTTGAACAGTCCTTCTCTGTCCTGGCGCATTATCCTGGGGAGTCCAGTTACAGTAAAATCGGTCGAGGCGTGAAAATGTCAGCCTGTTCAGCTGTGATCATTCAGGTACGCTGGTGGAGTGATGCTAACACCTTCGTCTCGCTTATCAGATGTCCGGAGTGCATACTCCGGTATGGCCAAGGATATGCGCTGCTGATGAGCTCTAATAATTGCGAAACCCGCGCCCAGCGCTTCATCCCCTTGGTGTGGATTCACCAGGACAGGAGAAGGACTCTTCCAATGAGAGTGATGTGAACGTGAATTCTACAAATTTCGCAACCACCTACAAATGATGTCATAGTTTGACGCGCTCTCGATTGAATCTGAATGTGAAGTGAACAAATTCGCAACATTGGTCAGTAGTTAGTTCTTAGATAGGTTGTTCACCACACCAAAACAATCACTGTTGCTCCAGGTAACCAGGGAAATGGGTTATTTCAATCAGACAGCACAGCGGCTTACCGCTTATCCCACTTAGAGTAAGCTGCTCATCCATAATATGAAGATATTAGACCGGCCAATTTGCAGTCCACTCGATTTAGAAATCGTGGAATGTGCCACTACACTAGTTATGCAAGAATCCTGTGACTTCAAAACTGCGTGAACTGGTGCATTAGAACGGGAACTGGGAAGCTTCGGTAAAATTATCATACAAACACCCTCATAGCGCTTTACCGAGATTTTAAATGTCCGGAATACTTTCAGCATGATGATACTCTGGTTCTATAAGTTAGTCTCACTCATTTTCCAAGTCATTGCATTCATCGTGTAACCTCACAGATGTTTGATTTCGTTTCTGATGGTATCTATCAATTGTCGACAAAGAGTCGTTCTATTTTAGCCCACATCGGTGGAACTGTGGCAAGAAACGTATGTCCTTAACTTTATTGGCCCACAGACGGTTCTGAAAAGCTCGTGTAGAATTCAAAAGTGCCCCAATCAAATCATCAGTTCTAGGAGGTTGTTTGTTTCCACGTTTGCTACAACTGACTAGTACTCATATGCATTCGTTAGGCTATTGATATTTTAGCGTTCGTTTGTTGGTTCTAAAATTGCAGTAGCTTACATGCGGCACTGATTACCCATTGCCGCGTGTCTTTCGACATTTTCATTTTCGAAGCAACCTATGTCCAGGTTAGCAAAACTGGGGGCCTCAGTTGATTCGAGAATTTCCAGGAATTACCAAACTGGGCTGTTGAAATGTTCCTCCTCTCGCTCAACCGTGCCGGGTCATTTGACGTCATTAGACATCCTGACAGTGCAGCGCTAGATCTCCTTAATGCAATTGTTGAAGGTAAAGTCTTGGGTAGTTGTTACAGTGTAATCCTCTTTCGTCAGTCACCCAGGTGAAACACAATGGTTATGAGAAACCTGCTTTTGAAGGAAAACAGTAGATTCATGTTTGGAAGAATTAGGATGGGGTCAGTATCATGATTGCCCGTACACAAAATTGATTGAAAACTGACAAGAGCTTCACAACCCCCGTAGCCGATCACATTGATAGAAAGTACAGCCAGCAATACCGGTCCCTTCTGATGTTACCTTCGTATGTCTTTTTTTAGGGCGCATGCATTTTGTACATAATTCATCTGGGAATCAAAGCACTGGTCTTGTATACATATTCGAGCAACTTAGTGTAGGTTACGTCATTGAAACCGAATGAAATATTCTATGTAGTTCATCTTGATATTTTGCTTGATTTATAGCCTTCATCAAGCGGACTTCTGGAATGCCTTTTAACTGGGTTCTCTTGGCTTAAATTCTGTAGTCGGTACACCACAATGTAGCAATTTCTTGTGGGTCTTGTTTTGGTTCAATTGTGGTCCTGGTTTACTTCCGCTTTTCATACTATTCACTGTATACTTTAAACTGACTTTCAGAGAATACCCTGCTTGTCGTAGTTTCAATTTCTTCTAACCAACGAGCCTTACTGTGTCCTTTTCAGTTTCTATTGATGGCGTAGAGTGGGCAGGTCTGAAGTTCTTCCAAATCACGCCTACATGGCGAACTCATATCAAGTCATTTCCAATCAGTTCCATGTCCGTGGGACGTCCATGTGTGGCGGCGAACTCAGATCCATTCATCTCGGGAGCCGGTCAGGACGTCAGCTTCATCTCTATACACTAAGTGCTCCAGGAATTTTTCATCTCCATCCCATGACTCCTTTTGTTCATTTTCTGTCGAGCAATTGCATTTTTCCGCACAAAACGTCATTTTGTTTGTCTTCCATACGCTCTTTTTGTCATGACGATGGATGGGCTACCACTGCGATTTTTCGTTAATTTTTTGTTTGCTTCAGTTACTACTCAGATGTGCACACACGTACATACTTCAATCAATGTGAGTTGATGTTCTTACTCTTCTTTCTCTATATGGCATTCCCATTGTATTCTCCTTATGAACTGGTCGTCTGGGCATTTGGTTGTACCTCTGTCTGTCGCAACTCCTTGTCTTCATCAACCATTTGTGATCCACCACATCCTTACGGACCTTGTCTTTCGATCGATTTTTAAGCTCAGACCCCCCCTTTCCCTGTTTCCATTTTGTTCACTCTTGTGTGACGTTAATTTCAATGAACCGAGGCATTTGTTCAAGCTCGTTCGTCTACGTTGTAACCACAGCTGGCCTCACGGACTGACTACACCAAGGCTTTCCAAGTACCGCGAGTGCCGCTGTTGGCTTATCGTCTCCTAGCCTCACATCAAGGATTAAGTATCCTGTCTTCCCTACCTATTCTCATCCACAAAGGCTCTGCTCAATGTATGCTTATCTCGCTTCCCACGCATGCTTCGAATATTCGGGCACTATCGATTGTTCTTCCATCTTCCCCCTTCGTTTCGTCTCCCTCCCCCTTTTCTTTGAGCTCCACAAGGTGAGAACGGTTTTCCAATCACAACCACAAACGCGCCGTTTCTCTCACTGTTGTTGATCCACTGATATTTACAGATCCATGTTTCTTATCGCTGAATTTACGTTCAAATCGTTTTATCCCGGTAACCGCTTTTCGACAGAAAGGTCATTTTGGAGAGCTCATCTGAGCGAGTCAACTGGCAACATTAATGGTAGAAAAGCTCGTTTGTCGAAGAACTGACCCCAGATTTATAAGATTCGTTTGATTAAATAAACCCGTAGCAGATCGGCTCGTCTCCAATGTCGTGCTGAGAGCAAGATGAGTAAATCATGTGCATTCCATTATTGTGCAAACAAGAGTTTCCAGTGGAACCGCTTTGTCCTGTTCGTCAGGTTTTGTCATCTTTTATAACTGGTTCTCTCTCTAGCTAGCGCTGAGTTGTTTAGTTTTGTATCGAATTTTGTCGTACAATAAGCGACTCCCAAGACGGCCAATTTGTGAGTTGGCATTCAGTTCAAATCCATTAGATGAAGAATATCACAAAGGAGAGATTCGGATGGGATTCAATTGAGTCTCCCGTTAACAACAATTTAATTTTCAAGTGATGATGATTTGTTTGAGGTAGAGTCCGTTGCCTGCGTGTCAAATTTATTTTGGTTCACGCCACTGGACTGGTAAAGCCACAAAAGGGATGAGAACACAGCAACTACACACTTTTGCGATTCCAGATTTGGATGAATTTCGGGACCGCTCAGTCCCGACTGTTGTTCGTAACCTTTGTGCTCTTGCTCTTTCGACCACTCCGTTGAACGCAGCATCCATGTCTGGATGTGTTGTTTACATATTCATGGGATATGATTGTGTGTTCTCTTACGTTCATTGAGATTAGCGTCAATTGTCTGTATTCGGAACTTGAATGAAAAATCCGAATGGAACCTCATAGATCTCATCCCCTTAGTAGCCGAACCGCATGTTACCTGCACTCAGTCGGAAGTCGTGGGCGGCTTGTTGTTGTCCGTATGTTGTGCTGCGTACAAGCCCCTGCAGCCGATGTTAGCCTGATAAAGTAGTATAAATGGGCGGATCTGCAGATAGCCCTTGCAACTCACCAGTCAGCATAAACACTGAGAACCAGTACCCGGTACATGCTCATCCCTGAAACACCGGTGTCGTCCAACAATTTTTTTACGTCTTACCGCACTACCTTACGTTTCCCATCAAAATACTGTACCAGTATTCTTGAGGGCTGCTTACTAATACAACTTTAAGGTGGTAGTCAATAACTGGCAGTGTTCTAGAATACCAGCACGACCGAGGTCGAATGAATTGTGCGCTTTGTGACGTTCGTTGCGTTTAATTATTGGTAGAAAACACAACAGTAATAGCAGGAATTTCGTTAGGACAACGTTCTGATCACGAGATGAATTTTGTCAAGAACAAATTGGTCGGGATAATAAAGGAGAGGCAAAAGGGTTCGACTGATACTTGCCGGTGTACAATCCACCTTCAGGAGGTTGTTTGGTTGGCGATCACATTGGTTGGTGATGATCACATTTGCATGGGGTTAAGCTTTGGTCAACTGGTCATGCTATTACTTGGTGTTTATAAACCCTGACCAAATGGTTGATGTGGACTGAACGTCGTTTCGATTGACACACTTGCCAATGTCTCCGCACAGTGCCATTCTGCGTATGTCTTCAGGGTTTTTTGAATTGGCTGAACGTGATCAAATAAAACGTTATGGTTTTCCATCAGGGTGTGCGGAGTTCTCCAGTTCTTGGAATTACGGGGGATTTAGGAGTGCCCCAAAAATACATGGGAAACAGCCCACCAACTTGACTCGGATGATTTTGTTTATGTATTGCGAGTGAAGCTGATCATGTAGTCCATCATATCGTTCAAGTTTTCCACAGTATGGTGAAGATAGTAGGAAAGCCTGATGTAGTACAACCTTGATGCCTACGTTCAAGTAACGACTTTCAGGGAGTGCTTCTCACAGTAATTGTATGCAATGTTGGCCTTTGAAAGTCACCAATATGCACAGGGCCTGAGGACAGCTTACTGCCCAGGTAAAAGTAACCCGCATAATATGGTACAACAATAGTTTAGTTTAACGATCATTCTTTTATGTTAGACTTCCGGTGCGCTGTAGAGCAACACACTTGCTCCAGAAACATTGATATTCAAGCCACATCGAAATGCCGATGGACCCAAAGTCACAAATAGCCCATGAAATTTCGTTTCATGATGAGGAGCCACAGTGCAGTCATCTGAAAACAGCATTGGACTTGCACAGCAGTTTTTGTTGTTGTCAAAAAGCACTTACAGCTGAAGATATGATCAACCGACATTTAACACAATCACCGCACTTCTTCTCGCAGGCGACTGGCAAACACAGGGTGGAGTGAGCTGAGGCAAATGTCTTGCTCTGGTTCACTCCCACAGCGAATTCTAACCCGATGGAGGAAGGACCTCGAAATTTCAGTCCAGCCTATGGCTTTATGGAGGTTGTCCGGACGACTAGTCCTCCGTAGGATGATGATACGTACTTCTTGGCGAATGGCAGATTTGTCTGATGCTTTGCTGAGGTTCGCGAAATCAATGGAATGAAGGACCCATTTGTATGTATCTTGTAACAAAGACCAGGCTAGCCAAATATTGACCGCTTCAAAATCAACACTGTCCTTGGGGGGGGGGGTTCCTCCGAACTTGCATTTACATCCACAATATACTTTTAGGCGGATTGATGTGATGCATGTTCCTACATATCACTTGAAGTTAGGCTTGCATAAAATCGGGAATTGTTGAATTTGACCAACACGGTTACAGCTTGCCATTTTGTTTGTAGAATGTTTGTACTCCTTCCATGAGAGTGAAAGCGCAGTGATGGAATACATGCATATATATTGTGTCAACACACCTCCACTGCGGTGGAAAGCAGAAATGTTCTCAAACACACCCTATCACCTGAGCACCAGTTAGCTTCCATTCATGTCGGAAATAGAGGTGACCCGGCTCAAGTAAGCGTCATTAAGCTATCTTTGCTTTAATGACTGAAGAAAACTTGTTGCAAAGCTCGGTTAACAGTACCGCGCGCAGATTAGCTCAAATGTCCAACTGCCCTTCTTTTCTTGCGCCTGCAAGCTAAGATTAACTTTGAAAAGCGAAAATGAGCACCAACAAGACGGTATTTGTTGACCTTAGGTGGTTCCTGGACGGCAAGCACGAGTATTGTAAATATATCAAATTGGAATACATGAGTTACTTACTCAATAAACCATCCTTTGCAAGAACCTTTCACCAGGTTTCGATGTTTAGTAAAATCAAACGAGATGGCTTAAGCAAAGGCTGACGTTCTGCAGATGAACACTAAACACGTGAGTCTGATGGGCTCCATGGAGCGTTCAGTTTAAGAGCTACCATCCGCGTAGGCATGCTGAGTGGGTGATACACCAGTTTTACGTTTATTTCTACCTGGTACATTCTAACGGCCCCCGATGACTCACAAAATCAGTCATGGGGAAATGCTTTCCCCGCACCCGTAGAGGCAGGACACACAACTCATAAATGAAACTTGAAATGTAAGGCAGTGACGCATCTAAAAACGACGAATGGAGTCATTATGCAGACAATGGCTTTCTCGAAATGTTAGACGTATTCTTCCATCGTGTGTTGTGAACTCTGGAAGTTTGAGCTTCGCCTCCACGATTCCCATAAGGCCAGTTAAGGAAACTTTAAACCGGACAATCCACTCTAAATGATGTTATACCTGCTCTGTTAATTACTAAGATAGGTAAAAACTTGTGATCAGGAGGCAAGTATCAGTAATCGCTAAGCATAAACTTCTGACCCATAAGTTGGGTTGCCCAAGAATTCATCAATTTATTTATTAGAGTGGTAAGACAACTCAACATACCGCGTTTACTGCATTGCCAAAACACTGGGCGTAAGACCGCGGTAAGGAGCGTACTGTCGGGTCGGAAATGAATGAAGAAAGCTACGAAGCACGGAGCTTACAGGAAAACACGTCGTGCCCTAAAAGCATATGAATGGATGCGCGTGAGCTGAAAAGTCCAAGATGATCAAGTTACCTTGTACCATGCCTTTTTTAAACAGCTGACAGTGAGAAAATGAAACGCTGTATGGAGCAAACTACTCGACCGGCTTTCTCAAATTTAAATAGCCTCTTCAGAAAATATCGCACACCAAACTTTTAACTTTGCAGACCTGTTACGTGGTGATGCAGGCTACAGGGGCACACCACATAAACGCACTATACTGGATGTTGAAGTGCCTTAACAGCGGTTGGTTAAACAAGCTACCACCAGAGCTCCTTGATTGTTGACTAATTCCAATCAATTCTAATTCACTCAACCCGAACATCATGTTTTTAAACACATGTTTTGAAACGATGGCCAAGCATGAATAGTGCTGATTTTTCCGTCTCTTGAGTGTACTGAAGAAGTTCTACTAAAAATTTGTAATGCCCTGCATAACGCATTGTTAAGTTGGCCATTTGAATGAATTGATATAACGAAGAAAACTGCAAACGTGGATGAACGGTGAATGGCTGGGACACATAACAAGTGCAAAGCCGGATGATCCACGTAAAAGATCTGAACAGCTGCCAGACAGATGACTGACAAGTCGTATTGCCTGCCTATAAGTCAACCGCATGCAGGTATCCGCAAACCTTTCTGGCTGCGTGCGCGCCTGTCTTGCTGCCTGCCTCCCTACCTACCTAATTACCCAGCTACATGCATAATCACCTAACCATTTACCCAAGTAACTCTCTACCTACCCATCTACCTATCTACCTACCCCACCAACCAACCAAACAACCAACCAATTAACTAACTAACTAGCTAACTAACTAACTAACTAACTAACTAACTAGCTCACTAACTAACCAAATAACTAACTCATTAACGAGTTGATTAACTCAGTAGCTAAGTAACTAACTCTCCAGTTTTGTACGGGAGTTCTGCACACAGGCATATCCTGGTTGTTATCACTGACCACTAAAACCTGGCCATCCCTCCCAAAAAGTATGCCTAGAACAATTTGGATACCCGAACAAGATAATCGGTGATGGCAACAAACTGACGAACCTGGCACCTGCATTTAAAAATGCATTGAGAGAACACATGAAAAATAATTACGATTTATTTGTCCCTGTGAATTCAAAGAAAACCAAAACACCACTGTTGCCTATCACTCATTCAAGAACTGAGTGTCTCTTGTGATTAACCGGTCGACAAAGAAATACGGGGTCATTAGGAGCCAAGCCACTGATCGGTAAGAATGACCCATAATGGGGGCGAACTAGGTAAATGAGCGGTCCACATTTATCCAGTTTCGGTCGCTTTACTGCGACTTCGTGGTAGGTACAGACTGCTCACACATCACCGCTTCTACTTCAGTCCAAGTGGACCTAGGGCTGCTCAAATCCATTTACATTCACAGGCACAAACCCAGTTTACCCAGTATGGGAGCCCGGTGTGTGCTCACCTCAGGACGAGCACAACGCCATCTGAATACGAAAACACTCCTTCTACGACGGACAACAGCAGAACATTTGTTTGTGCTACCGCAAGTGTGTATATTTGCCACCAAAATATGTATTTCCAGCTCTCAACTGGTTCACAGACGCCACGTTTAGGAACACAACCTATTTAACCTGATGAGCAAAGGACTTTGATGGGTGGTTCAGACTCGCCCGGATATTGGCGGTTTTCAGGCGGTTCATCATAGAGCTGGTGCTGAGTGCACCCTTAGTCTTATAGAAGATAGAACCATATCTGCCTTGACGACTTCTCACAAACAGATAAAACACGTACCCCACATAATCAACTAATATGAAGGATATGAGCTACCAACTTTTCAGCAATTTTTATCGGATGTTTTTGACCTTGAGGAAGCAAACACCACAGGATCCTGAACGACTGAATGTCTCTGCCTACGACTAATTTGTTACGCGATCCATTGACCATTGCGCGGTTGGGATTTAAAGTACTCTGACAGGGTCCCTCTTCGGCACGAGACATATGGGTAATTACGTATCTGTCAACTTTGGCCCAAAATAGTGTCCGTGAAGTTAGCCCGGAATGTTTTCAACTGGGGTGATGCTGTTATGGTGCGGAAGGTGCGCACCTCTATATCTTGTCCGGCACACACAATGAATATGAGGTAAAAAGCGCAGCCGTACGCTTCGCCTGCAATTTGTTCGGTCTTCGGTTAGACAGTTGCACAATTATCCGTTTCCCGAAGAATTGACAGCATCGGCACAATTTGTAAGTTTTCAAAACCTCGGAAGAAACTTAGTGGTGACGCTTTAGAGCCTGAGACGTCTGAGCTATCATTTTGGAGGATTACGTTGTTATTAGTATGCCAAAAAATTCCTTATCTACTGACTTGCAAACAAAAAGGCAAAAGCTAGTGCGACCACAGTGTCGACCCGACTAATTGGGGTACATGCTTTGCATGTCTGGGAACCGCCTACCTCACAGAGCTCATTCATCCTAGCCCTACACCGAGCGGAAAAGAGCAGAGAGCAAACAGTCTATGCTCTGGCAACAAATCATGAAAGCGCCAGCCGGTGAACTCGCTCGGGTTGATAACTCCTACCTCCCTGGCATTTGGCCCGTCAGTGGTTAGTCACAGTGGCCGACATGGTTCAATGTCACGGCCACTGGAGCTGCTGCATCAAGGCTATCGAGTTCCGTACGCAGCTGGCCGATATTCCAATCCATTCATCCAAATATTTATGCTGACCTCCAATGCCTGGTAATACATCTCCGCCGTGGAACCAGGGCTGGCGCGAAATTATTAAGCCGACCTCATTTGTGACACAACCTCTCTTTGCCCCCCACTTTCAGACGCCGCAGGAATAGTGTTGAAGCTCCTTCCACAAACTGCTGCAGTCTGCTCAACAGGATTCTGGGTATTCAGCGGTCGGCGTGCCTTCAATGGTCGTCCATAGTCGCTCCGACGGAAACCAGATGTCTCTGATATCTGGATATTGACTACATTTTCCGGACTGATTAGAAACACAGAAGGACATGCAGGGTTGCTCCATACTTGAATGCGACCCATGGGGTGTTCAGAGCCCATTCTCTGACGGACGCCCTCTTTTTTTATGTGTCCCCCGCTGATGTTCTGCGCGAGAAAATCAACAAAAACGTACTGAATGCACCGAAGTTCTAAAGTAAGACAAACTTCATGCCCAGCGCCTCACATTTGGGCGAACGTGACGTTAACAGTCTGGAACATCGGACGTCGTCTGATGATACCACTGGCAGCCGGAATTCTACAAATCCTGGAACAATAGTTGTTCCTTAGACGCACACACAACATTTCTCCGAAACCGTAATTTGTACCAAAGAAACCACAAGTGATAAATGCGACAGCGGATGGTATCTGCCCAGGGCCCCAAACTGAGCCTTCAAGGGGCATGGCATGCAGACTTCAATCTTTTATTGCCTGTCACCGCTCGACAGCCGCGCACTAGAAGCAAACCGAAATCACTGCAGCCGAAACTACGAGGTTTTCGGGGCTGCGAATGTTAAGGAAATATAGCTTGTCTCGGCTGTGAGTCAGTGATATTTTGCGAAAGGCTCTTTGTTTAGGTGGGTAAACTTTCAAGGTCACCGACCGCCGCCGACTCTGATGTGATGGCCAGCATAAGCGGTATGGCTCGATATCTAATCGTAGCATAATCCAAATGTCCACTGTTCTTTAGACTGTACACAACCGTCATGGAACTTCAAATGTAAATTCCACCAAGAGCTTGTGGTTGACGGAACAATAAGATGAGATTGTTTACGGAACTTTGTCACGACACTGCTTTCGGGATGATCACCTTGCGTTCAGTATAATGGTGGAAGGCAACTTGATACATTGTGCAGTATCGCTGCGAGTATATACCCATGTTGATGATCCCCATTCTTAGATATGCTAAGCTGGTAAGTAGATAATGCGACGTCTTCAGATGTCTGTATGTGAGTTACCAACCTAACGATACAGTTGCCATTGGAACGAATGACGTCATAAAGAGCAACGACACTGTCGGAAACTAAGGCCAGTCATCGCTCTGCATCATGATAACCATGCTCGCTGTCGTTTACCCTGGCCACTTATAGTAACTGCAAGGCATATACCCATGCGCGACGCTGTATGTGATGTCTCATCTATTCATGATAGCTTAGTTCAACGGCCAATAATTACGCTCCATAATCATAATCGTGTGTGTTCGCTTCCCACCATGCCAGTGCTTGAAAATTATAAAACCAAAATCGGCGAAATGTTTTTATTTATTTAATGGATTGGTACAATCATAACGGGTGGGTACCGCGTTTTGTTACCCGTAAGCCGATTGCGCTCAGTGAAGAATTTGAAATGAAAAATGTCTACTCGATTTTACCTCGCTTATACCTCCAGTAAGATTGTTCAGACATCTTGCCTATATGAAGGCAAACTTACTACTTGTTCCATTAGTCATGTTGTATAGGGTCAATCTAGATGATTCAGGAACCTATTGCGCCTTTAAAAATGTACCCCCGAATGCAGCCCCCTAGTTCTATCTATTTAGGAAGTTGCTAAAATCGGCCATGGTGAGTTGTGGCATTACAGGAATTTGGGGGAGTAGTAGTGCTACATGTATTAAGGTAATCTGGGCTGACAACGTCGGGCGAATGTGGATGGGCAGGCAAAGTTCAGTGAGGGAAATGTGGCGGGCAGTCAGGATCAATCGACAGCTTAGAGGACAAAGACGGTAGCGGTGGCCTTATAGTAGCATATGATAAGTGATTGCGGGTTGAATAATATTGGTCCCTGGGGAAATAAGATACGGCAAACATTGCAGTCTGCAGTTAGATTATCATCATCAACATCACAGACAGTTAGGTCGCATCGGGAGTGACTGTCTTGGTCGCTGGTTTATTTGGTTAGTTTAGACATCATTATGAAAGCTGTAAGTGGCGATACGTTGGCCTGAAAGATGAGTTGCGGGAGGCCCAAACCCACACAACAGGCATGAAATCGCCTCAGGGTAGCCTGAAATAGCGAGAGGCTTTCAGCCTGTTAGGTGCCTGGGGTTTGCGAGCCTTTTTAGGTACAGCCGAGTTCTGGATACCACAAAAGTGTCGGTTTACAATCGCAAGGGCCGGACCCGAAAAGCGGCATCCCGACAGCGGGAGCTGCGAGTTAGTAAGAGGGTTACTGTGGTTGAATGAGAGGTGGTTACACATTATGATGAGGACGACAGGGCTGTATTTCTATTAAGCTACATGGTATACGTAACGAGAAGCAAGGTGGACCGAACTTAGGATCCAGTGCTCAAAAGGAACACATTTGACATTGAGTGACCGTCCACCCACAGGAGTGTCACATAGTTGAGGCCTCATGACAAGTGTCGTGCATGGGTATGCGCCTACGATAATTAGCCAGTGTGAGCGACAGTGCGCATTGTTATCATGATGAACAGCAATGACTGGCCTTACGTTTCGACATTGTCGTTGTCCGCCTCAATGAGAAGTGTGTCGTTGTGTTGGTAATCCACATTCAGATATCTGAAAACGTGGCATTATATATATAATAATAATAGGTTTATTTCCCAACTTGTGGGGAACATGCCAATTTAAGCATGATCAGATATTTACATCGTGAACGTGGCGAGCAACAACATAACGGAGGAGAAATACAACCGACGAGACACATATTACGTGAAAAGTCAAGGCAGTTGTAGGAACCAAAAAAATTAGAGTGGGGCATGAGTTACGACTTGTTCATTGATGAGGCTGGTTGAACAAAACTAAACCTGAAAAATCGTTGCTGCCCATGAGTGACCCTGGGCGGTTGAGTTAATGGCCAGGATTACAAATAGCAAAAGTAGGCGGCACCTTGGACGCACAGTGCTTGTTTCTGCAAAACCTTCGCGGGTGGGATACAACTTTTTGCTCCAAAATTTTGCATTATGTTGCAAATGTGCTCAGACCAAAAATCAGTCTAATCTACCCCCACTTTTTCGAGCATTGTTTAAATTAATTTCCTTTCTAAATTTTTTGCGCGCCCTTGACTTTGGACTCGCTGTGCTATGGCTTCAGAAGTGGCCCCAAATACGTTTGTGAACAAATTGAGGTCTGTATCCTTTTCATCCTTCACGGTGTTTCAGAAGGCGTTAAATGAATGCCTGAAGGATAACTATGTGATATTTGTGCGTCCAAACCAGTAATCAAAGCACCAACGCTGTTTTGCATTACGAAAGGGGTGTACTACAAATGCAGTGGGCGGCCTGCAAGACAAGCGGAATGTCGAGGAATCCGAAAAGGCTAGTAAGCTGAGCGTGTTTTTTAATAAAAAACGGTAGGCGAAGCACCGGCTGTCCAGTGCGGTCATGTGTAAGGAGGCAGAGGAACCATCTCGCAGTCATCTACAATTATCTCGAACACAACCATAAGATTTCTAAGTTTTGTATGACCGGCTTCCGGTAAGTCGACGGCTAACCTGCAGAGCCCTGCTGAAGTGTGGAATGCCGTCGCGTGAAGTGCGGCAGTTTGTGGCCGATGAATTCGGCAAGATCTTTACCATCAGGACATGTACAACCACCGCCGGAAGCGCCCTCCAGCTCTGTTGGGTAGGTGCGGCAGAGTTGGGCTTTACTGTGGCAGATGATATGCCTTCGGTCCTGGCAAAAGACCGGGCGCGTGCTTGTGCTTCAGTCAGAGAAAGACCACCATAGCCACATATCCCTCTCCAGATAGCACCAGATAATGTTGTTTCGACGCATTCTAGATGTGGTAAATGTCAGCGAAACGCACGCGACAAACCATTTTGGGTAGGTTTTTTAAAGCGCCTAATGTCCTACTGTTACAAGCTGTATACCTTCCTGATCACGGATGGCATGGGTACCAGGCGTACTGTCATGTATGTCCTCGTGGAAAGCAAACAGTTTCTTCGCATGCGTAAACTGTTTGGCTTATTCAGGGAGACGATGGGGGAGTAGTATCAAGTAGAGACTTTCGTCATGGACAAGTTGGCGGCACAGCTGCCGGCTGCAATAGCTGTGTTTGGCTGTGACGTCATTTTATTCTTCTTTCATATCAAAAAAGCTATCAGGAAGCACGTATGTATCATATGACATCCATGTATTTTGGTCACAGACACACTGCGAACAGCCGGCATGTGTTCCACTGCACGGCCCGCTTGGACAATGCCGTACAGTAGCTTTTTGGTTAAGGAGGTACCTGATCACATACTGCGGTACTGAAGCAGTCAAGCAGATATAAATGGCAAAAAATGTTTAATAAGAGTGGCACCTCCGCATATTTTGCATCCACAAGGGCCATATAGTTTCTAGAAAGTTCGACGAATTAGTTCAGCTGCAGAACCGTCGGCAAGGTTCGTCCTTTGAAAGTGATTCACTTTTTTCCGCAATTCGTGATATTACATAAGGCAACGTATTCACAGTTGGTGGTGTTTGATGGCCTTGAAGATTCGCTCACTTAAACAAGTTACCCATGTAGATAATTTGCAGAATAATTCAATATACACAGACTATGGAGTGGCAACCCTGAAAACGTCGTAGCTTTCCAGAACTCAATTCCACTGTGTGAATACTGGGCGGCAAAAAACGGGGACGGAGATGAAAGAATTTAATGTGGAGAGATATGGCAAGTTTCGTCTCAAAAACAGGGTTCGAATCTAAGTAGACTCACTAGTGTCGCTTTTGTAGGGAAGTCAGGTGTGAAGGTTATTTTCGATGGGGAGGTGGTGCTAATGTATGGTTGGGAACGAACACCCTTAATAAAATCGTTAAACTTGTGGAAGGGGCAAACCGAAATGTTAACGGATAAACAAATTAATTAAATCGGAAAGAAAATTTCAGCGGGTTAGTTACAACTCGTCCCAGAGGGGCCTTCCTAGTTATGGCCGGGTAAAAATTTGTTCGTCGTTGCAATTATAGGCTAGAGTGGGCGAGATTTGACAAGGGACCATCACCATAGGCACATATTTGCATCAATACTGCATATTACTTCAAGGTGCCTTCCATTACTACACTGAACGCAAAGTGAACTTCTCAAAAAACAGTGTTGTGACGAGGTTCCTTGAACAACCTCATCTTATTTGCTACTTCTGGCGAGCATAACGGCTACCTTACTCATTGAACCATGCACTTTGTTTATTGTGTAAGTGGCATCTCCAATTTGAAGAATTCCGCTCAACGTTAAACTTGGGAGTCGATTCATGTACGAGGCGAGTCCTAACAGACGATTAATCCGAATAGGATGAGCCACTTACGGAAGTTTCCATCAGCGACACCTGTAGTGGTGGAATACACTTCTGCGTTCTGATCGGCGAGTACGCAGTTTGAATCCGGTGTCTGTCGCCTGAGTTTTTGCACTTTCTCCAATCGGTGCCTAATTGCCTGGGTTTACGCGAGTTATTTTCCTTGATGAGATTGGCCATCCTTCCGAACAATGAAACATGAAACAGTATCACGATGTGCAGCGCCAGAGGTAACATACGTGTTATTTCTTAGAAATGATATCACTCCTAAGTCACGTTCATTTACAGGAAACCATTAGTCTTGCTGACAGTCATCAATGGTATAAATATATGTTTGACCAAGATGGAAGCATCAAAGATCTGAGGGCGCAAAGTTGTGGGTTTTATTCTGGATATCCGAAAACACGAATGTCGACTTCTTGCAAGGCTTAAATTGAATTAACTGGTAGGGCGGTCGTATTAAGGTTGCGTGAAAGAAGAGAGATCGATGATGAGCATTTTAAGGCCCGTGGACAAGTTTGGCAATTTTCAGTTACCTTACTTGCCGAAAGTCAAACTGTACACATCCCAAGCGAAGATGTCCCGAAATAAATTTTCCAAGTTTATTTGGATTAGTTTCTCGTTTGCCATAACAATCCATCTTTCCTTGATTCATACGCTTTAAGCTTGCGCGCAAATGCCATTTGAATACGCTCGCTTCCTGGATTGTGCACAAATAGCCAATCAGTTTGCCGGCTTGCGTATGAATCGCATGAAGTTAAATTATGCTTAGATTTCGCGCTTTATCTCATAAACCGGTGATCACACGGGTATCGGCGGTGCTTTTTGACATTCAAAGTTCACTCACTAAATTGGAATGCTATGGGCAACCTCTAAACGGATTAGAGAATCTCCGCTTAAAATTCGCAACTTCGAAAACCCACAGTGCTGGAGAAGTTAATTTCGGTTTGCATCTTTTAAGCGCCGAAATATTTGGTGGAGAAATTGGTTTTTACATTTTGTATCTTCGCGTATTTGAAAATGCTTTGAACAGTTTTGGTATTTCGAAAATATGTCGCTTGCTTTTTTTGCGCTTTATGTGTCCTGGACAGAACCATGGCCGAGAAATTTACCACAGCTTGTGACTTTGGTTATTTAGTTCTTTAATATAGACCATGCTGCTCCGAGTTCCCAGCGAACGATGAATTTTTGATAAAAGAAATTCAACCAGCAACAATAAAATTTAATCAGCATGTCGTCTTTCGACAAGCTTTTCGTCCAACGAAGGTTGATTCGCGAAGATCTTATAGAATGTGCCATCATCGGTGGGACAAGATTTTGTTGCGGATGAATCTGGAGAGGCGTCAGCAACCCAAGCTGCCTTCAGGCACTTCGTCAAATGCGGACCTGCGCTATCATGCAGATGGGTGCTTGAGTTTTGCACGCTGCTGTAGATGCCTCCCTTTATCACAAAGCTCCATGAACGCGGCCATGTCACCTCGGCTAACTCTAGCAGCGACTATTTTAACATCTGTTTTGGCCCCATGTGACGGGCAGTCTTGCTTGACGTTTTCGGGACGTCGTCAGCGTAAATACCGCGCATGACACGGAACGTCATGTATGAAGGTGCAATATAGTGTTACGTTCTTTTAGGTGGATAGCATGGAGACTGGGCGACGGGCCGTGTATGCCTCCGTTAAAAGCTGGAATCCGCGCCTTTTTGTAAAATATTTCATCGGTTTAAGAGACTTATGTTGGTCCGTCTGTTCAAAGGTACATGGTTTGTCAAAGGGAGTCACAAGCGCAGGCTTTATAAAGCTGTGTTTGTCGGCGTAATACTTTGCTGCTTTTACACAACGAGCAGTCAAGAGGTGTGTACATTCTTCAATCATGCTGTAAGTTTTCTTGCAGATTATTTCCAATGGCAGCCGATGCACTGCCCTCCTCGTGGTTCGCATTGATGACCTGGTCGAGAAAGCAACCATTCAATGGTTAGTAACCATGTGGGCTTAGGCATGTGCTAAATGTTCTACAGGAAACCGATCCTCGTTTTTGTCAACTTACCGTGCATTACCCGGAATGAGACTTAAATGCGCAGGGCTATTTGGTTCTTCTTAGAACCCTCACTGATAACCGTCTTGCGGGCTAATGTTGGCGCTTAGAAACGTGTGAGACAAGCAAACAGCCCGGAGCTTGCGATCCAAAAAGCCCTCCGGAACGGTGAATGACTTACGCGCAAGTATGGGACGTACGACACTTGTTATTAAGGTCTACGAGGAATTCGGAAGGGGGCAGATTTTCTGGTTCATGTGGCTTACTGTGAGACGAAATATCCCTCCAACCGAGTTTTGCGGCACATCGGCTGACATACACCAACTTCAACTAGCACAAATCGAACGATGCGAGGAGAGAATCTGTGTTGCTTTTTTTCTCAGACAGTTTATGCTTGGGATAGGGACTGTTCGTACACTTTATCTCGTTCTACGTACCTTCCTTGTGTTCATCTGTTTTCGGTAATCGTAAGCCACTTGCTTCTCTGCGGAAACATAACTCTTCACATATTTATTGCACAGGTTGCTTTCCCTTCCACCAGTCGTGGCTAGCCGAATACAGTCCATCAGAGCGAGTGATAATTCTATCTTTGATCTGTCATATGTGGAAGGATGGCGCAATAAGTTGGATCCATTAGCCGGCAAACTGGTTGTTGGAGATACGTAATATTAGTACCTGATGCCCTCCGGGTAGTGGTTGCGAGGCCTTCTTCCTACCACTGGTCTAGACAGGCGATCAGTGCTTAACGCTGGTATCCACGGGACAGACTACTTTATTTCGGTTATGCTGTGATGATGTGCCTGCCCGTTTTTTTATAGAAATTTCTGGTGCGTACTGCAGGTGGGTGCTCAAGAAGCACAAAAGGACCAAAACCATTATTATCAGTTACCGATACTTCCCGTGACTGCAACTCTCTCAGAGCGACTAGCAAAAAAGTGTGTGCCACGATGCGGACACTAATGATGTTTAACCTCACCTGGTGAGTGACATAACGTCAGATATGGTAATAATGATAGTAATACGTTTATTTCTCATTGTATAGGGAGCGTACCAATTAATACATGGTCGGCATGAGCATAATAGTCTGGTTGAAGTGAAGGCACAACTGACACCAGTAACAGGTGCCAGGCGATGCGGGGAAGCGTGGCATTTATATAAAATTGGGCATTGTCCAACAAAGAAAAGGTCTTACCAAAACGCAACGGACATCGGAAACGGTGAAACTCAAGTGTCATGGTGATAGTGTGGTGGGAATTCGGGAATTCGGTGCTGCGGTAAGCCTGCTGGATATGCTGGTCGGAAATATATTCTGCGATTTTCAACAATACCGGGAATTTTAGCGGGAAGAAAACACACAAAATACAGCCAAAGT
Source organism: Opisthorchis felineus (assembly GCA_004794785.1). Taxonomy (NCBI): domain Eukaryota; kingdom Metazoa; phylum Platyhelminthes; class Trematoda; order Opisthorchiida; family Opisthorchiidae; genus Opisthorchis; species Opisthorchis felineus. Next base: position 650,623 of record SJOL01006358.1, on the reverse strand, counting down.
ATTTTTCCCTGTTGGTATTTGGCATGCGCTAACCTGCTGAAACACAGCCGGTTTTAACGCAAGGTAATACAGATGTCACTCCGCCGGCCACCGTAGTCGGAAAACACTGAAATGAACCGAGAATCCGCTAGAGTAAGTGTAGTACGTTGGCAGTATCGATATCCCAAAAAAGTTGATCGCGGTGTTGCCCTGACATATGGTCCTCAATATCATTAGGGACAAATTTGTGGTGGTTCCGTCTTGCGATATGTACACTACCACGACCTGCAAGACATGACTATCTGTTAGCATTCACCTGAACTGCAGTGGCTCTCATTTCATTTTTTCATGTCACGGCTCTTATCTTGAGAGCCTTCATCCACCATTGGGTTGGGAATAAATGTCAGGCTTTTTTGTTAGACGGGGGCGATGCCCACCTAGTGCATGCCAGAATTAGCTGTGCCTGGTAAGTTTAACCCCCTGCCCCAACTACGGAGACTCGTCCCTCGGTACTCGCACGGTTAATAATTTGTTGCTACGGTGACATAGGTGCCTTTCGGGTGAGAAGAAGCCGCTGAGTGACGAGGGCAAGGACTCGTTTTTGTGTACCAGCCATTGGGTCCCCGAAATTAGTGAAGCGGAGTCCGGAGAGTTATGTCTCACAACCATCCAGTGTATGATATCCTTCGTTTTCAACTTTCCTCGTGTCCACTAATGCGGCTGACTTCTGAACATTGACATCACAGTTCCATACCTGTCGCCTAACCACCAAAAGTGTGTGCGCGTTGCAAATAGGCATGCTCGCCTACAGCCTTGACCATTTATTTAACAACCTCGTTTTACATACCCAGAGACAGAAGGCATCAGAACCAAAAGTCGAGTAAGCCACCGTCTGCACAAAAAGTCCGAATTCAGGGCAGTCGAAAACGGAGAAAACGTCCGTTTACTTATTGTCGACGGGGCTAATAAAAAAATTGGTAATTTAGACACTATGACGGCAGTGCGGAAGTCTACCTTTTAATACACTTTTAGATGGGCAAGGTCTCCTACAAGATATGTTAGGAACCTCGCAAAACCTGTCTGAGAAAGCCGTAATACCTCCATAGCTCAGGCATTATTGATAGAGATGCATAGCTGCGTCACTTCATATACCAAGTCAACTTTGATGGCTAGACCGGGCGCAACGAACGCCTCGTAGAAATAGTATCGTGGCAAATTTTGCTAAAAAGACGCATCTATTTCGTTACTTTCGGTGGGCTGAGCAGGCTTTAACCATCTAACTGGATGGAAGGTATATGGAAGCCGGCCGTTAAACATAACGGAGTTTTGGGCTTGTGTTTGCTTAGTGAACCGCTATTTTCATTTGAATCGGCGGTGCCTGCTGACTCTGAAGTCTCACCCAAACGCACAACGGTTAGCATCATAGCAATGAAGGTCGAAGGCGGATTGGTCTAATTGCACGTGGAAAGCTGCACAATTTCGGCTAAATAAATTTCGTTTTGCACGTAGTGCCTGGTGGGCCACTGGTGATGCCGAGCCTTAGACGCACACCCAAAATTTCTCCTAGACCGTAGTTTGAGGGAACGAATGCGTAACATAAAATTTTAGTGTTTGATGGTAGTTATACGAACACTTAAAAACTCCATATGCAGCCGCATTTTTGTTAGAAGTTGTTTAAATGTACTCGAGGTCTACTATGGGCGCGGAATTCCTACTTTACTGGCTGCCAATCGCTTGTGCATGAGTCGACTACCCTTCGCGTATGGTCTCCATGAAGAGGATAGGAAATTTCGTGGAAAAGCTAGTTTCTTCACTTGCTTTCCTCTGTATTTGATTTGGAAATATTCTAAAGACTACACGAACAATAATTACTCCCTCTATTTCCGCGCAAACTCAAAATTGAGCAGCCATTCGTGACCTTTATAGGAAAACGTTTTATATCGTTGCGGCGGGTGTCCGCCAAACAAAGCCAAGGAATTCGTCACAGCCAGTAAGTTGCTTTAAATGGACAGCACGCGCTATATCATGCGCACGGCAATGTTTAATCTTCACCAGTATACCGACCCCTTGATAGTGACGTTGGATGAATCAGTGGGTTTGTGGGCAGAACAAGCAGACAGCAAAATAGGATGGCGAGCGCTTTCAAGTACTGGCACAAATTAAGCTGGTTGAGAAGGTCTTGTGAGTGAGCGTACCACGGTCGTCCGGGAGCTATTATGGATATAGTGAACTAGTGGCAAGCCGTCGGACTGGATATAGCAGCCGCGGGACCGTCATCGCGACGTTGGGACCTTATTTCAGTGGTTCGCCTCCTACATATCAGGCAGGCCGCAAATAACACAAATTGGAGACAAACAGTCATCTCCACTATTGATCACTAGTGGAGTCGTTCAAGGAAGCGTGCTAGGCCCCATACTCTTCCTACTGTATATCAACGAAGTATTCGACGCCATGTTCCATGATAAGGTATTTGTCTTTGCAGACGATATAAAAATCGCATGCACATTTCCTTCCTCTGCGCAAGCGCATACCATTCACCAGATTCAACAAGCCTTAGACTCGCTGACTCGCTGGTCAAATGACTCTGGTCTACGTTTTTTCTTTCAAAATCCCGAACAACCGCCCGCCGCTGCTCCCTCCCGGATGATGCGTTCACAATGATGGAAATCCTGTCGCACACTCCACAGAGATCAAAGGCCTTGGTCTCAGATACTTTTGTACGTTCAGCTGTTCCCACCAAGTCCAGATCCAGGTTATCCGAGCACGAAGGCTCAGCTTTTTAATATTGCGCCCCTTCCACCTCCGAGACACAATGGTCGCAATTTTTAAGCTACGTGCTACCAAGCTTGGAATTTGGTGCCGCATTCTCTTCCCTTTATACCCAAAATGGTAGACTAGCACTTGAAGCTGCCCAACGCTCATTCACGAAAAGGTTGTTTCCACACACCAACATTCCCTCCTACCGCTCGCGCTGTCAAATTTTAGGCCTCGAACCCCCATGGCTCAGACGGTTCAAGCTATACGTAACCCTTCTACAACGTCCACCGCACAAAAATGCCTTCATAGCAGAGCCTAGGCCAAACGATAATTCACGCCCAGGCTATGAATTCCGTAACTCCACCATCCTTCTGATATGCCCCCAGCTCGTACTAACCTACGCCAATAATTCTTTCTAGTTTACTACGCTCGCACCTGGAACGGTCTTCCTGAGCAGCTGAAAAACAACACTCGACACCATACTTTTCACAATCTGTAGATAAATTCCTCACTTGTGAAACTGCTACCGCCTTACTTATTACCCAACTACCCTCTACCTCCTCTATGAATCGGGTCAAATGCACATTTCAGTCTAGCGAAAGATCCCGTTAGTATATACTTCTATCCCCTTGACTTGCTTGAAGCCACTGTAGTCTGTTAAACGCCTACCTGATCTAAATGTGTTGTTACTGGCCTGGTCGTTTTTACCCGGACATCGTTCTAGCCAAGTCTCTACCCTGGATTACTCTATCAGCTCTGTCTATTCACTGTGCTTTGTTTAGCCTAGCTCTAGCTAACACAAACCAAATCGAAGTCAGCGATTTCTTCATTACTAGAGCGCATTATACGCAAGGATAAATATGGCACTCCCGCAACTGTTTTCTTCAGAATCTCGATCGCAACCTCTCGCCCACTCAAGCCTGTAATCGCAACTACAAACAAATTTTTCACCTGGCCCCAACCGCCTCGTTCTAACCCACTGAACCTATCGTTTGGATTTAACCGACCTAGTCTCCTCCCGCAATTTCGATTTGCCTCTTCCACAAGTTCATTTTCATCTACGGTGTTCGTTTGGCCGTAAGCATTGGCACTATCTGTCCATCAAAACTACCTTTTAAAACTGACTTCCCTACAACAGTGACACCAGTGAGTCTACTCAGTTTCAATTTAAACTACATTTTTGAGACAAAACTTGCCATTCGTCTCCGGATCGAATTCTTCAGTCTCCATCTCCTGCCTTTGCTTTTCGTGACCCTAGCCATTTACTCGACCGCCCAAGGTCACTCATGGCCAGCAACGGTTTTCAGTTTTAGTTCAGGTCAGTCGGCTACATCTTTGAACTAGTCGTGTCTCATGCCCATAGTCCTCGTTTTTTTCTTTCGGTTCTCACAACTGCGGTGACTTTTCACGTAGTAAACATGCCCCGTTGGTTGTAACATCCTCTCCGTTGTGTTATTGCCTGCCGCGTTCAGGCTGTAACGATCCAATCATGACTCAGTCGGCATGCTCCCACAAGTTGGGAAACAAACCTATTATTATTATTATTATTATTAATGCCCGCGCAATTCCCTGTACCCACAAACCCCGCCAGTCATGCTTTTATTCTGACAGTAACATTATGATCATGCCCGACGGCATGCCACCCACCAGTTGGGAATAAACATCATTATTATTACTCTACCTAATGGTGTGCTCCACAGCCCATGGAATACTCACATACAACATCGGGGTTCCTCTGTGCTTGATAGCGTAGCTCACACCAATGCCCAGTCGCCCTTTATCCATAGTGCACTTGCTCCGAACGTCATCATTCCACTCTCATTGTCCCATTCGTAGCCGCCATTTCACTTGATTCCTCTGCGACTTGCGTTTACCAGCCTCTGATTGCTGTTTGCTTGTCCAAATTGACTGAGCTCTCTAACTGGCCCGGCCTTCCACTCGACCGGAAAAAATGTCCAGTAGTTGAAGTAATTTGTTAATGCGCAAGCTGCATTTATAACTGTTCGGCGGTTTCCACCTTGCAACTCTGGTAGCATGCACAAAGGATGAAAACCTCCTGTGGTGGCCTGGTACGCCTTGCAGGGAGGGTCACCCAGTTACGTCATCCCTCCAGTAGCACAGGCGCATCGCCGATCGCCGGTGGCCCTAAGTTTGGCCTTTAATTCAGGACATCCACAAAAGACGCTGTCGTTTTCCGTTTACCGCTGCTGCTACTGGACTCATCCTGATTGTTTCACTTACGTGGCAGCACCGTAAACAACAGATGGTAAAAAGTTGACCTTCCGTCTGTCAAAAAATTCCTTGGAAAACACACATGGGATAGCCTGAAGACACTCTGCGGTACCCATGGCTGAAAAGTTGTAGCTACATTCGTCATAATTGGGGTTGCATCGCTGCAAAGCCCAGCTGGTAACCAAACAAAACAAACACACCTACCTACTGCTCCTATGATTGGAAACATAAAAAAGGATGAATAAAATAAATACAGTGAGATTCCCAACCCTCCACTACTAGCATACAAGGCCAGTACCAAAAGTCTTTTCGCCATACACCGCTTGCTTATTGAAGCTGATGGCAGTACTTCAGGGATTGGTGACCATTACTCTTACATTCATTTTACCTCCTAGATTATGGTACTGTTCAAATCACTTAATAACCTCCGGATGTTCTAGTACACCATCTTGGAAGTACTACTTCCTCAGTCCTTGTGTTTGAATTCCCTTATCACGCCACCTCTCTGCGAGCTTATACCGCTTTGCTCTAGACGTCTTGTACTACAATAGCACATAGTAACCAACTAAACCCGTGCTTCATCGCTAGTCGACTAAGTACAAATCTACCCCTATCCTGTCTCTTTTGATCACTCGTTGTCACCACCCTAATTTTGGTGAACGTTAAGATTTTCTCACTCTATTATGCACTGATGACTCACCAGGTTATACTGATCTCATCTCATTCCCATCTCGGCAGTATCCGCTTCGAACACCCTGTTTGGCTGTTATCCACTCCCCCTGGCCTGTGATTTGCATCCACAGGGATCCACAGCCGGACCAGAGAAATACATGCGTTCTTACACTGGCTTCGTTCTACCTCTGCGGATTCCCTTGTCCAACCAGAAAAATCTCGCTGCTCACGGAATCGCGCATCCAAGTTCAAACACCTCAAACATGGCGTCCGTTACGGGGCTGTCCAGGAACCGAAGTATGTCAGTGAAGCGATGGCACGGTACTGCCACCCCCAGTTTGATAGCGTACCCGCATCTATTCACTTCCTACTTTTGAAGATGCATTCTCGCCCTATCATGCCCTTACCGGTATTCGCGAACAACCTCTTCATCTGGCCGCAGCCGGCTCCGGGACGAGTTCATTCTAATCCGCTGAATCTACCTTTCAGATCTAAACATCTCGGTGACTTTAAGTCAGTGCCCCCACAAATGCAGTCATTTTCTGTGCACTTAGCGTTCCGCCTTGAGCAGCAGCAACTCCCACCAAGGAACTTTAACACCCGACTCCACTTCAGCAGCGATATTAGTGAGTCCCTACAGTTTTTGCTGTACACCGAGACTCTGAGATTCCCGCTACCATCTATCCGTATAGCTGATTCCTCTACTTCATCATCCCCGCTTAGGCTTTTTGTGACCCTGGCCATAAGCCCAACAGTCCAAGGCCGCAAGGCCTCGTAGGCGTTTTTAGGCTTTGGTTCAAAATGACCGGTCAGATCATGCCAATTCTGCTGCTTCACCAGATCGGTTGTTCTGGTTCCTCATTTTTCGCAATTTGAAGTTTGTTATGATGTACCAGGCACAGCACCTCTTGTTCTGCCCCTCGTTTTGTTCTTGTCCGCCGCCTTCAAATCTTAAAGATCTGATCTTGTCCCAGCTTGATATGTTCCCCAAAAGAAAGATAAACTCCCAATAACTGTCTTTCTCCACCTATGCCGGTTTAGCCGCGACCAAGTCCACATCCGGTAACGCACATTATTTATCACACTGCCCCTTTTCCGCGCAATCCCCAGTACCCTCAAATCCCGCCAGTCGTGCTTTTATTCTCACTGTAGCAGTAGGATCATAGTTGACGGTATGCCACGCACTAGTTGGGGATAAACATTATTATAGTTATCTCGTGACGCTCTATTACCCACAGGCTAAGTATGCGTATCTGGGAAAGGGGATCATTCACAGAGATGGCCCCCGAATCTTCGCTGCACAATTCATGCAGTTGCCCAACACTATTATACCTAATGGAAGGCGAACTCCATAGGAAAATGTGTTGTTCCGAAGTTCGCTGAACAAACTCATCTCATTTGGTAAATCTGAGGAATATAAAGCAAATAAACGTCACTGACCGATCTCCCTGGGTAGAATTTGCATTGGATATTCTGCAGATGTTGTCTCATTCTTAAAGAACACATAAGAACACCAAAATATGCTAAAGTGCGATATCGTGATTTATCTCTAGTACACCAGTGACAAAATGCGAAACGGTGACCGTGAGATTTCCTCACCTAAACAAAATGCTATGAGCAACATATCACTGAAAGGTGCAAACGGATCAGACTAACTCCTCGTAAAAGTCATAACTTCGAAAACCCCATAGTTTCGGAGAAAATAATTTGGGTGTGCTTCCAGTGAGCGGCGCTAGTCATGGTCATGTATCAATCCGTGAATCCGTGAGTCCATGTTTACCACCTATCAGAGCTCGCCGTGGTGCTGGATTAGCGACCTCCATCTTCTGACCAATCGCGTGCTAGTCGCGCCTACTGGCTGTTGCAGCTTCTGACTGCGAAAGGCTTTGGGGCTCTGGCTAGGACAATGAGCGGAGCAATTCATTTCCATCTTCTTAGGTTTCACGAGTTTCTTACCGCTGATAGTTTTACTCTGAAGCCAATTACTGACAATGCGATTTTTAGACCCCCTCCAAACTTTAAGTGAACAGTCTTAAGTGTACTGAGCATAATGTTCATGGTATTCACATATGTTTGGGAACATATATTCCCACCTTGGGAGGTGTTTCCGCTTCAATCAGCCAACGGTGGCCTTGGCTAGATGA
>SJOL01006358.1:560738-630970 GCA_004794785.1 Opisthorchis felineus | reverse complement strand
AACGGGTACTTTCATTGAAGAATGTGTCCAGCACCAGAAGCTGTGTTGGTTGGGTCATGTGCTGCGTATGCCGAACTATCGTTTGTCGAAGAGAGCGCTGTTTTCCATGCCCAACTCAGAGTGGCGGAAGTAGGGAGGTGGCCAACCCTTGACCTGGCAGAAGGGTGTGAAGGAGATTACGAAACGTTTGGGTGCTGTCGGTGCTACTCGCCTTCCAGGATGGGGACCGCGTGATCCTCACTGCGCTTGGTTGGAGACACTGCAAGATATGGCTGCCAACCGATGTCAGTGGCGTTCTTGTTGTCAGTTTCTATCCAGATTGTCTGAATGATTGTCTGGAGGTTCATGCACCTCGGAATGATTGTAGTAAGCCAGGACTAAGTCCATTCCTCGTCCACCTTTATTCTTTTCTTCACAATAAGGCTTTCTAATAAATCATGGTCGTACGGCAACGAAGCACCAGTGTTGAGCACTGCCGTCTTGCTGTCGATGGTGATGATGAGCAAAATGGCTGGTGCGCAATTACGTTTTGCAGCTTTATTTTACGGCACAAGTACAGACCACTGGGTTTCACAGAGTAGTCTGACATGCTGATTCGCTAGTCACTGTAGACATGGAAAATCTCCACAGGTTGCTGGCACATGTTTCGGTTTGATCGAAAAACAAGACATTGTGCGTGCGACAGCTCTTTTACGTTTCTCCCTCCGTATGTCCGGTGACTCAAAAGTGATGATGATGAGCGTGCGACTAACAGGGGCGTCACTTATTGTTCGAGGGTCTCTGCATATTTTCACAAGATACTGCAACATCCTTCCATTGAGTCTCAAATACGCTTTTAAATTTGACGGCATTCCGTAATGTCACGAAACGGATAAAAGTCGCAACATACCGGCTCCTACCCAAATGTCCCTTAGAGGTGGGTTTTACGAAAATATATTGTGCTGTCTTTGCAAAGTACGACACAACTGGCATAGGCAACGACCTCACTAACATTCTCGGGTACGCCTGCACGTCTGATTTACACGTATTTATGGGTGCTTATTGTAGTCCGAGAGGCTCGTATTCCAAGCAGTTGCTCACAAACCTTACCGTTACTAGCTCGCTGCTTCTCTGGAACCCACGCAGCGTCCAGTAAGCATGAAAGGTCAGACATAGTAAAGCCTCTTCTTTTTGAAGTGACATTTGTTTTTACTTCTCATCTGTATGAATGCCTATCTGCAACGCTTCATTTCAGTGCTACCCATTGTCATCGTATCACAACGAACTCATAGGATAGGTTCCAGCATGTGGGACGGAGGTAGAGCAGTTGTCCCTTCCGTTTCCGACGACAATGAAACTCCGGCCCCAAGGGGTGAAGAAATTTACGCCTCTGAGATTAACTTTGACAGGGCTCTTCCGGGTCTCCACAAGGTAACATTCCTATACGTCTGTTTTTAACCGTAACCCGAAGTACTTAGGTGTGAATCTTGTGCAGGTTTCTGGTCGCACTTTCTTGGAACCAGGCAGTGAAACTCATATGTTTGCATTCTATCGTTCCGGAGTGATTTTGGTACCAGGACAGTCCCTTCCTCTGACGCCTTATGGACCATTCGAATCAAACCTTTTGCAAAAGGTCAACCGAGAGAAATTACCTTTAATATTTCTGCCTGGTTGGTAGGTTGCTTTCGCTCCATCTGCTATGTAAGACTGGGTTTTGGGTGACCATTTTTTGCTTCAGTAGTGTTCCTAATCTATTCCATTAGGGAAATAAAACCTCAGTCGTTCAAAAGTTTTCAGTTACGCATTTGGTTGCGGACTTATGATCCCGCGGTTAATGGCATGAATAATGAATAAAGGTGCTGGGTACCGCGCGCACCTCACTCATATCGGAATGCACCTTGTAGCTGATGGAATTTCCGAGAAGTTGCAAAGGACTGATCAGTTTTCCATCATTACCCAATGCGGTTGTTTGATTTGTTTGAGTAAAATACACCAATACAGTGATAGTACCCTTTCGTCGGATGACATCTAGACAACCGATTGGGAACATAAAGTTCGCTATACTGATAGGTTGCCCGGCTACATGTGAGCTAAGTGGAACTTCTTCCAGTCATGAATACACATCTTAAACTTTGTGCTGTGTTCGGTTCTGAGGTGGTTATTACGCTCCTCATAAGTTTGTCGTGCTTATGTCATTTTCACAAGTTCTGTGTAGTTCTGTGCAGTCAACCGTTAGGATTGATTGGAATTGATGAAATGCTGTTTCTTGTAGGACCTGTTCGTCCCAGTAAAATACCAATCCGTTTAATAGTGAATCATCTGCACGAGACGTTTAAGTTGTAAGCACCGCCTGACAAGCAACAATAGGGATGTCTTAGCCGATTGCACAAAACTAGAACTACTGGAATTTGTAAGCCAATTTTCATTAATTTCGGTCGCTCAAGCGTCAGCTCTAAGCAGCGTGCCAAATTCGTTCGTACATAACGAGAACTTCAAGAAGGAGTTGGCGTTCTGCTCTAGCCGCTGTTCCATTTTACCAGACAAGTGAGGGTGAGTGCAAGTTTGGCAAATTTGGGTGCAAATGTGCAATCGGTGAACTCAAGGTAGCTCAGGCGCGAACTTGTTGGTCGGAAGGTCCGTGGTTGGAACCGAACCTCTGCATCTTCATTGCTCCTTTCAGAGCTTGGATAAGGTGGCATTATCTCAGTATTCGTGCTTCTTTCGGCTGGCATGGCAGCTAGGTGTCTAAAAGATGTTACAGCTGAGCAACCCCTATTATTCAGTAAAAATCAGTTATGTCACCACCATTATTACTTCAAAACGACAATGGACAAACTGTGATTACGTTCAAGAAGTGAGGATTACTCCGAGATTCGTGTCACGGTAGACGAATATTTTGAGTCTGTGTCTTTTACGCACATGGAGCTGGCTGTCTTGTCTTCGGTAGAAGTTTCACCGAATACTGGCATCGGGTTGATCGCGTAATACACTTTACTGAGTGGGATGATCTGTGCTCAGCAGATGCTTTGCAGTCCGTAATGCTGGGTTTTGAGTGTAGACCAACAACCAGATGGTTGCTGTACAGTCGCGCGTATCAGATATTTTGGTATGTTCTCAGCTATTCTCTGGGACAGACGGCGGTCTGTTCTGCCAAGATACCTGCCAGAGCAACTGTAGGTGAAGTGATATGTAACGTGGGATGCAGAAAGATCGGTTCCTACTGGTCGGCTGGCTTGAAGTCCCAGGTCCTAGGTTGTCCTCAGTTGTGCGGCCGGAAAAGGGTAATCCAGAACGGTCCTTAGTTTCTGTTTAATGTCACCAAGTATTTATCCGCTTTGATGCTATTTGCAAGAAAACGTCTTTTTGGAAGTATCAAATTGGTCTCCTTTGGTTTCGGAAATGCTTAGGAAACAGTCGATAGATTTACTTCTGGGTCCGCTATAGGTTTCTTCAGGCTGCTTAGTCTGTAAAACGAAGCCAGTATTATGTGCTATGTGTTATGTCGAACTACCACTCACCCTTAAGACTGCTATCATGTGTTTTTATTGTTGGTACCACGTGCTAAACCTGTAACTGTGTTTCACATAGACGCCAGTTCCGATCAAGTTGGTTAACGAGACTCAGTGTTTAAAACTGTTACGATTAGTGCGTATCCAAGGTTTTCCCATATCGCTATTCGGAGACCTTACAGGCATTGGTGCAAACTAGTTTGCTGATCTGAGCCGCTGCGCTCTACTTTCACGCCCGGTACAATTGCAACTCGGCACATAAGACAAACGGGGTGAATCCTAGAAATCATAACGTGACTCCAACGGCCCTTTTCCGCCCAGCCATATTCTGGGCGAAAAGCTAGGTGAGTATTATGGAGTTTTATGCATTTTTGATATCTCTCTCGGAGACTATAGTGGTTTTAACTAACCTGATTTGTCAGTAATTATTAATATAGCTTTGGCCAAAATTTCATGGCCTTAATGGTCACATATATTCTTGCTGTACGATCCGTGCACACACATCCTTCAGATAAACCATTAAAATTACGGTTCTTGTACAGCAGCAATTTAGGTAAATACAGTGATAAGAGAATTCCATGCACTCTAAACGGCTCCTGTTCATGTGATGCTGATTATGGCGCCATCGTAATGCCTGATCATCGCTGCAGCTCTGATCGATGATTAAAATACGGCTACTCCGGTCTGGACAGATCGCTTTTTCGAAGAGCACTTCTGGTTCATCTCTTGAATGTCATTTAAATAGTAGCTCCCCTCGAAGGAGTCCACTTTCGTTTAGTTTCCTGGATTGGTTTATTCAGAGGGGAAGGTATAGGATTGTCCAAGGAAAAGACGAGGGTTAGGTGAGTTAAGATGTCCTGGTCACCAGTTATCGGCTGAAAGTGAAATTCGCCAGTTGGAACCCGTCCGAATTTGTAGAAACTCTTGACTCACCCTGTTACCCATCCCTCTTTATTGAATTCTCCATCCGCATTATGCGCTATCGACTGTCTCACTCCAACCAAGATGCATATTGATGCTATCTTGTGTACATCAGCATTTCAACAAGTCTGCTTCCAGGGCCCCTTACTAGAGGTGTAAATTCCCTTCCGGTTTTTCATTATGGGTTAGCTTCTCACGATTTCATATCAACTTGGCTTATCGGGAATGATTTGCTTTTAATGCTTTGTCTAAGCACCAGTGACAAATGTGGTTGTTCACAAATGTCTGAACGTTCCAGTAAATAGTGTACCATTCTCCCTCTCTCTCTCATGTATATACTATCTACCGACGTTTCAGTTTTGACAACGTCGCTTCGCTCGAGGATCTCGTCGAATTTGTCGGCACGACCGCAGATTTGGTTGCGATCCACATTCCGAGTGAGGACGAAGAGGGTGGCATGCATGCGATCTTCGTCGGGCGGCAGCGTATCAGGATCAACAAAGTCACTCGCGATGAGAGTTAGTACGTTAAAATAATTTCCTTCGGTTTTTTCCAGAACGGAGTCAATGAAGCGGTTCCGTTTTTCGCGATATTTCTTAAGCATTTATGAAGATGGATTACTGTATCTGGTTTCCTCTTATTTAAAGGCTGACAGGGTCAGGTCGACCAACCTCAGAACGTTAGTAGCATCCCCTCCAAAAGTGCGCTTTGAAAAGCCTTATTGTGTCGTGTTCCCATAAACTTTAAAATGTACTGGCCATGTCTGAAGAATTCAGGCGATGGCGACAGCTCGTTATATGCACTATGTGATTTCTTGTATAGGCTCTTCGATCATTTGTTCAACTGTTTAAAAATGGTCACGATCTGAGAAAATTGTTTCATCGTTTGAGGCTTTTATGTCCCAAGTAGAGTCATTACATGCAGGCGAATCAACGAAAACAACTACTTGTTCATCGTGAACCATACTCGGATGGCCTGCAAACACAGACCCTCTGTACCGGGTGGGTCAGCAAAAGTGTACTACTTGACGAGCTTGTAGAAAAATGAATTAGCTGAGTGAAATTACTGTATAGGGGCTTACATCTGCCCGCGAACTTGTTTGGATCTTCAAAAAAATTCACTTTGCTTCCCTATACAGTCCTTTGCTTTGTTTCGGTACAATCCTACCGGAGCTTTCAGTCGATCGGGAAATGGCTACTAATCCCCTGGGTTGGGGTCTAGTTCCTCGTTCGTGGTCCCGTTTTGGCATGGACCCGTGTCCTATACGTAGAAAGGCCTCAGAAACCGATCTTCTTCCTGTTCCGGAGACATCCCATGTCCGCCGGTGAGCAACCTGTTCTTTCAATGTATCCCCAGATTTACGTTCTCGGGCAGTTCAATTCACTTGACACTACTCACGCGAGGCTTTTTATTTCTTAGTCTGATGTTTTCTGGATGTATTTTCACATTCCGCATTTCCCACAGACGCTCGCGCCGTCGTTCGCGCCATAGCAGAGACTCAACTTCTTCGTCGTCTTCGTCGACCTACTACTCAGCAACTGGGTTTGTACCACCGGGTAACCCTTTGTCTATGTTCGATTCGCGCCTGAGTACTTGGAGACACTTCGGACCTGTGAACACTGTATCAATTACGTCTCCGTGTTCATCACCAAATTCTCGTTTGGCTGAGTCAAGTGAGGAGTTGGATGTTGACCCCGTACACACCAGTGCACCAGAATTGTCAAGCAAATGTCCTCTTCCAGCAGGAACAGCAGAGAGCACGGTAGAAACGCAACAGGACGTAGTGGGACAGGAAGAAACTGCGAACATAGTTGGACCAAAGAAACAATCGCATCTCAGTGGAGCCAGACCTGAACCAGATGATGTTGTTACTGAAGATGTAGAACTCATTATGGATTGGGCGGTTGATCGCGTCGGTAGACCTTTTCGTTACCGAATTCGACAACCCTGTCACCCGCGTCTGCCGTGTCGGCGTGACGTTCTAGCCGCGACGGGCGAATGCTTTGCCACTCTACCGATATGGGTATATCGCCAATACGATGTGGTGAGTTCTCCTTTGACGTGTAATCACTGAAGTTCAGTAGAATTATGTGCTCTATGTTGGATTCCGGTATTATCCGGCTGGACAATCCCCCCGGTTTCACACGTTTCATGTAATCGTTAAACACGGATAACCGTCGACAGCAGGTCTTTTCAGATGACAGCTGATACCTTTATGTTTATCTCAGATTTTCTAACCTCAGCAGAGCTGTACGGATTGCATTGGTGTGAATATAAGCAGCAATATTGTCGTTGTCGTCGCGGCGAGCCGGCGTTGATTAATTGTGCGCGTGTGTGTGTGGATAAGTTGCGAAGAGTTCGTCAAACCATCAGCGCCTCTGGACTAGCTTAGTGAGTTGAACACCATCCGAAATTACGCATTCTTTACACCTGCTCTGAAAGTACTGTGAAGATGTTTTTAGAATGCCAGCATTCGAAAAACCCCACTTTGCGTGCGCGGGCAATGCACATGTGCTGGGCTCCGTGGCTATAAAATAATGCTGGCTGTCAGGTCCAAACTGGTTTCCTGTTTTATTCGTTTGCTACGGGATTTCGTGTTTCTCTGTTGATAGACACTCTTCGTGAGTTGTCTTCGTAGTTAAAAACTGTCACTGTCGCGAGAACATGTCCACACTGTATTTCCCCAGTGTTTTCTCAGTCGTTCGGACTGCTTTGTATTCGACTGTTTTGCATTTTGAAGTTTTGCCATCCCAAACTACAATGATAGCACACAGACTGATTTTGTTAGGGGTCTGCTGCAGGCAACTGCAGTGTTCATTCTCGGTATCGTGCTCAGGCTAGGCGGCCCACCAAACGAAGTGTTTCCCAGCTCCCAGTTTGAGCAATGAAGACTACACTTCAAACGCTCGCTTCTTCTCCCCAATCCTCATTTACTCAAACAGTTGGCTGGTGTGGATGTTGACCCTGGTTAGCAAGCTTCAACAAAACCTCAGATGACAGGATTCTCAGCCTCCGTAGAAATGAAGTGAAAAAAACCAAAAGGCTGATCATCACAGGTTTATGTCAATACCTAAATTCGGGGGACAGCTGCGCTAACTTTTCTTACAGTAGTGTGCTCATCGTGTGATCATATCCTTACAATGTTCTCCTTACTCTGCAAGAATTTAAACCAGAACTTCAATAGAATGGAACACTGAGTGAAGTGAACCATGCGCTCGAGATGTACGGACCCTGGTAGAGGAAACAATGCCAGCACAGTGAAAGCAAAACATACGCTCTACACGGAAGAAATCGTCAAACGGGAAACCATCCAGAAGACGTTAGTAGTGGCAGGCAGTGAGCTAATAATGAGTTTGGGTAGGACTGTCTAGGTAGCAGAATAGGTCTGCTGAGAAAAATGATCATCAGTCGGAGTTTACTGATTAAAGTGCAATTTATGAGCGTATCAGCGTAGTAGTAGTAGGTGCTTTTGCGTCCTAATTTTAATTGTTTTTTTTTTTGGAACTCAACAGAGCTATTTGGTGGCTGCAATTCAAACAGAACTGGTAAACTGGAACGATACGTGGGTGGTGGATCATTTTCGACCGGATTTAGCTGTTCCGTTCTCCTATTGGTTGGTACAAAATTTGCCAATGCCTGGTCCATTGAAAGCCCATATCCTGAGTATAAATCATGTGGTCCCACGATTGCGAGCTCTGTTGGATGTCATTCGACGCGTGAGTTGCATAGATTCACTTGGCTTTGTTCTGTTATGTTCGATATTCCAATGGCGTTTCCAGCTGAATAAGGGACAGGCCTTGTTAGTATATATGCTTGTATGTGATGGCTTCGTGTAGGATAACATTTCGGTGCCGCGACACTAGGCATGCCCCTTGAGCCTACGGAGAGTGGTGCGTAGTGAATATCGGTGAATATCGTTTGCTTTTTTCAGTGTTCATCCTCTTCGAGATATGAGCGTATACTGATGCTTACTTGCAATGCAGCCGTGACTACAGAATGTACCAATCAACATAAAGAAATGTAAAATTTTCAGCGACCAAGTGGTAGATACCCACGTATTTGAAGGACACTGAGGTAAACGTCCGAAGCAAGACGCCATTAGCAGGACTGTTTCATCGAGGTTTTTTTCTAACCGCGGTGATTCTGAGTATTGTACAACACAATATCCAGCACATAAGCGCTAACAGGTGAACCTGGTAAGAAGGGACATTTTACTAACGTCTGGGAATGCTCACGTGGCGTATCTTGCTATGTTTCTGGCTCCTTGCTGCAAAACTCACGTAGATATCAGCAAGATAGTCTCGAACATCCCACAGTGCCCTGGTTGAAAGCACCCGCTTTCATTTCAGATTGCCACGCTATGGAATACTCAATCCAAGGGGACAACAGGATTTTATCTGATAGACAAGCTCGTTATTGCTTTATTGGTCCCGATAGACTACTCATGTTAGCTTCTTCTTCTTCCGAGGAATGACCCTTTTGTTTTCATATGTTGAGGTGAGTAAAATAACTCTCCCTTGATACTGTCAGTTACTAGAGGTATTTTACGCGATTATCGGGAGCTCGTAGCATGGTCCCCTCCCACTAAATTGGTGATCGTATTGCGTGACTCCCCAGTCTTTAAGACTGTTGAGGTCCAGCACGTGAATATAGGTATTTAGAAAGTATCTCCAAGTCACTAGTAGATGAGCACAGTCATACCGCGTGGGTTGTTGCCTTGGGCAATGCGTCATCAAAAAGTGTAATGCGATGTTTGGCGCCGAAATCGCAAGATAAGGTTTAGTAATCATGCAAAATCTCATAGTCTCCCAATGGAGCGCTGCGTCATCAGTTAGAATAATGCGATGAGATGGAGAAAGCACCTTCCTTTCCAGTCTCTCGTAGAGTTAAACTGAAATGTAGGGAATGGCAGTGACCGCTGCATACAGGTACTTCCCACGAAGTGATAGAATGCCCCGGCGTGCCCCAAATAGTGCATCCGTTCTCTGTAAATTGGTGGTCAGTGGGGACAACATCGATGTACTATTTTGGTAGCATGAGTGGATTTTGAAATTTCAACGGCGCTGCCATGTTGATTTAGTCCTGTTTTCACCGTGATACATCAGCTACGAAACTGATAGCCCTTCGCTAGCCTTGCTGTCCACTCATAGGTGGTCCATTCCTATTCCGCCTTTCAAGAGATACAACTGCTCGAGAAGCGAACTCCAGATTGGGATCATACGTACGATTCAGTCAAGTCTCCAGTTGACAGCTAGACAACTTCCTACTCGTCACCGATATTAATCTCGAAAGCTTGTGTTTATGTGTTACCTGCAACTGTGAGCTGCCTTCGGCTCATGCAGTCGTAGTCTTTCATTACTGCAGTTTGACGAACTTCATCGCGTCTTACGTTCGTCGAAATTTCTAGCCAATATGTTGATTGGGGTTACGCGGTGAGCTATCCGTTCTACCTTTATTTTCAGGCCCGTCTGGGTGGCACTAAGAGACAAATTTTATTTGACGTTTCGATGCTAACCACCAAAACCTGACCCTGTTATATTTAGTTTTTATGTGCGTTCATTTGCATAAAACTGGATGCCCTTCTTTTTGGTTTCCTGTTTCAGTCTGCTGCTTGTGTCTGTGTTCTTTGTGACTGCAACATTACATCCAGTCGACATATCATTTGCCTGGCTCAAGAAGGGAGCTTCCAAACTTATGTCAATCCGGCTGGTGTGTTACATGATATCGTCACTGTCAGTCAAGTCACTCACAACTCAGTCTCCTTAGTTGGGTCACCGTCCGAGGAGTACTCCTGGTTTCCTGGGTAAGCACACGAATTACCCCTGCGAATTGTGATCATGTTCGGTGTGATACGTGTCTACTTCAAAAAAAAAACCTAGCAGAGCTTCATGGTGGCGTAGGATTGTCACGCTTGAACAGAAATAGGTGAAAATAGTGAAGCTTATGTTTAATTATAGAAAAGTAGAATACGTGGTAGTCACTTTAACTGTTACATGTGGGTCAAAGAAAGGGATGCACTGCAGCTGCGTACCATTCCCACTGCATTACAGTACAAGATAAAATCGGTTTACCCAACATCTGTGTTCAGTTCATCGCATACGATATAACGTATCAATTGCTCTGCAAATGTTGTAATGCATTTTTGGCGTGGATGGTGAGCCTGAAGTGCCATATGGGCATTCGTTGAAATGAAAGTAGATCATAATGACTCTGAGGCATGGTTCAGTCACACATTTCCGCTTATTATCAAGAAATTAGGTAAACAGGGTGTATGTGCATCTAAGATCCCATTTTGGATTGCACAGCTGATCGACTAGACCGAGTGAGGAATCACTGC
Source organism: Opisthorchis felineus (assembly GCA_004794785.1). Lineage (NCBI taxonomy): Eukaryota > Metazoa > Platyhelminthes > Trematoda > Opisthorchiida > Opisthorchiidae > Opisthorchis > Opisthorchis felineus. Next base: position 620,224 of record SJOL01006358.1, on the reverse strand, counting down.
AGCTGGGGCATATTCAAGCCATGATTGCTGTAGTGTCCGAACTACACTCTCCTGTAGGGTTAAATGCCATCTCCAACTTGTTGTCCGGAGACTTCACAGTATATAAACTTCCCATGTGTTACGGTTAGAAAAGCACACAGCCACTTATTTCACCATAAGGAGCAGGTTTTTATGTCCGATTTCTCTCCAGGAACTACTCTTCTGAGCCCTTTCAGAAGAAAGCAGTGTAGTCTCTGAAATGCCCACTACCTAAAGTCTATTGACGCACAGTTCTGTCCCGTATAATTTTGATTGCCCATCACTATTCACTTTATCAGTAAATCCCAAGCATTGCGTATTCTTTTTGCAAGCATTTTTCAACCTGGTTATCACAGTGAGGGCATTTTTTGGCCATTCGACCCGGACCTATCTACCTGCGTTTTGTTTTGAGACGATGGAAGTGCACCATTTTGTGTCATCGAACATACTAGCACTCATAGTAACTTCAGTTGTATTCGGTCACTTTATGGCCGTCGTTCTAGTATGGTTATGATATTTGATGCGCACCGATCCAAGGAGCTCGACAGAAGAAAACCTCAAACATTGTGTTCAATCTGTCTGGTCTCGGAACCCCGCAATGCGCATTTTTTTACTGGTCGTCAGACTGTTCCAGATAATGAACGAAAGTGTCAGGTGATGGATTGCTCTTCTGTGACGTAACTCTCGGTTATGCGAAGACATTCTTTGTGCACGGATCAAACAACGGGTGACAGACCGACCAGACCACAAGCATCACCGCAACTGTTGTGTGTTCAGACCAAGGTAGTGAGTTTTATCTTGTTGGAACTTGGTGCATTCAGTTCGCTGGGATTCAGCCTCAAAATATTTATCAGTAGATTAGGCTTGAGAAGTCCAGAAATTCCAAGCTGATCGATTAGTACGAAGTATTAACTCCAAGACAATGAAAGTTGAAAGAAAAACCTCAGAACAGAAAGTTGGGAGCCCTGGTGTTAATCGGTTTGTGCACCACATGGATCACCCTGTTATTTAACTGAGCTAGGCCTTCTACTTGGCGTTTGCAAAATACGTAACGCTGCTCTCGTCCAGTTTTACCAGGATTGATTTCGGTTTCCTACCCCTCGTGTCTCACAGTTGACATTTTGTTATGCTACTGCTAACTCCGTTAGTAGCTGATACTGCATGATACTGCACCGTGCTGCTCCTTTGTCGTTGATTCGCTTGCTGGCACGACCAGGTAGTCTGTTTATGTTGCTTACACATCCATCTTCTTCTCTCCAGCCTGTCTTCGTGTCTTGAGTTCGATATGGTTGGTGGAACATTGACAAGATGTTGGACTATTCTCACACGACAGTGTCAGCAGCCTCAGAGGCTTTCCCTAGGGTTACGATCCTTGAGTATTTTAGCCCCATGCAGTGAGACAGTGAACACTGGTAGTGAAGACTACGGTTAATTTTACTTCAAACGTTAACTTGAGCGGTAGTAGAAAGTCTTGCCAAAAATGCACAGTAAAGCATGAAACTGACCCGTTTTCCCTGTAAAAACATCCTTTTTCGGTTTTGACAAACTTAGTCCTATTACTTTTGTCCATTTATGTTAATTTTTGGACATGATTGAAAACAGCGGAAATCCATCTTCCAGTTTACTAGGATTTTGTGTATACTGGTTGAAGGTAGCTTTCACGTTTTTTCCTGTTTCGCCTTCCCTACTTAAGGCATTCTACGGGATCGTAACTTTTATCGCTTTGTTAGTTTACTCCACGCTGACCTGACTCAATAGATGCTCGCTATCAAGGCTACGTCCTGGTGCCCAACGCATCATGAATCTGTAAAGGAGTTCCGTCTACTCGCTCGATGCGACTCTTGCTGTGCGTCGTAGCGTCAGGACTGCGGCATGTGCGACTTATTCCTTGCCTCCTCGGGTTAGACGGACACCCTACGACCGAGCAGCCCAGACTATTGAGTTATCGACTGGGGGTATCGCTCTCAAAGAAAGCCCTACATCCTCCTGCTGCCCTATTCATGAAACTTTTGAGTCAAAGACTCAACTAAAAGTCAACTAAACCCCTTCTCCTGACTGGGAAACCGGGAAGTATCATTTGCTTGCACAGTTCTTTGTCCATCTATTTCTTTCCTAAACCCATTCCCACCATACAGTCATCAGAAAAGGACTCATCAATTTGTGGGCTGATGATCAGATGTTTCTTGCCAGCACGAATTTTCAACACAAACGCTCGCACCATGTATCCTAGCGGCCACCGTGTGCAGATCCATCGTGAACCCATTTTGATCACGTGACCATCAGCCACCATTGGAGAGCCACAACTACCGTTAACCTCTGGGGCACAACTTAATTTAGTTCACGCCGTACTGCCAGAACAATTGAGTTTTCGCTTTCCTTCAGTTCCTTGCAAGTCAGCAAGAAGCATGTCGATCCACCATCTTCGGAGATCAGCAGTATCGATGTGAGCAAGCCTAACTACTCTCTGCAGTGAAACAACAACGAACAGGAAGCCTGGAAAAATATAAACGGGGCTTCCAAACCTTCCAGTCCGACTTCCCTGATGCGGTCATTGGATATCTTCGAGATTGCTAGTCTTGATGTTAGGAAATCTGTACCGTCAGGCAACGAGCACGATGGCATCCGCAAACGCCTAAAATGCCAAATGGTGAAGAGTCTAAGGAAATACCGAGACCTTCGGTGGACAGTGGCTTTTTTGACCAAAAACAGTCCTATACCACCCAATTCGATCGATTGCTAAAGTGGAAAACGCGGTTCAGCTATTCATTCGGAAAATCGCCGATTGAAGAGGTGGACCTAGAACTTTAAAGAACAGTTTAGATAGCCTGGTGCAACACAACCCTTGGAGATATTGCATGCGTTTGAATGAAGTTTAAACCTTAATTGCCTATCAGAATAAGGAATAAGGTGCGAAATATTCTTTCTAAAGCGCGAGGAGGCACTAGAACTGAGCGGTGTGTATCCGCCTGCATTCAAAAGTGGCAGAATTTATTGGTGCCATGTGAAGTGAATACACAGTGCCTACACACTGGCGCACATCAACAATCTCCCTGTCTTCATAAGACACGCGAACATTGTGCAAAACCACCGTGATATGGCTTGCTGATTGTGACATCGAAGGAGAGGATATGCAAGGAACCAAGCTGGGTTCTGTCCTCCCTCCGACGGATTCTGGAACAGCAATACCGTTGATCGTCTTTCTTGACTTGAAAGCTGCCTGTGACTCTGTTGATCGTTGGGCACTCTAACAGTGTCTGTGAAGCATTGGCCGTAGATATTTGGCCCCATTGAAGAGCTGTAGGTCAGCTCAATGGACAGGTGAAGGTCTACGATAAACTCTCGCCTGAATTCATTACATCAATTGGTGTCAGGAAAGCCTGCCCTCCTTCCCATTTTCTCTTCCAATTTGTCATTTACATGACCGGTGTCATCTGTGTCCTGCAGTGACATCAGTCTGTTTTAGAGATCGACCTTACGATGCTGCGATGCGCTCCATATCGTTGTGAACTTGCTTCAAGATTATCCATCAATAATTGCGAACATTTTAAGTGTTCCTGCAAAAAGGATTTTTGAATATCACACTTCAGATAGTTTTCGTTGCATACATCTCGACTTCCAGGTTTTTTTTAGTACAGTTCCCCACTCGTGCAGTAGCGCCAATATCCCACCGTGACTTTGCGATAACCTTCCTTCACTCAAGGCCGCTGTGTCTCGTCCCCTCTCGCGCCTCTAGTTCATGGGCGACACTTAATGACAATGGTGGAGAGAGGTGGGGACACGCCCTTCAAGCTAAATTCACATAGGACTTTCTCAGAGTGCGATAGTGTACGGTACGCAACTGCTTTTTTCTCAGTGCCCTCATCTGATACGACCTTATGATTTTTTACCGCACTTGTAAAGGATAAGGTTTGTTCCATCCGATTTAAAGTCTGTTTCATACGGTCCGATAGGCTGGTTTTCCCGAAATGGCAATATAATCAGTTTATCTTCTGCTTCACTCAAGATGAAATATTCGACTTAGATTTTAGAGTATTTCTTCGACTTAAAGGTAATGCATTCAGGGGAATTCTTTGGACGACTCACCAAACTAAACTTCCATACTAATCGATAGCACTATTCGGAGGAACCCTAAATTGTTAGTGGTTTTACAAACACGAGTGTCATCATGAAACGGACAGCAGTGCCTGGCTGCGTTTTGTGAGCTGTATTCAGGTTTGATTCTTCGTGACACTCATCAACTATACGAGCTTTTCACGCTGGCCGCTCGTCATACTTAGTTAGTCTTTTGTCGCCAGTTGTTTGTGTATTACCAGTTCTGACCTTTTATGGTTTGACGTATTAGGGTTCAGAGCATAAACTTAACGTCTACATCGGCGTCAACTAGATGTGGGAGTGCTCAGCCAGACACGAGCGTTTTCGTCCGTTTTGGGATTCATCTGGGCGTAGAGTGGCTGGATATCAAACTGTTTGTTCAACAGCTTCATGCCATTACCCTCCAGGCCATACGGCCACCGACCAGTTTACGCAACCAATGAATTTGATTCTAGGTTATTTATTTAGGTTGTCTGATAAATGGTCAAGATATTTTGTCTGAGTAGTCATTTATCCCCACAGGGGACCTGACTATTACCAAACCAGGTTGGTGATTTTCCAAGCCTCCGCGTCTCGACTTCTCCTGTTTAGGCTTGGGCAGCCTTGTGCTTCCTTCGGGTGGCATGGCAGCTAGGCACCGAAAGACTGCAACAACTGGACGATCATTATTATTATATTTAAGCCTGTGTAGTTGTTGAGTCATGCGAGGATTCATATGACTACTGAGGTAAAACAACTAACCAGTAGTCTGGTGATTGACTGTCCGAAAATAGCAACATCTGGTTAGGATAAGAATCACTTGAAGCCGTTTATAATGTATCCAACCAACCCGCCTATTCTCTTTCAATTCTTTCTCGCTCTGTTAGCTACAGTTGGACGATCGCGAATTGCACCAGCTGTTCGCACCACCTTGGTTGGTTGTTCAATGCTGTGAAAGAAGAACTACGTCCTCGGCGCTTTTGGGGCATTCGTCGCGACGCCATTGTCCCCGGCCTGATAAATTCAACCGCATGGAGACCGTGCATCTAGAGTGTCGTCAAAGTGACCATAATCTTTCATTGAACCTCACCACTGATTCCTTCCACTTGGTATTTGGAGACATGAACCAGAGCACCCGGGGGTTAATCGACTGTTTGGCAAATCTGCGATGCTAGATTCCTATCCTTTTTCATCAGCGCAATGTACATAAACTATATCGACCACCAATTACATTCATTTGCACCCACCATTTGAAGTTATCATGGGTGCTCTGATGATGAGGATCATACCATATCAGCGTACCACGGACTTGTATGCGAGCATCGTTCGTTTCGCCATTGCTTTGCTCCATCTCTTGCTTGAGCGGAATGCACCCGCTTTCCTGCTCATCAGACTGGGTGGCTGTAAGTAAACTTCTGTTGTGCAACATTGCTTGGTTTGTGTCTTCTTGTTCTCCCATCTCCCGGTACTTTCATCTGCATCACGATTGAGTGGAGGCGATCACGATCACAACACTGCGCAAAAACATGCGACACTACGACCGACGGAATTTTCCTGACCTCACCTGCGCGTCCATTATCATACCTGCACACGTTGCTTGTTGCTGCCATGCTGGTTACGATGACGATATCACAATTGCTCTTTTTCTCAATGAACTTTGGGCGAATTCGTCAGCTACATTAGGTGTGTGAAATTAAAAAATGCGCGAACACAGGTTCGTCACGGATACCTCGTGTGCTTACAATAATTCGTAGTGTCATTGAAACGGCGAACGTCGGGCATTTATGCACTAATAAGCTGCTACTCTGACAATCACTCCCGTTAGATCTGTCTAGCGGGAACATTGTTTTAGAAAAATGTATGTGAGAACCGTAATGGTCACCCGGTAAACGATTCCGAAAACATGATTGTCGCTGGGGTCCTCCGTGCCACTGAACACCACTACCGGATCTCGCTTCATATAATTTCACAGAAAACAGTTCAGTGCATGCGATCTTAGTGGTAATCGTTCTTCCATCTCCCTGAGCTATTTTGTGTTGTCGTTCCCTTTCGCTTTACATTCGATTACCTCATCACCTGATTTTTTGTCTGTACTAGGCAATACTTTATCACACCCGCGGATCGAATCATCGGCACACACATCGATACTTCTTTCGGGCTTATTTGAACTGTCATTTGATACCGGAACTCGGATGTCGCATAAATCTTTTCGGAAACTCGCTTTAGGTCTTACAGAGTTGATAATTTTTATGTTATCCAGGGAACCACATTAGTGGGGCGTGTCAATATGTATCGGCTGTAGATACCGAACACACGTGACTAGAATTCGGGTATGCAACGCTGGCCTTTACACGTAGGGCCTAGAAAGGTCCGGATAGCTTTGCTGCTTTCCTCAAACTGTCCTTCTCAGTGGCATGTCGGTCACCTGTTCGAAGCTGATTGTTTGCTTTATCCACATGTGAGGTATTTAGGGGGAACCACAATGCGGATCCAAAGCACGATTGCGAGTGAGAGGTAAATCAACTGGCGATTGATTTTGCCGGAAAGCTGGTTGCTAGGAGGTCTATAGTGTGGGTCGCTGAAGTCTTGAAAATAATTTGTAGGCAACTGAATCAACATGTTGCACAAGGATGGCTGCAACACCTTACTAATATAGGTTGTAGAGGTCGCCCGTGAATGAACACGCTGGAGGTAGTCGTTTCCTTGGGTTGGATCTTGTGGCGAGTTCGCCCAGAGTGATACCCATGGGCTATGTTAAGAGTACCATCCCGTCGAGTGATAGAACGAGTGGCGGTGATTAGGATCTTGTATTTCGAACATCCAGGATAAGGCTTGGACCCCGGAACTTCCCGCGGTGACAACCGCGCTACGTCAAATTCAAAATATGCTAAATCCAAATCATAAGAGTGTGTCTCTGCACCGTTTACAATATGTCCCGATGGAGAACAAAATATCTCGGTAAGGTTCTAAGGTGACTCGAAATCAAAACAGACACGTTTCCATATCAAATGAAAGTGACCCAGAGGGGTCTGCAGACTCACTACGAACAGTCTCACGTCCGCTCGCATTTACGAGTCTCAATCTCCCCGGCGACTGGCTATCCTTGCGTCCAGTGAATGTACACGAAGTTCGCACATACGGAACATGATAGGATACTACACTAATCAGTGTATCAATGAGTAACCACCGCTCGGTCGTTCTTTGGTGAGGCTAACCAAGTGGTGCAGCTCGGTAGACTGCCGAGAGCTGTATCTACACTGTTAGTTACCGTTTCGGGTGGCATCGAGCGACGCTCAGCGAGTCAAGCTGCGAGTTTTATCGTGGAAAATACGTGGAAGACAAGTTACGAGACATGGAAAGGAACAATTGCACACGGTACGACGCACAGTGAGCAGATTGTCTTCGATCCGAATTCACTCAGTTTGCATGTACTGTGTTCCCTATCCGATCAGGAGCATGAGCATGCAACAAGTGATTTCTAACAAACTGCTCTTCAGAACTGATATGGGTTGTCCGACAGTTCTCAAAAAACGATTGAAATGCATGAGAAATGAGAGCATATGCGGTACCAAATGAACCGAGCCTCTTCGTTTTCGTCAAGCAGACACCTGTAAGCCTCCTACGAGCACAAATTTATTCGCCGCTTGTGCGGCAGCAAGAAGTACGAAAATCTCCGAAGTATAGATGGATTGTTTCATGACTCGCCTGTCACCAAACAGGTGGTCTTGCATGAGAAATGGCGCTCAGAGTATGTGGACGTCTTAGTCCAGCTACTGGACACTACCAGTTTCGATACACCATATTTAGGATATTCCGGAAGCTTTTCTAGAACGAGGGGATACTTCGCATGCGGCTGAGTGTAGATTTGTGTTTGTTTTACTTATCTGCCTGCATGCAGCTCTGGAAGTAACTTGGCCAGCTGACCCACGTATTGCAACTGATCCCAAAGTAAACGCTACAGTGACGAAACGTGACAAAGCGGATTGAAGACTAACACGCGTCCTTTTATAATTCGCAACGACGGCCCCTAGTTTCACACATTTCGTTGTGATGCTTACTGTATAGGTTCTTAAATTCGGTCTGTCCGAGGCTTTCATGCATGACTGGATCAATATCACCCATGAGAAATAGGCTGTATGTCTGAGGGGACATATGACAAATTACACTTTTACACATTTTACACTATTCGACGTACGCGTTATACTCATTACTCCGTGGGCTGTATAATAGACCTAGTCGCCACCGTTGTCATATGTAGTATTTCATTTTGTGCGCCCAACATCACTACCCTTAGCATTCTTAGAGGCAAACAATTGATGAGTTGAAATTGAAACATGGCGATGTATTTTCGTTTCAGAAGTCAGTAATGAACGAACGAGAACCGCAACCCTCAGTACGTCTCTGACGTTAGGACGTCCAATTAAATTCCACAATACTTACAATGGAATGTCAAGTGGAGTATAGGATAGAGTAGATAGGTATCGCTGTATAAGTATACAGATGGCCATGTTTGGTTTCGAACAAATGATTGTCCAGGTTTTCCCGTTTTTCCTTATGAAAAAACCATCCATGTAGGCTGTTCGGATCATCTGGATGTCAGCTCCAACCGTCGTGTGCGACCTCTACTGTACATTCGGGTGGACTACATGTAGATTGCTGAAAATCAGTACCAAGAACTTCTCAGCAAAATTCCACTTTGGTAGGCGCATCATAGATTTTCTGAAACTCTCATACAACCAAAATAAGCCATTGGAACCGAAAAATTACGATCTAGCGCCGCCTCGTCCTGGTCAACCAACATTGACCCTAAAGCTGTATCCACAACACTAATTTTAGCAGTTGCGAAATGAAAAAAAAACATAAGTAAGGAATGGGCTTTGTGAAACAAGACGCAGGTATAAACACAGCGATTATGGTGCATTGCAATGCATCTGAACTGGGTAACATGTAACGTGATGCGTTCAATAAATCCACGACAGTTGCAAGGTCGATTGTCAATCTATTGACGCACGCAACAATGTCTGGTTGCAGTTAGTGAAACGCGCAAACGAGTAATGCTATAAATCGTCAGACCTTCCGTTCGAATGCATATGATAACTACGGGGTAGGCTGATTGAAAATCATCTCGGTGCTTTGCCTGTGATTTTGTGAAGTGACTTTTACTGAAGGTGAAATAGAAGTTCAGTTTCGGTTGTGTATCATCATAGAAAGGCATAGTAATAAATGCTATTTCGCTTGTATTTCTAGTCTTATTAGTTTAAGCAACATGAATTTCACCGCAGATGCAAGTGGCTTGGTAAGTACAATGACTAATGGACGGAACTGCTTTGGCGTTTAGTGTCGGCGGCGGATTCGCCTTTGCACGTGGAAGCGGATTAATTTTTCCGCATGACCAACTTTATTTCCTTCTTCAGCAAACCGAACCTTTCTTACTGTTATATATCATCGCTTTTCTGACCTGGTTATTCTGGTTCCCAGCCTGAATTGTTTTTTTGTGAACACCTCAAGAGATTTAGTCAACATCAACATCTTTTGGAGTTATTCGGGCTCTTCAGATAGTGTATGGTGTGCATACCCACCTTGCTGTATGGAGCAAGATACAAATGGAAACGATAAAAACAAGTTGATCTAGCACATCATGAACGTTCCTGACGAGGACCGTTGCAGGACAGGCGTGGCGAACAAATGGGGTCGTGTTTGATAAGGCATCCAATTATACTGAGCCCGTGAAGTCTATCCGGAAGCTGTCCGACCTACCAAGAGTTACAACGACCAACTAGGTCTGTCAGACTAATCACAGCATTCGCCAAATGGATGCTGTAGATTACAGAAAGGTTGGCCTATCTGGAAGAATGTAATACGATCGAATGAGTCTATAGAAGAACATCGGAATCGAAAAAAAACGTGGAGGGACAAGTAATGCGGTTCAACGCGCGGGAAACTCCGAGAACAGTCGGACGAGTGAGCATAGTACAAAGTCCGATGTCCAACGGTGATACACGGATAAAGGAGTTCTTCGTCATACGAAGAGTTTGGAAATGTGAAGGATTGGTGGGAAGTTCCTGATATTTTCAGTGGCCTACAGGTGGTCCATCTGAGTGCACACGGGAAATTATGCACGACAAGAGCCTAGTTTGAGGTTGAGCTAAATATGCTGCTTTATTGTCAGCTTCAGATTACCTTTTGTTTGCCTAAAGAAATCCTACGGTGCTTAAGAACATTATCACAGCTGAATTTGTGGTTACATATGGTGGTTAGAAACGATTGGACTTGTAAGCACACACCAGCGTTTTAAACCAGACAGATATGTTTCATTTAGCATCCCCGAAAATAAACGAGACATCTAAAAATGGCTGAACACTAGCAAGATAAAACAATTGTAACTGCAGCTTCTATTTAACGCTAGTTCATCTCTTCCACTGTTTGAATGTGCTGAGAACCAATCTGTGAAAACCAACAGCATTTGCTCAGCTGAAGGAAAATAACCCCAAGAAGCAAGAAAATAACCAGCGTAGTGATGCAAGAGGCTCTTGCTAATGTGTACATACAATAAAAAGTCCGAGTGGTAGTTTTGGGAACGCTTTATCTAGAAGGCTCAGTGGAGTATCGGTCACATGTTACTTTTCACGGGGTGGTAAACTCGTGAACGGCATTGCTACAGAACACCGTCCGATGGGAATAGGACATGCAAAATCCGATACATACGACAAGCTCATGCATTTGAAGGGTGGTACTATTGGCGGATTTGAGTTTTCTTGTTGCAGCTACCACCCAGCAATTAGTGGATTCCCATCATTGATGCTTTCACGCTCATTTTCAAGGTTCCGGAAGAATATGTTTCAACATTTAGATTTCCTCATTCCAGCGAACTTCCGAAATGCAGCAACTTTGATCTGTACAAATACTAGCAAGAAAAGTCGATCACACGGTCAATAGTTGACCGTCTCGTGACCCACTTACGGACGCTCTGCAGGGCGGTTCCGCATTGCTGTCTCGTAGTCTTCACCGCGGTACCTTGAGCCGAACAGATATTAACGCTGAGGGGAATCATATCATCATATATCATATCATATCATGCGCAACGGACTACACCTAGGGGATGTGACAGATACAAAATTCGGTCCGTTCGGTGGGGTATCCAGAATGCCATCCAATAACCTGGGTACAGTGGACCATACCTGAATCGAATTATGAGTTTCAATATGGCGTTCAGTGGACAAAACAGCTGCTCGGTACTTGCCAGGATGGTGTGCATGAGATCAGTTATTCGAATTTAGGATGTATGATATTTCATCGGCTGAAACTCTGCTCAACCATTTATCTGTGATCAACGCCTTGTTGCTGACTACGGCTAATGGAGAATGTTTAATACCGGAAATATGTAGCATCACACTAGCGTACATTTCAATTTCTTGAATGTCCATCCTCACCAGCGCGAGTCAAGCTTCGGTCTAGAGGCACGGGGTTGGAGACCAGGTCGTCAGAGTAGCCTCCCGGCACACAACCGTACTGTAATCTTTGGAGAGTTCGTATCCAAGACCTATTTTGTTTACACAATGTACATTTCAACCATTATTCCCATGTCCTCTTACGATATCCCGTTTGTTTAGTTCGTCGTTGGCCAACCAAACGGCAGTGAAGGTGCAGCACCTAGAGAACTGGCTAAAAACTGAGGTTGATGTGCAACTGGTATCTATTATTAGGTAATTCAGGCAAGGGCATAAACGAAATTTGGTGAAACCGTGATCAGTTAAAAAGTATCTGTAGAAAACGGCTTAGACAGTTCCCATTCAGTTGATAGTTGTGGAAGGCAAATGTCAGGTCAAAAGGTCAATACAATCAATCAACGGTCGAGATAATCCACCCGTGCAAACGACGACGGGGAAGGTAAACATGAGTAGATTACGAAGTACAAATCTGTGAAATTCGTTCAGGTGATTAGAGGTTGTTCTTCTGAGACACGGAGAACGTATCGGTACCGAACCTATAGAATGGGAACAGAAGCATTGGTGGTATATAAATACATCACGAAGATACCGTCTGACGAAAGCTATGTGGGATAGTAATGACTCACGAACGGTGGTTGGAGTGAAACAGCACGACTTCCATTCAACAACAAGTGGATCCAAAGCACCCATCACTCTACTAGGTCGTGGTTGCAGATCAGTACCAGAATATCTGTGCTCGCTTCGTTTTAACTAGTTACGAGGATTTTATATGACGCATGCCTGTTCCAAACATTTAACGAGGTCTTAATCGTACAAGTTGATTGAGAGATCTCTACACGAGCGGAAAAAAGGTGGTAGCCAGCAGGCAGGTAGATGACAGGTGTTATCGTGTGACATCAATAATTCGAGTGCATGTGTGGCGGTTATTGTGTCTGTAGTGCAGAACGGCGCAGCCAGTGGACAAGCATCTTAAAATATGCTTTTCATCCTGCGAATGAACTCAACACATGTTGAACACTACTGCTAACATCTCTATTAAGAGGATTTCCGGCTCAAATTCCCGTTGTCACCTGCTAGGTGTGCCTTGCCGGTGCTTCAGCAAATCGAATGAAACAGACCCTAGCTGGCGGTTGATCAGATGGTCGAGCTTGAGTGACTAAAGATACACTGGTAAGCGCTGATGATGTCTTCCCGACGGGAGACGAGACGCTTGAAAGCCAAATCCTAAGCTCGGCGAACAGGTTAGCGGCTACCTGATCAACCACCAATGAACGCACCCGAGCTACCGGTATTTCGACAGAATGAGAGACCCTAGCTGTTCAGCAAGGGTTATCATGAACGAGGGATTCCGCTGGAATTCAATTGTCTACAGTTACGACCAAACTGGTGTACAAATGAGTGTCTTACAATTTGCGTTTAGGTAGAACAAGGTTGACGGACACACGGGGACCGCGCCTACCTGATGAGCACCAAGGGCGAAACCGGTCGTGGGTTGTCAAAAAGTCTTCATCGACCTTAGGAGTAGCATTCCTTCCTTCCTACCTTTAGTTGCACGATAAATTTCGAACTTGAAGCTTCCTTTTACCTATAGAGTATGGGTGTGCAAAGTTTCAACAATTGGATAAGCAAGTAGGTGAACAAGAACGACCTCACTGCAGGGGTATTGCAGGATATGCACTGATCAGTTTAGGGCTACATACATCTTGAGTGAACAGTCGATGGCTTGTGAGTTCTAAAGCTGCACAGAATGGGTTACCTGTCATATGGGATCTCTTATCCAAAGGGCTCCAGTAATAAAGAAATGATAATTCCACCGTCATCAAGGACAACCTCCCTTATGGCTGTGTATAATCAGAGTGACTACAAAGAGTGATGCACGTAATCAAGGATTTATCTTCATGAGACCTAGTATTGATGTATTCGTGCGAAACTGTTTTTGGGGGTGTGGAAGCAAAGCTTATCAGACCAGTTTAGTTGGGTAACGATGTAACCCTAGGGGCGTCGAGCACTGAGTAGTGACATTTTGCCTCCTCGTTTCCTAACTGTCAATAATCCAACGATATCAGCTACACCAACCCGAAACATCTAGGGACTAAGAAGATCGCATCATGTAAATACCGACCATAGTGACATCATGATCATTGGAATTAGACTATTTATCTCGTATCGACGAGCACACCAGTCCGGGAGACTCAAATTACACAACGAAGCTCCACGAATAGAGGCCCTTCATGTTACTAACAACCGAAAGGAAAAGGTTTTGTTTCCTCTTCGTTACGGTTGCTAAACCAAAGCCCAACGCTTACATGCCCGGATGTGTGAGATTCCACACTCCGGGGTCTTTCAGGACAGGAAGGTGAAGTGGAATTACAACTCACCTTTACAGGATCCAGTTTGTAGTCCCGCAACTCGTAGGTCATTGTGAGGAAATAGCACAAAAAGGCAAACGCCATTAGCCATTCGAAGGTGGTACTCAGCGCGTGATAGACGTAGTGCTACAAGAAAGAACGTGGACGGCATGACATATAACAGGGGCGGTGGTTTTGTGTAGTATGAGTGAGTGGATTGGTAAAAATGGAACAGACCGCAATCGTCGGACGCGTCAGTCACTGAGGACGGTCTTAGTCAACAAATAAAGGACAGATCGAAAATTTAACTAGGTACCCAACCCAACTGTGATTAGTGTAAATTTAACGCATGTCAGGGATGTTGGGTGAGTATGTATTATGCATAATGCCCCAATCTTGGAATTGAGCTACGGGTCACGTGAGGCCTGCCATGCTTGACCCGCTATCGTGTGGGGTATTAAAGTCGGCAGGTAAATCGGCTGCCAGACCTGTTGTCATGTGAATGATCAAGGATTCAGACAGCATCCCTGTGCCTACCCATTGAAATTTCGTCTCAGAATATGAACGCCATCAGAAGTGATTCGATAACTCTCAGCTAAGGATTGTGTTCTACATCCAAAATAAGTCCAAACAACCTAGCCAGGGAGAACAACAAAGATACGTGACGTCGGTGGAAGTTCATCTGGACCAGCAGTTTGATGGTGCTTCGAGGCAGAAAAGTATAGTAGCACTTCATAAACTGAGAGGAAAATCTAAACTCACAGACCATGGATTATGTAGAGCTGGTCGAATAGTGAAATAGGAGAGTGCTAAAAACCTCGGCTCATCCAGGCTTACACCGATGATGCGTTACTACAATTCAAATGAGTAGTGTTGGGACTGCTCCACACCAGAGCATCAGGTACTGAGTTGAGTCAAATGCCTGGGAAACATGGTGCTACGGGTAGGATAGTTCGTCCCTAAAGACAAAGGATTTACACGCTAAGAAAAGTCAGGCGTAATAAATCCCTCCAAAAATGGTCAGGCTCAATCTAACGATCATAGAGATGGATACGAAGCGACTGATGCGTTTGCTGAGAACATCCAGTTGCACACTGCAGATGCTAACATAATCATCTTGATCACTATGATCGAGCTTCAGCTTTGCACTCACGTTAGTATACAAAGGCATGCATGCATTACGTACGAAAATCACTAAACATTCGTTGTGAGTACTCGTTGTTAACAAATGTAGGATAGACCAAGATATATTTCAGCCATCAGGGGTGAACATCTGAAGCACTTGGTTGATCATACTTTAATTGTACCTTGCCGAATTCAACGAGATCCAGAAGGTTGTGATCACTCTTAGGTGATCTAAAGAAGTCATCATTCATGCAGGAGACCAGATTACCTTATCATTGGGGTCCCATTTTGCCGGCGGGAGCTTTTTCATCCCTCCACACAGACTGGCGAATAAAAACACTGGAAAAAAGGAAAAAAATGGACGGTAGCAACATCTACAGATACGTGATATAACTAAGTTACCGGTGCTCTTTTAGTTGACTCAT
Organism: Opisthorchis felineus; assembly: GCA_004794785.1. NCBI lineage: Eukaryota > Metazoa > Platyhelminthes > Trematoda > Opisthorchiida > Opisthorchiidae > Opisthorchis > Opisthorchis felineus. Next base: position 604,789 of record SJOL01006358.1, on the reverse strand, counting down.
TAGGTGGTTCAGGTTGCACGCCTGGAGATCGTGCAAAGGAAATAAACGGTTCATGCGCCATGCTGCAGCAATATGAATATTAGCCACAGAATTTGCATACCTAGGGTTCAGGCACTGGTCATGTGTTCAGAATGTTTCCGCCACATACCTGGGATCGGGCACATCAAAGTTGCATCATACTATGTCCGACCCATTTTGAAAAGAAACACAGGTAAATACCTCTGCTGAGCCGTCAGTCTTGTTCGTGGACTCAATAACATTGCAGACTCACGCTACAGCTGACTATTACGTGTTAGAGATAGCCTTCGTTTCATCTTGTTAAAGCGTCCCCTTCCGGATGGGAAATTGAGGGGACAGATATATTTTGCAAAAGATCAAAAGACGAAGATTCCGGGAAAAGAGGCAATTCATAAAACCGTCTTTTACTGTGGAATAGATTTCATGACACAGCGCTGTGATTACTCGCCCCTCCGAGTATTATCAGGGTCGCATTGATCGCATTTGAGGTAAGAAAGGTGTCAACCTTTCCAGAACCTGGCATTCAGGGAACAATAGATTATGTCAGTGTCCACAGACCAATACTCAGTCAACTAGTATGTTTGCGTGTATTGTTTGTGAGTTGTCCATGAGGTGCCTTTTCAGATTTAATATAAGCTATAGCATCCGGTTAGTCCAAAAGGTATATGGAAAAGTGCACGCATTCATCGCCATTTGTGTTCGCGTACTTCCTGGGTTACGCAGTGCAGTTTTTACGAGAAAATAAAACCAGTCAGATGTAAAAACTGGCCTACGACGAACGGGAAATATACCCCTTAGTCTGTGAAGTTCTGCCCGTAAGTGCAAATGGATAAGATCCCTAAACAATACCTACACAACGAACTAATTTGAAGGAACCGATGCCCCTACAAAACTTGAAGAACACACGAAGCATTGCACGATATTCCGGATACACTTAGCGGCATCCCATCAGTGGGGTCGATTTACCTTACCACGAGAAAGGTCGCTGTTCGACAGATGAGTTCCAAACGAGGGTCAACGATACGATAATTCACTTTTGATTTGGCGAACAGTGGTGAAGGTGCTCTGACAGCTGGATTTGGAAGTCCGCTGCACGTATTGTGGGACTAAGATGCGCGTTCGATAGCAGATAGCAACAGACTCTCTGCCAGCTCACTGCTGTCTCTCGTTTCGAATTATAGGCACAAAACATTTCGGTTTTGGGAGCTGAATGCACCCGATTAACTGTAAAGCACTGGGTGTTGTTCCCCTATGAAAGCTTGTTCAATACTCAGTTTCAGGCTATGACATACAGAGCTGAGGTCTTCTGCTTCATATCGAGAAGTAGAGACCGTCAAGGTGCTGTCACCACACATAATATCGGTATATCAGAGTATTCATTTTCGGACCGGCGTCTCTGGCTGTCTCAAGCTAGCCGTAAGAATGTCTGCTATATAGGTCACAGTGGCAACTTCGCCGACTCGTCAATAACAAGAGACTTGAAAATTGAAATTGGCACTTTCAGCACAAACCAGTACTTGGCGCTCCAGCTTAGTGAGGAGTATTTCAATTCTGATACCGCTGCGTTCAGTGTAGGTACTGTTAGGCTCGCTCAGTGGGACGTTCTTGAATAAACATTTCACCCTAAGGTTGCCGGATAATTGTTGTGGATGTCAAGATTGTAAAACATACCTGACAGCTGACTGAACGTTGCTTGATACGCATCACCAACCGCACCTGTTAAACCGGCAGACCTGTTTACCTGCATACTTTTAAGTAGATTCCAATCCCGCCAGTGAAAGTGACTCTATCACCGTCCGCCAAATCTCATGTTGTTTATGTATTCACATGTGGGCGTCTGGCCATCTATCTCGGCAAAACGTAGATAGTCCCAACTAAGGATCGCGAAATATGTTCTAGCCTAACACACCTACCCATAGTAGAAAAGAGAGGTTAACCAAACACTTGCAGCCAGGCTCTTCCATTGCACGTCATTTGTTAGGAAACCATCACAATGTGAACAACGACGCAGCCTTTGAGATTGTACGTTGGGAAACCAAAAAACGTATACTCTACTTCGCTGAGGTGGTCGGCACCGTGAAATAGAGGCCATACTAGTGCGGACAAAAGGAACCTGTCGTGTCGTCCACCCACCCTTGGTGGCGTGGCAACTCATTTGCCGAACGACAACCTTCTCCACAGTAAACTAAATTTGTATTCATTTTATTCACTACACTGCCTGGTGAAATGCAGTAGAATGTATCCGGAATACCGGCACAACTGCAACGGATTGTACTCTAATATGAGTTGATAGTGTAAACTCTATGGTGAGATACATAGACAGACATACAACCATTCGTTTCATTGTCTGCTACACAGGTGTGCATAACATACAAGAATGAGACGAAATAGGCATGAGAGAAATCATTTACTAATCCGAAGAAAGAACATTCAAGAACAAACATCCCCTTCGACTACACTAGATTCTCATCCAAGCCACCAGATTATCTGTGGCATCGAGAGAGGATTGGCTTGACATGCGTTGAGGTATTTGCTCGTCTATCAGCGCTCCTTGACCCAGTACCCGATTGCCGCCCCTGGCTCCTTGCAGCTGTGTGAAGGACAAACACAGGTGAGATTTCAAATCTCGTCTGACGCGATGTGCTCTGGTGCACAAAGGTAAATTCAGCTGACTAAGCTGGAATGGGTGGGGGTCCGGTTGAAGAATTAATTGTCAGGACAATGAGGATGGAGAAGGGACCACTGAGAGAACTGCATCAATCTTTTACAGGTCAATGTGTACAAAGGGAACCTGCTACCAAGGAAGATAGTACTGCACGTGCAAAGGATCGAGGTGAACACCCAAACAAAAGACTAGTTGTCGTATCCAATCGCCCTGGATCTCCGTGGCACAAACTATTCCTCTTATGGAAGTTAATCATGCAACTAATGAGCCATGGATTACGTCCCTAGGTACGATGGTTCTGGTTAGCGTAGGAGTCGGTCGAGAGTAAGTATATTTTCTGTTTGAGGCAGCGTGGCATTGAATTTCGGTTCTTTATTGCGCACACAAGACCGTCGAATCAGAAGCACGCGCTTCAAAAAAATAATGACCACATCGTAAAAGGTTTCATAACCAGAAGAAACGTAGCAAACGTAGGAATAAAATATGTCTTCAGCAATTACACAAAAGAGATGATGGACAAGACGAAAAAACTTACTTGCGACAAACGATACTAAACAGATACATGCCAAAATCGTACGCGAAACCCACAGCCACTGTGGTGAGCGCAGATGCTTCCGGCTAGCATGACTGCACAAAATGATGTAAATGGTACCGAAACCGAAGGTCATGAGCGCGCCGATCAGGTGCACTGCAAGAAGAGAAGTTTCCTACAAAGGATATCGAAAAAAGAAGTTTGCTTTGGTAATAAAAATATGACTCCGGCAGCTACAGAGAGAATGCATAGGAATGATAAAAAAGGTAGGTTAGTAGCTTTCGAAACATCTTAGAATGGATATCCGTACAATATGAAATTACCTGAAAGTTTCCCACTATGGATAAGCCAACAGCTGCAGCTAAACCGAAACCAAGACTAACATATGCATGTAAGATGTGAGATCTCGGGTTTCCGAGATTTTCGAGTCGATTCATCTGGTGGCCATACCAGCAGTATATGGACAGGCAACCTGAAGAAGAGAAAAGTACACAGAGATGAGTACATGAACTCATCATCAGTAGTAGTCTATGAAGAATTATAGGAACTCGTGAAGGGTGATACCCTTTGCGTCAGATAGATCGTAAATATTGACCCAACTACACATAGAGCCGAGGTCAATACGGATATCAGGAACGTGACTTCTCGGTCGCAGAGGAGTTGTCCCACCGACCTTCCCCACACAAATAGACTTGAACTCTACATTGATTCGTCACTCACAGTACATGCATGCCAGTGCATTTAATGAGCTCCTCTCTGACGGACAATGGACCAGGACTTTCTAGCGTCCATGTTTTAAACACCGTAGAATCTGGTGGCAGTATGAGAGTTTTCCAATGGAGCTTTCGTCCTACAAAACGAAACCAATCTATGCTGAAGAGCCGGAGAGCAATATACGACTGTTTCATCCTCACTAGGGGTCACGAAACTCCACTTGGATTCGAACTTGCCGGCTTAAGGCTACAATAGGCCATTCGGCCAGGAGTGGCTGTTTAGCAGTGTGATTAACGCGAACGTAGACAACGTCCTTCAATCACGGAGTTGACATCGCGTGGTCACATATTGACTGACCACCCGAGTGACGACTTCTCAGACAGAGGGCTCACGTCATGTGAATTGTTCTCTATCGTGCACTACTCACGGTTTGCTAGCAGTTGCTATAATAGTTGTCACAAGCGGATTTGTCGCTTCTTTTGTGAAAAGGTAGAAAAATAGAGATGCTCCAATCACATGGAAACACTTCGCTTTACCAGAATGAACGGCATAGTTCATGGAATATGTGTCTCTGCAGGGATGTTATTTCCACCAAAAGCTTTGAGGTTTTCTGGCCGACCGGCTAGTAGCATGGGGGTCGCAGATTCGTATCTTCCTGAAGATTCGTGAGATGTGGACTGTTGGTGATCCCCAGTAAGGATGAAAGAGTTGTACTTTGCTTCTCGGTTTTTCACTTCACTTACAGGACAAAACCTTCGACTGACGAGATATTCAGTTCATTTTAGTCGTTCTGCTTCAGGACCTCACGCTGGGATACTGATGTATCGGTCCTATCCACTCCATCAAATGACTGCATTGTTTAATTCGCCACGCAACCTGATGTCCTTTACAATCCTGCAGTTCAGACAAGTGGTCCGTCTTTCCAAACAGAAAGCTGATAAAGCATGTATCACATTAGTTTCGTCCCCGGTGCTTTTGCCGTGACGACCTACTGGTGTCCGAATTCGTTCAAAAGAACAGGTATTAGTCAGAATGAAAACGAAAGGCAGTTAGCCGCATTTCCAAAAGTTTGTCTGTTAAGTGCTTGTGGAATTTATCCCTCGACCGATTTCACATCGAGCAGTTTTGAGACCTTCATCCCATATAAGGAAAACAAGCTGGACTATTCAGGAACCGAGCGACAAGGAGTAGGATTGCAAATGGGTAGAATAAACTTCTGCTACGGTTTCGTCCGCATGACTGTTCGACGCCTTGGCTGTTGGTCTGTTCGCCGAGCTTGGCAGTTGGATTGCAAGCGTTTCATAACCATTCGAGGTGACCGTCAGTGTTGGGTTGAGTGAATTCTACGCCTTATACCAATGGATGAGCAGCCAAGTCAAGTAAGACATCACTAAAGTACAAATTACGGACGAAAAACGCAAATGAAATCAGTCCACAAAATCTGAAAATCTTAAACCCCAGGAAGAATGTTCTGCGGTGTTTGTCTTTGAACAACAACGAAGAGAAAGTGCAGTGCTATCTGCTATTATATTTTGACGGTGACACAACAGCAGGTGTGGTCTAGCACAGAAAACGACTAGACCATTAAAAAGAATACGGGAAGTTGACACATTCGGAAGCCAAGCTCTTACGACTGAACAGCGAAAATGCGTAATTGATTGAACGATGACACTATTGATGCGCGTGACTTGCTACATGATCGGCCTTCCATTTGTTGCCAGTTATTTTCTAAAAACGTTTACTTACGAAAAAGCTCGTTACGCCAACGTTTCTTCGAAATCCATCATTCATCACGGACACCACAGGCATCGTTGCAATTGTTCGTGAAAGCAGTCAAACTCTAGCGTGATTCTCACTCACATCCTGAAAACCCTGTTGTGTCTTCCACTAATCACACTAGCTGAGTAACAACAACCAGCACGGAAATGGATGGTACCATGAACATAAGGGGGATAGCCATGTACGTGTTCTCCAAACAACATTGCAAAGATGGGAACAGCAGGAACCGTTGCCTTCTAATTGCTTGTTAGATGGACGGAACCGCGTACGAGCAGAGAAAGTGGAGTGAAGCCGTTTTTGTTTGAGTTTACACAAATCGAGCAGCGGGTATGATTTACATTATACATGTCTTGTTTTACTCTGGAACTGGATATGACAGCTGGCCAAATCTTGAACTCGTTGGTAGGCTCGGGTGGGAACATCGGATTGGCAATGCTAATCCGACGCTAGATGGTCTTAGGAAAAAGGAACTACCCCCACAATGGGTTAGTTACTCACTTTTCATAGGCTACGCTGTTTAGGACTTTGCATGCCAGATGACCGTCTGTTTATTTTCACCCAGGCAGTGTGCTGAGTGGAAGCGACCGAGAGGTGGACAGTTTATGGCCCGGTAACGAAGTATGAAAGCAATAACCAGTAAAGTTAGTCAGGACAACTGCCACTTCCCTGGCTTGGCCAGGTTCTGCGAATGCCAGTCGACCGACTTCCTCAAAGGGTTCTTTTCGCACAACCACGTGAAGGGTGAAAACGAGCCATAGGAGGTCAAACAATGACTAGGCAGCGAAGTATAGAAGCCATTACCAGCAAACTCAGCTGCGCTGGTCATTGCCGTCTTCCTGGATGGGGACCCTAGGACTTAGCCTATCAATGGTCAATGACACTTGCAGACACGGCTCAATCGAGTGATCAATAGCACTCCTTCATCAAAACTAGCGCGTTCAATGCGTAGCTGCCCATTTCAGAACAAACTGATTATACCATCACCACCACAGCTTGGCTACGTTCTGCACGTACTTCCAATGTGTGGTGACCGAGTAGAAACTGTAACCAACGTACCCTTGGTATATGGTTTATAGCCGATGAACTGAATTAATTATGTGAGCAGTCCAAGCAAGACGGTTAGACAGATAATCGCCCGATTGAAACACTTAAGAACAGACGAAAAATAATTTGACAACTCGAAAAATGCATGACATAATCAATCATAATCACTTAATAGCTGAAGAAAAAGTCATAAACTCCTGGAACCAGAGTCTTGAAGGTGTTTCGTCGCTAGGATATGGAGGACAAAGATATCGAGCAGAAGTAATAGTCTACATGCGTCCGGCAATGAACTCACCTAAAAATGCGCACAAATTCAGAAACTGTCCGAAAACACAGCTCTCTGGAGCTAGCGCGCCCGTGTCACTGGAAAGTAACGTGGGTTTCAAACGGTCAAAAACAGAACCGCATAACAAGTGACAAATTTTGGGAAGAAAAGGGACGGAAAATGAGGTGATCATGTGGTCACTTAGTAGGGTCATGAAATTCAAAAGTCGAGGAAAACAAGAGGACTGAGGTTCCGCGGAGTCACCTGGAGTAAAAGTGGAGCAAATCTGAATGTAATTCATGAACTGGAACCCTAAAATGGCACGATAAGCAAGCTGAATTCTATTTCTGAAGTGTCGCGGGTTGTCAGTTTTTATACTGGCCTCTCAGCAGATGAATGGTGTAGGTCCTGTTAACACTCGGACGACTAGACCGTCACAAATACATGCATCCTTAAAACCGCACAGAAGGGCCCAAAAAAGTTCACCATGACTTTTCACCCTGTAAAATATGTAGTGTAGGGTTTCATGCGATCAAGCATCCATTACAGTCCATTTCTTTGGTTCAGAATAGGTCAGCATCAGCTATTACCCAGTCATACTTCTTGGAGTTGTGGACAAACATGGCGCTCTCAGTGGTGTTCCTCTGCACTAGGTGCGTTGGGTTAGAGCCACAGAGCAATAGACTCTTGGTCACGACAAATCCAAACGCCTAAAATATTCAACTAAAAAGGGACGACGGCTGGGTAATAAACAAGAAAGTGGAAATTAAATGCATGCAGACAACTACCATCCTGCACAGCAGGCCAACACACCCTTTTGGATTCGTAGTCTAGTCACGGTTCGACCCCAACACACAACAAGTGATATAAACTAGCGGCGAACTGATCAATTCTTCTAGTAAGAATCGGCGATCAAAATGGTGCACAAAGCCTGGTTGTTGTTACGTTAATGATAACATCAACCTGATTGTGGTATTAACGGTGACGCTATGCAACTACTTTGGAGTGTCAGTCCGTCTAATTATGCCAACAGCGAGCACCGTTAGAAGGGCTGGGAACAAGCTACATGATCCGAAAAGTATGGACAAACCGGTTAGGTACCCAGACCTGTGGGAAATCAGCCTATCAACCAACACAACTAGTACGCGCCATTAAGTTACACTATATTATTTCACGTGTTTTAGCAGGTACCTGATCGACCGGTCACATTGGTCACTTGAGTGAGAAAGTCGACGCACCTTTAGCACGAAGCTGCCATGACCTAAACATTACGATTGATGTAATGGTGTTCCGAGACTGCGTTCTTCTTCGTCCAATTGTTCGGACACGATCGAACAAGTATGTGTGAGACGGCCAATTTGTTTGCGAACAGTTGGCCGAATTTAGTAAACACTAAAGTGAGAAAATCGATTAGTGAGAATCCGATGAGTATTGCTGACAGTGTGGCGCGACCATCTGCGGTTGTGAGAACAAAGATAAGTGTACCGTTTCAACTAATTATCCTATACCACAAAGTGGTTTAATAAGACTATTACATTCTCCTGTCACTTGAAGCCTATGGTTAAATCTAAGCTATTCACAATCCGGTGGTGAGTGTACCAGAAGTCCTCGAATAGGCCTCCTTGTCTCCATTATGAATTCGAAGCATTACAGATGAAAGACCATATATTAGTAAAGTTAGCACGGCTTTCTAGAGATTCCGTACACTCTGCAGGCCGACAGCACACGACAAGTGAAGGATCCTAGGCCAAGTGGATCACACTTTGGATAAATACCAGCCGTTCAAGTCCACTTACTCATCAAGCCATAGTTAGTTGACCTTATCTTCAGGCGTCCCACCATCCGCACGCTTTCTACAATGAGGTGACGAAAACCGCAAGTCTCTTGTGTATGACAGCGAGCTCACTGTCCCAAAGCTCCCGTGCAAGTGGAATCATAATGGCCAAAACAACTGTAACCTGATAAGCGCCCCATATCTGGAGATCCGGACTAACAATCTGTAGTTCTGACAACCTACATTGGTGTACTGACAGTCACCTAACTTCCTTCCTATCAGTAAACACAACAATGACCGGGGAGCCAGCATGAAGAAACACACTCATTTGCATACCAATCTGGTTTTCACAGGAGACTCACCTGGAGCCCAGATGAATCTCTCGTTTATGATGTTTATTATTACGTCTATACAAGTACTTACATCCCTGTATATCAGTTAAGCATCAGCATTTATTTCTTGTACATTACTGTCTACGATGATGGAAACAGCACCTGTGGACAGTTTACAACATGGACAGGTCAGGATTATATTTGGAAAAAGAAATCGATAAACTTGTGGCGCAAGAGAGGCCTACCTGATGTATGGAAAAAGGGCAGAAACGTCACCCAATGCGGCAGACATGGCATAACTGAAAATGAACACAAACAAGAACAGTGAATGAAAAATTCCAGTGACTATAGCGGTCAGCATAGGTTTAACTGTCTGCTACGTGATATAGTAGTCAGCAATGAAATACCCATAGTGTTGCACCAAAAAAAGCAATAAAATGCATGTGGATAACACCTGAACGTACTGAACCTTGAAGTAACATGAGGTATTCTCGGCCAGGCTGAGCCTGTCTAAGGCCATGATTACAGGCACAAAAACAGACCAGGAACCATCCTCATATACGACAAGATTCAAAAAAGAAACGACCTTTCACAAAGAATCGTTATATATATATATATATATATATCACTTGTACGTGAAAGGTTGTGACGAAGATGAGTGGGTTTAAAATACGTGCGCGCGTACGTGAATAGGATTTCTAGTGCGAAGGTAACCTATAGCGGTTTTCCATACCGCAAGTGGTGTCTTACTCTTCGATGAAGGATAAACCAGATGGTGGTCCAATACAGTGTCAACGGACAACAACGGACAGATAGCGAACGACACAAAGAAAGGTGAGGCAAACACGGTTTCATAATAGTCCACATCTGGTTGGGTAAACCTAAATAAGCATGCCATAAGTAGGAGAAGCAACTCTACAGTTTCATGAAAAATGCACCTACGTCTTCAGTCGTTGATGGGCATATGAAGATAGGTTGCAGCGTCAAATGGGGTTTTGAACCGACCTCCTGTAGTGTAACTAGCCTCTTCGCTGAAAGCATGCCGTGATCTGGTCACGCCAAAGATGCTGCACCTTTACGCCAAGGTATTTAGGGGACACCAACGCGTTCTGCTCGAGTGCTATGCAACCACATGTTTTAGTGTTTTGGTAGGAAACGAAAGTTACAGGTTCAGTAGGTTTTTGGGCCGATCAGACAAAATATGGCCTCTTCGTGCTTGTATGGGTTAGTTTTTACACGTGAGACATACGGATTAGGTAATAATGGGCTTGGACATTGACTAGTCCCAATCCCATTTCTTATGGTATCACTCAGCATAAATCGATATCGGATTAAAGGCGTTCCAATGATTAGAATAATACGATTCTTCAATAGTTTGAAAATTCGCTAAGACTAACGTGTCCGTTCGTCAGCCCTTCCTCCACCGGCACGAGGTTATGCTTTACTAATACTTCGTTTCAACTGGATCCAATAAGCGCCAAACTGCGACTGTGAGATCAAAGAACCTATAGGTCATACATCTCAAAGACGGAGTGGCCTGAATGGTATCCAAGGAGAGAAGTGAATCAGAGTAACAGTGAATTTTATTTCCCCAGTTTTCGCGTTCGGTTTTTCTTGGATCCCCATAAAAGGAAAGCACCTCTCAGAAGAGACCTTCGTTGGCCGATCGTTTTAGAGAAAACTACATAGAACATAGAACTGGGTTAAATAGTCACATACATAGTGAAGTTACAAAAACTTACGAGACAATGAACGTGATGGTTACTGTCGCACAGAAAACGATTGGTAAGTAGTGTAGTGGGAAAGAATGCATGCTAATCGAATTGTGCTCCAATCTTGGGAAATGTTATTCCGGTTGAGAACAGCGAATGAGATTTCCCCAACAATCGGATAAAGATACTCTGGGTAATAAACGAAACCTACAAGTATGAAGAAAGGATGTAGAGACCTAGGTTAAAAACGCACTTGGTTGCATTATTTTAGAAGGGCACTTGGATGAACAACCATGGGGATTAACACAATCATTTAAAAGTGCGTATTTTGTGAAAACCCGGAGGAAGTACCAACTATTGAATCAGACTGATCCGCATCCTAAAACGAAGAAACTAGCAAGCTGCTAGTTGCCTTGTGAAGACAAGTATGCCAACACACTGACGCATACCACTGCACTGGTGACGTCACTTCAAGTGGTGAGGAAACGCTTACAAAATTGTCAAGCTCAGCGAACAATTCAACCACCAGAACTTGGGCGTAGCCCATTTCTTGTGTGTTATTCGGGATGCACGGTACCTGTGCATAGAAAAAGGATCTTAGCTGAATGTTTTGACATTTCTTAGTTCGAGCTTGGGGATGAGACACAAGCTCCGTGTCAGAGTGACCGCTGCTAGAGTCTATTCCTGGCCTTCAGTTGCTCCAGTCTAGCCCTGAGCAACTTGGCAATATAGTAACCCCCGTGTCCTCTTTAGCAGCTTTCCATTGAGAGAGTACAACAGAAGAACGGTTTTAAAAACACAGTTGAACTGAAACTATCAGCTATGGTGATTTCACATGAAATCGAGTAGATTTGGTCTAGTTTCAGGAAAGTAATTCAGGATAACCTACCTAAGTGGAAAAACCTAAATGTTTTTCAACATCGAAACGGCAGGACCTAGTCCTCTTACGCAGAACTAGCCTGCCGAGCCATGCAATGCTTTATAGCATTGGGGTCTTGCTAAGTACCACCCAGGTTTTTGCGGTATGTACAAACCCATTGGAGTGGGTGGTTTACAATGTCAGGGTTGTAGTCCTACACTATTTCTGAGTCATATCAGTCAGGGTCATTAGCCACTACTTTGTATCGTCCCGCTGGCCTCATCCGGTGGCTAAACAGGTACTGGTTGGTGAATTCACCGCAATCCTTGAGCAGAGCAGGTGGAGGGTAGTCAGGACCAGGAACACGATGACGTTTGAGTAGAGATACACACTCAGACATTTCTGATTAGGAAAGGAGATCCATATTTATATTCCACGTTTTCGTTAAAAGATGACAGTCCGGACGGCAGGTGTCCAAGTGAATTGTTGTTCGAAGTATTGTGCCCAACGGTCCAAACGTTTTCCTCTGCTGGATATCAAATAAGTATAGTAATCCTTGATGATTTCGTTGAGGCACTAGGCCTATCTACCTGAGCGTTCATGTCATCGGCAAGTACAACGATTTTGGAGCTTTTTGCCCGTTGAGAAAGGATAACTAGAGCATCATAGAAACTCAAGGCTACAGTCGATCAGGGAGTAAGCAGATAAAATGAAAAGGTAGCAATGTACCTCGGTTTCTAAAAATTCCTTCACTGACCTTGTCAAACAAACCGCGTAGAGGCGACTATCAACAGGTATCCAATCAAGCAGGGACGCTTCCGCTCGATGGCTCACCACAATATCCGCCCCGACATATCCAGCTGCAGCGGCTTCCGCATCACCAGAGGTGCGCAACCGGATGCTGGAAGTGAGCAAGGGGGCAGTCAGTTCAATTACGGTATTTGTATCCCGGATCCTTCCATCAGTACAGAGAGAATCCAGCGTACGAGCAAGAGCTGCAAGCTGTCCTGCTTGATTCAGTGTGCATACACTAAAGGCAGCTAAACAGACCGGCTTTCATGGTTTGAAAATAGACTTCTGGGTGTTTAAGTTAGTTAGTGAAGTCGGACGCACAGAAGCTGCAACTCGGTGGGATAAGAGGCGAACAAGGCGGTCAGTTCTAGTGATGGGAACTGCGGAGAGAGTATTCAAATTGGAATGGGATAGGGTAGAAGAGGCAAGAAGTGAAAGTGTAAGAAGGGAAACGCTCACCTATCTTGCACGTGAGCTGTTCGTGGCTCCCGGCCAGAAAGGCATGGAAAAAGCTTCGTTTTTCAGGCTGACATTCACCCTCTTTGAGAAAAGTTTGAAAAACAGACGAGGAACCCACAAACACGGCAAGTTTGTTGGATTTATACATAGATCAAAATGCGTTAGCTCAACAGATGGCAATAATGAATGTTTTTTTTATAAAAAATTCGGCGTTTCGAATTTTGAATCACAGATCGGGATTCTTCGTTTCCTCGTGTTCATTGGCCTGAGACCAAGTAGCTGATTATCATCTGTGAATTGCATGTCTGGAATGCTCGATATATGGGATTTTGTTTAATGCTAAACAGCGCCCTGACGAGTTAGCGCAGACTCACAACCGAACTCTGAAATAGAGATCAATCGGCTAGTTTGCCTTTGCGTCCACACTCCCATTCCAGCTGTTACGTAGGCCAGCTTGTCAGTTTCTCTCGTTGCAGACATCCAGCGGTGCTTTAAACAAATTGGCGTTACACTTACGAATCCAAAGATCAAGGGCCCTAATCCGATTAAAGTGCTTTGAGATCCCTAAGTCCAACAAACTTGGGCATCTGCAATAACCGAAAACACCGTACACACACCAGTCCAAACTGATCTAGTGTGCTACTCAAGAGAGATCCGGATGATTAGTTCTCACTGTTTCTAAAAACTCGACTAATTTTTGTGTGTCAAACGCGTAGGTGCCAATCTACAAACCCACCGATTGTTTTTGAAACCTTTTTGGAACGATGACTTCCTCCTCAGGTTCAAACTTGCCAACTGGCAGAAAATTACAATACGCCTCCTCTCCTGTTCGAGAGGTGGTACTTTGGGCACAAAAGTATGCAGTGAGCAAAGAGATCAAGAGTCTCCTAGGTCGTTGAACAAAGCTATATGCTAGGTCCAAAATGTTAGGAGATCGCTGGCCCCTACCTTAGTGTGGCAGTTTGCAAGCAGGTGGCGTGTTCAGCCATACTGAGGTGGAAGGTGCCCGGGGGATACCCACAGGGCCTCATACCAGGTTAGCCAGTAGGCAGCTGGCTAACAACTGATCCGCTCTTCAAAAGCTGGACCAGCGTAGTAGTCTTCGCTGTTTCACAGTCCGACTTTTGAGCCAAACTTCGAGAGAGGACCCAAACAACTCTCATATCTAGGTTCTGGCGCCCTTGTAGTATCTCGGCTTATGTACAGCTATGAAGACGCAAAGATCAAAAACCCTCTGGTATATCGGCCGTCGCTTTGACGTCAGCCTATCTGCTCCACACAACGGGGTTAGCAAAAACAGGCCACTACTGAGGCTCCTCTTCCTTGTCATTCATCTTGGCTCTTTTCACACCACCCACACCGTCCATAGTGATCCTTTCATTAAGATATCCATATGGACTGACAGCGATTTTCATCCGGCATCATCCTTAGTTGCCACCCCCAGTCGCATATGACTCAAAATCCATCCTCAAGCGTCGACGCTCAGTGCATCTGGCCACCATTGCTGGTACGTAGCTCTTCTGGAGGTTAGGTGGATAAACACGTTGTTGGAGTTTGATTACTCCAAATATTTCAGAGGGGTCGTTTCGAAACGCTTCGCCAACTGTACTTTACATCCAACTCGAGTTCAAGTGTCTGCTTAATCAGGGGAAACGTTGGTTCGCGTGATTAACACTCGAATAAGTCGCTATCCAGCTGGATTGTCTGGTAGGTGTATGCAGACCACAAATTGAAGGCTGCGTGCTTTGTGACGCTTTGACGACCAAAGTGATGTATGGTGCTTAATGCAACATGAGATAACCCGGGCGCCACCGTGAGGAAACCACAATGTACCGGGATAAATACAATTTGCGAAGTCTGATCTCGGGAAACTGAAACGCTCATTGACTGTAACGAAAGTGTGCATCATATCCACTCAATATGGTGCCTCCTTGATTGAGAACAAAAAACTCGCCGGTGAATCTTCTGTTACCCAGTTACTGGGAACCGTGCAATCAATAAGAAAATAAAACGTCATTCAACGGGTACACCTACTAAATGAAGCCCTAATTTCATTGTAAAGATAACTCTTCACACACCTCATTCTTCATCCTATGTGGAGCTCATTTTGAGGGGACAGTAACACTGGCTTTGCGTCTCCTAAAACAATTCCCTTAGACGCATTGTTCGGAAACTCTGGTATGGTATAAGCTGCTTGTATTAACCTGATCTCAATGATGCATATTCATGGGAGATCTGCCGGCGTAAAAGCACATGTACAGAACAGCTGGTCATCGTTTTCTCCAGAGGTTTGAATGGTCCTACCACACTCCATCGCGGCGTAACGTAACTCTTGGAGTTTCTTTGATCTATTCCAGTAGGTGTGCTACCCCACATCTCTTAAAGGAAAATCCATGAGACTTGATTTTGGCCAGACAAATGGCCTTTTGCGGATCCACCAACTTCCGGATATTACTCCAGACGTTGTAGGTTAACACAAGTTGCTCTGGTCTTCCCTACCCAGATAACAACATCGCCGTTGGACAGACCGCCGGGTCTAAGACGGCAACCCGAGTAAAAATCAGTCCACCAACTCAGCAAACTTATCTCCAACTCTGAGGTTCGGACTTGATCCTGTCCAGTCTTGCATCAGCACTTTGTATATTGGAGGTACAAATAGTTGGACACGATTACTTAAGTTAATTAATAGGGTTTGTACATGGATTGGGTCAAATAATTCGGCTGTAAGGCATTTTCGATTTCCATTTGTCTAAAGATCAAGAGTCACTGTTCCGAAATTCTTAGCAGTGTATGTTGAGCTCGCCAAAAGCTTCCCTACAAATGTAGTGCCCGACAAGGATGTCCACTCTTTCCATTCTTGCTCAAATTCGTCGCTGAAGAAATGATGAGGCGAGCGTTGGAAAGTCTTCAAAAGCCATGTGTCCAAATTGTTGCTGGTGAAAACTGTTGGTACACAGTTGTAACGAAATAAAATTAATAATCAGAAGGTGAAAAGCATTAACATAGTCTGTTATCATAAAAATGATGATTACAATATTTAGGTGCACCTTAGTAAAATAAATACAATACGAAAAGTGAAGTCAAAAGGTGACTTATCGTTTGGGCATGACTAGTAAGAAAGTATTCATGAGTGAGAGTCCGGACGAGGGAAGTGCTTTTTTTACAATGTAGTTGCTACACGTGTTCCGTAATTGCCCGTGGACTTGTGGAGTTCGGTTGACTTCCTTCGCTGTGAGCGAGTATGTGTGCTGTGAGGGGTGCGTGCCTATTTATTGTGTGCAATGTGAAAAGATGGGTGACCAATCCTACTTGACAGTTGCACAAACCTGAGAACAACTTGACCTGATGTGGTTGAAGGTCGTAAGCCAGGTGCGTGATGCAGGTGGTAGCGGGGTAAACAAAATGGATGGGAAATTGCAATGTGCTTGTTATCCGTCAAGGTTGCAAGCGGAACAGGATTTCGTCACGCGAGTTGTGTTTGTGGAGTAAACGATATACGTGGTCTCGTCACTGCAGATATACTGAACAAATTAAGCAAAGTTGGTTGAAGGAACAAGAGAGTGACCGCTGCCGAACCTTGTCCATTTGGAATACGAAGACGGCATCACCCTCATCTTTGAAGACGAAGATGCAGCACGCGCTCTGCTGAATAGACTGACCACTGTCATACCATCTCTCGACATGCGCCTTGCATCTTCGAATTGCAGATTCATGTTTCATAACGTACAGTCTCTGAGCATACCTCTTACAATTCAAGGAGAATCACTGGAGGTTGTGGAAAGTTTCAAATACCTCGGTGGTTGTATAAGCTGACGGAAGTGTTTCTGATGAAGTCGGTCAAAGGCTCGAATCACGTTTGCTGATTTGCGTCAATTGTGGCGTCAAAAAGGCACACGCTGGATCATAAGGGTCGCGAATACCAGGCTACAGTAACGGCTGTGTTGTTGTATGGGCGCGAGACGTGGCCGCTGCGGACAAATGATGTGAGGCGTCTTCAGGTTTTTGACCACCGATGCCTCAGAAGCGTTTCTGGTCTTGGATGGCGTCAGCGGATTGATAACGACTTGACTAGAAAACGGTTATTTGGTTATGCGATATGTACTTCGATCGCGGAAAACATCAAGTACCATCAACTGCGGTGGCTCTGCTTCGCATGCCGACACACCGTCTACCGAGACGAGTGTTGTTCTCCGCGCCTCCCACAGAATGGCGCAAACCGCGAGGTGGACAACGTATGATTTGGCAGAAGGGCGTGAAGAGATTACGAAGAGTTTGGGTGCTGTTGGTGTTGTACGCCTTCCAGAATGGGGTCACCGTGGCCAACCTGTGTTTGGCTGGAGACATTGCAAGAAATGGCGGCTGATCGATGTCAGTGGCGTTCGTGCTGTCGGTTTCTTTCCAGATTGTCTGATTCAGCGTTTGGAGGTGTAGGCACCTCAGAATGCTTGACATAGGAGAGCACCAGGTCCCCACCCTCACCCACTCTTTTTTTCTTCTTTTCACTCTAGAACTTTAAGTATAACTAGATGAGTTTTACGGTTGTACGGCAGTGAAGCATCACACACTGATGTTGCTCTCTCTCTCTCTCTGATGATGATGATGATGATCAACTAGGTCAGTACCTACTCATTGACGGAAAACCAAGATGGACGATGTAGTGGGCAAATCATTAACTGGCACAATGATATAGTGGCGTTCGTGACCTAGATATTGTTACAGCGATCTTAAGGCATGGGCACATATCAGAGGTGGTGGGCAAAAGCTAAATATTTGGGTCATGCGACACTCGGTCTCAGTTTGTACCAGGAAAACTGTGCCAAAACTATTATCCACGTTTGTCCGGTTTGTCAGGGAGTATGGTGTGGCGACTTATTTCTCGCGCCCACCAGGTAGAAACCTACAACTGGAATGAGTACATAAATTGACTAGGAGGTTGATACCTGAATTAAGACACCTCGGCCATATCGACCTCTTCTTCGACATTGACTTCACCCTCGGATACATCGTCATTATCATCATCAGCTGTAACTACCGCGTAAATGTCGTACGGTGGTTACAGCTGACACAGTATCGTTCATCGATGGTTTGGGGAGATGGGGTAGGTAGCTGCGCATTCGAGGCGGTAGCTGATATAACTGACGCATAAACACGGGGCTATCAGTAAACTTTTCACTGAGGAGATTGGCAGGAGAGCTACGCATTGAAGGCAATCGCCTGGATGCATGAGCGCCATTGAGGGAGTGACTGTGCCATGTCTGACAATGTCTCTGACCATCGATATGTCCCGTCTCGAGGTCCCCATCCAAGGATATGGCAGTGACCGGCGCAGACGAGTTTGTTGGTTTTCACACATCGCATCTAAGCCATCGTTTGACCTATCCTGGCTCGTTTCCACCCTCGAACACCGTCGTACTCCTATGGAAATCGTCATTTTGTACAAAGTTTTCAGGAGAGCAGAAGCTTCTGATGGCGGCGTCAAGCCTTAATCAGCCAAAGACGATGACTAAGCGAGGTCACGAATACAAGCTTTCGAAGCCTAGGTTTCAGAGGTTTCGTCGTGGACAGAACTGTGCATGATAATCACCGCCTTACATAGCAGAACTATCAAAAGACACGTTATCCACTCGCAAGTGATGCGCGAACACTTTGGGCTCCTTTGACCTAGAAGGAATAGCAGAATAGGCAGAACCACATTAGAAAGAGGAAAGCTAGGTTTCGCCCCGGCTGGAGATGCATTGATCATGATTTCACATTGCGACAAGTGTTGGAACTGCGCCACATCATCGTCAACCTCCACAAATGATATAAGTGTCTACCACTGATGGTCCGCTGCAGTACAAATATGATTATTGTGAAAAAAATGTGTGGGCGGGCAAGGGACATTGTCCAACTTACTACAATCACTCCGAGGTGCCCAAACCTCCAGACACTCCTCCAGGCAATCTGGATAGAAACTGACAACAACGCCATTGACATCGATTAGCAGCCATATCTTGCAGCGTCTCTAAACAGGTGCGGTGGGGATCATGCGGTCCTCATCCTGGAAGGCGAGTTGCACCGATAGCTACAAACGTCTCGTAATCTCTTTCATACCCATCTGCCAGGTCAGGGGTTGGCCACCTCTCTGCTTCCGCCACTCTGAATTGGGCACGAAAAACAGCACTCTCCTTGGAAAACGGCGGCTCGACATGCACAATATATGGCTTAACCAATGAAGCTTCTGGTGCTGGACACATTCTTCGGTGGAATCCCTGTTGTACAACCGAAAACTCGCTTTCCAATTGCCTCGTTACAGATTCGCTAACACCAACGCACACGAGCTATGGTTCTGAGACAACGGTTGTCCAAAACCTGAAGAAGTCCAAGGTCCGCTGCTGGAACAAGCGAAGTCTCACAGCCGTACAACAAAACAGCCCATGCTGCTGCTTGTTACACATGTCCATTGAGATGGCTCAGATGGTTAGAGCGCGAACCTACTGACCGGAAGGTCCGTGGTTCGAACCCGACCTCCGCCTCTCGACTTCCCCTGTCTAGGCTTGGGCAACCTGGCAGTATCCCAGCCTTCGTGCTTCCTTCTGGTGGCATGGCAGCTAGGCACCGAAAGGGTGCTACAGCTGAACGATTGAGATTCAGGGATATACGGCTTTGAGGCCATCGTGGTCTCAAATTAGCAAACACGAACCGAGTCTCGATGATGGTTTTCGTAAGCAGCTGTTTGAAAACCGGGGTCTTGAAGAACTTCCAGAGTTCGTCTCATTATCTCACCGATCACGAAATTTAGTAGGAATGGAGAAAGTGGGCAACCCTGACGGACACCGCTTCGTGTACGGAAGCCTTGGAGAGTCCTTCGCATACTCTTGCACACCCGAAAGTGTGAGAATGACTATTATTACTCAGTATGTTCACAAACTTTCGGGGCATCCCTTTATGGACAAATGGGTCAAGGAGAACAGACCAGCCAACCGAGTCGGATGTGCTTTCAAGATCCAGGAATACTAAAATTGTGGGTCGTTTGTACGTATGGCATTGTTCTAGCATCCCGACGGCTGGGGTGTTGTCAATGTTCTATTCAGGCCCGCTTGGTTCTTCCAGCGGTTGTGTTGAAGGGGACCAGCTGAACTGTTCTTTGAAGTGATCAGCCCATTGCTCAATACGTCAATTCCGTGAATGAATTGTTTGCATATCGTTTGGCTAACACTTGTCGTCTTTTGTCCGGTTGATCGAGTCAGTTGAAATAGGGCGCGGCTGTTGCCTGCAGCGAAAGCCTTCTCCACCTCTCGGGCCTTCGAAATCCACCAGCGTTCTCTGTCATTCTTCAAGCTGATTGTCTGGTGTTTGAGGGATCTGCGTGAGCCATCATAGCCTCTGGTTGCTAATATGGCCTATCCGGCAGCAATAAAACCTACTGATCTCGACGATATCCACTTTTCGGTTAGTTGAGTCGGATGGCTTGGACAAGCAGTTCCGAAGGCTGAGAGCACAGCTTCTTTAACTCGCTTCCATTCAACCTCAGAAATCTTCGTCATCTGCATGGCTGTGCACTTCCAGTAGCTGTCTAACCAGATGGCCTCGATACTTTCGAGCTACTGAAACTTGCCGAAGTTGATGGATGGCGTTACTCTGCTTTGACACGCCTAATGCTGACGGGAAGCGAAGAGATAATCAGACCCGCACAATGACATGGTCAGAATCAAGTTGCGTACCCCAGGAAGGAAAATCTTTAATTGAGACTGCCCATCGTTAAATGATAGCCACATCGTCCAAATGAGTCCATGACTGTCTTGCGTTTGTTGATCTTCGAGCAACTCGATGTGAGCGTTTGTGCTGGGAGTTTGTACTGGCCGGGAACAGATGATCAGCACACAACTGAAGCAGTCGCTCCCCATTATGTGTATGCTGAGCATCGACCCCAAATCTACCACCTAACTGTGCATCTTCCAGACTTAGTCGTCCATCTTGGGAATTCAAGTCACACACCCTCTTCCCTCAACCTTGTGCTGGTTGGAGATGACCCATGGGCCGTCAGTCCATGACCTGGGAAGAAACCATGAAAGTCCTTACCAATCAACGCAGTAGCGTTGGGAGATGTCGTCTTCCAGGACGGGGACCGCGGAACAAGACAAACCAGTGGTTAGTGGCTCTGACAGATGTGGCTGTCACGCAGGCAATGGCGGTCTTGCATCAAAATTATCGCCTTCACTGCGTAGCTCTCCACACCTGCCACACCAGACAAACGAGACCATTCAACGTCAACGAGCTGACTAGGCCATCGCCTCGAACGCGTGGCTCTCCTTCCCTTATTCACTTTATCCTCGGTGAACGAAGCTACAGCAGCTGGAACCATTGCATTTTAATGCACAGTCTCTGAGCTGAATAAGTGAACTGAACTGAGCGGTTGATTGAAACAATCACTTCGGTGGAGGTCCATTTTGGATAAGCCGGGCTTGTTGGCAGATTTCCAGCAAGGCAGCATCTCCAACGATAACAAAGTGGAGTATAACCTCAGGGACCATGGGTGTTCTCTGGTAAAAAGTCAAATATAGAACCAACGGTCGTTGGCCGCAGTGGAACCTCGTTGAGCTGCGACATTGTTAGTGATATCTAATGGTGGATATGGCGTTTAGGACGGAATTGAAGCTATGACGGGAGCCTTTTAGGGGTCTTCACTCGATGGTTGGGGCGTCGAAGCAGCCAGCTCGCATGGAGTAGGGGTGAGAAAGTGGAGATTTGAGAAAAACTCCACCCTCTCGATTGGGTGAGGAGGGGCAGAAAATAAGAACAATTATGGGCCGGTAACCATGTCGTGATTTCAAGGAGCCAAAGGGTTTTTGTATTCGAAAACGACGTGAGGTGTGTATGCGCCGGAGAAACAGAGTGGTTACTGCGTTAACATGGAGAGGCAAACCAGACTGTTACATAGCTGGATAGCCATCTTATAATCATCGATCTCTGTGGACAGTCAAGAATCGGTGACCAGTGTCCCGAGGAAACGTGAGGGAAATATGGTCTGTTAGCTTGGTAATTCCGTTCATGATACTGGCATAATAACTGTAGATTCACAAGAGTGGGGTTCCGTTTGTGTAAACTGATGGGGAGGGGCCCCGAGAGCACAAGTGGAGTAGGAATGTATGATATGGGAAGAGATGTCGTTTGTGCCGTCGGAGGTATTTAACTGGGGCGGTGAAGGGAGATGACAAATGCCTGCGACGGTAAAAGTGGTCAAAGGATGTGGTAAAGAAAGAGCGGGACAAAAAGAGCTTGTGGATATTGTGGGAATGGAGATGGGGATGCTGGGAATGCGGGATGTAGAACCAACTTGGCGGATACTTTGGTGGCAAAGGGTATACGGGGGTAGCAACTCTGTATTAGTTGAGTGAAAAAGTGGTAAGTAAGCACCCATGAGGTGGTATAGGACGGGTTTTGATAAAGACAAGCAGATGCGAGTGAACATCCACCTAAAGCCCCGGTGAGGGCGGAGAGAGTTTGTGTTGGGGAACGATCAGCTTCTCGGAAAGCAGGATGCCAGCCCGTTGTTTTTTAGGCCAGAAACATGAGGGCCAAGCTGACTGACGTAACAGTATGATTGCCCAAATTGGGCAGTGGGGTCCAAAGAGGCCTAACCCCGGACATGATGTTAGGTGCGCTGATAGGCAACAAGAGTTCGGAGGCCAGACGGTCTTTCGGACTTGGAGTGGACAAGTCAAAAGCTTGGGGAAAGTGCGGCTGGCAGATAGCCACACACTGGGCGCTTTAATTCGACGTCGAGCTGGGAGGTTCAGTTGAGCTGAAGAAAGTGGTATTCGGTGCTGAGGCTGTTGCTGGGGAAGTGGGCAGACCAGTAGTCACTTGTAAGGCAGGTGCTTTGGGTGCTCTGTTTTTTCTCTCGTGGGTGGGGTGGGGTCAGATATAAAAATCCCATTGCAAAAAGCACGGATAACCCAGGAGAACTGGAGCACTGGGCTGCAATCTGTGACTGAGATAAATGTAGTGACCAACGTATGGAGCCAGAACGCCCCTTGGATTCACAAGCAGAGATGGATTGGTATAACTGGAGGCCACCTGTTTTGGGTTCTCGGGGGTCAGTTGAATTCGCAGTGTAGGGGGTCGGAGAAAGATCAATCATCGGTGCGGATGACGTAGGGGATGGAGATAGGTGGTAGTTGGATAGGGGCTGAGTGTACGTCTGTGGCCACGAGTGATGCGAGCCATGGGTTGGTGGTCACAAGGTGGGGGAGGAAGGGTGTAGTGTTCTGCAGTCACGCCAAAGCAGTTTCATTAATATTCGCACTGTAAACCGTTGGTTACATGCCGATCACACTCTTGATGAGGGCAGTTGTCGGGGTTTAGGAGTATGCTTTATGGGAGAACCTGCTCTATGCAACACCTAATTCACCTGGGCAGCCCGAAAATGAGTGGATTAGTGCTCAAATTTGATTGGCAGCGAGGACAAACCTGCGCTAGTTGAGCTACAAACATCCTCAATGCGAAACAATCGGACCATTAAATATAACGGCGAATTCGAACAAAAGTAACAAAAGAAACAGTCCACTGAGCTAGAAAAACAGTGCATATCAAGATTCTGCTAAGCGGAACACACTGAGTCCAGGCTAGAGTGTGACAGAAGCAGTACACTGCTTCACCTCCGGGTTCAGTTCGACACGAAAGGTTGTTGAGCAGATTAGAGCTCATTCATTGGAAACGGAAAGAGGCTTTCACAACCTGGCGGAGTGCCCGGCAAACATGTACCCCTCGCAGATTCCTCTTCGTCGCGAGGTTGACCGAGGATATCAAATGAATATTCTTACGCTGACCTAGGGTTCTCTTTCAGTGTATTCATTAAAACACCCGCGGTTACAGGTTGTCTTTTGGCTATAGCGGCTAAGTGGTTAGTTGAATATACATCTCTGTGGATGATCCGCATTCTCAGACATGCGCAACTAGTCAGGGGATAATTCAGTGATTTCAGATATCTGCTTGGGAATTGCCAACACCCCGATGAGATGATTTTCCTGTCGGGAAGCAAGGCGCCACTTAGCTGGATTACATCATAAAGCACAAGGACGTTACCGGAAAATAATCTCAATGGTTGTCTTTCATCATTATAACCCTACGCGTTTTCGCTTACCTTGGCTAAACGTCGATAGTTCCGTGCGACGA
Source organism: Opisthorchis felineus (assembly GCA_004794785.1). Taxonomy (NCBI): domain Eukaryota; kingdom Metazoa; phylum Platyhelminthes; class Trematoda; order Opisthorchiida; family Opisthorchiidae; genus Opisthorchis; species Opisthorchis felineus. The sequence goes on along the minus strand of SJOL01006358.1, from coordinate 580,687 downwards.
ATGAGTTCTCAACTATGCATGCCAGCTTAATCCAACGGCCATGAATGGGTCTCCATACTCAGCTGTATGTGTTGTCGCTTATCTGCGTCACCTATTGTAACTGCTAGGCCCACACCTAAACGCGCCGCTGGTTTCAGGGCCTTAGCCATTCATGATAGCCCGACATGATGGTCAACGACCAGTCTTCATCGTCATGAATGTTGTCGCCCGCATCGGTCCGTGTCTATGTACGACGTTGATTGTGGCCTCAAGTATGCATGACAACCTAATCCAATGGCCAACAACGGTCCTTCATCACACCCGTGTGTGTTTTCGCCCGCCATTCGCGCGCCTAGAAATTATAAAGCCAACATTGGCGGAATGGTTTTACTCGTGTAATGGACCGGTACAACCGTAACGAGTAGACGCTCCGTTTCGCTATCCGTAAACCAGGTTGACTCGATGACGAATCCGAAATGAAAATTGTTTATCCGGTTTAATCTCCCTTGTAACTTCGGTAAAATTGCCTCACTGACAAAATAGCGAACTTACTACCAACTCACTTAGCCCCGTTGTCCATGATGAAGAATCCGTGCGCTTACCGATGTAGGACCCGGCGAAATTACACCTAAAGAGAGATGTAAAAAAGGCAGCCCTAAAATCATGTGGCACAGACTTATCTCTAGAAATAAAAAGCCTCGTGGGTCTTCAGAGTTGCTCACACTGATGTAGCCGTAGTGACGATCTAATTAGTTGGTGGGTATCCGGGGTCAAATCCGCGACTTTAGAGTATTAATTATTCAATTCACTCCACATCGGTTTCCATGACACATATATCATGTAGCTTAATGAAATCAAAGATTCCATCGTCCTCCCATTAACGTGGAACCATCCCGTACTCAACCACAACAGCACCTCAAGAACTAGGGGCTCCGATCTTGGACATTGATTATCAGCTCCCGTGCTAGCGTTTCTGAATTGACCATTTGTAGCACACAGCATCTGGTTTTAGCTGAAGAAGCTTCCACATCTCAGTCGCACATAGGACGTTGAAGGCCGTTTGCAATTTCAGGCTACCCCGAGGAGCTTTTCCACATCCGTCATATGAACTTGGGCTTTCTGGAACTCATCTTTCATGCCAACGTAATACCACTCACACTCACTTCCCTAATCGTGTCAAAGTTATACGAATATATGAGCGACTGAGACGGCCATTCCGAATAAGATCTACATGACTCTGCCTATGATGACGATATACCTACAGCCTCCAATGTTTACTACATCTCAATGACGCAGGAACAAATATACTTTGATGCATACCATTAACTGGCACAATGATATAGTGGCGTTCGTGACCTAGATATTGTTACAGCGATCTTAAGGCATGGGCACATATCAAAGGTGGTGGGCAAAAGCTAAATATTTGGGTCATGCGACACTCGGTCTCAGTTTGTACCAGGAAAACTTTGCCAAAACTATTATCCACGTTTGTCCGGTTTGTCAGGGAGTATGGTGTGGCGACTTATTTCTCGCGCCCACCAGGTAGAAACCTACAACTGGAATGAGTACATAAATTGACTAGGAGGTTGATACCTGAATTAAGACACCTCGGCCATATCGACCTCTTCTTCGACATTGACTTCACCCTCGGATACATCGTCATTATCATCATCAGCTGTAACTACCGCGTAAATGTCGTACGGTGGTTACAGCTGACACAGTATCGTTCATCGATGGTTTGGGGAGATGGGGTAGGTAGCTGCGCATTCGAGGCGGTAGCTGATATAACTGACGCATAAACACGGGGCTATCAGTAAACTTTTCACTGAGGAGATTGGCAGGAGAGCTACGCATTGAAGGCAATCGCCTGGATGCATGAGCGCCATTGAGGGAGTGACTGTGCCATGTCTGACAATGTCTCTGACCATCGATATGTCCCGTCTCGAGGTCCCCATCCAAGGATATGGCAGTGACCGGCGCAGACGAGTTTGTTGGTTTTCACACATCGCATCTAAGCCATCGTTTGACCTATCCTGGCTCGTTTCCACCCTCGAACACCGTCGTACTCCTATGGAAATCGTCATTTTGTACAAAGTTTTCAGGAGAGCAGAAGCTTCTGATGGCGGCGTCAAGCCTTAATCAGCCAAAGACGATGACTAAGCGAGGTCACGAATACAAGCTTTCGAAGCCTAGGTTTCAGAGGTTTCGTCGTGGACAGAACTGTGCATGATAATCACCGCCTTACATAGCAGAACTATCAAAAGACACGTTATCCACTCGCAAGTGATGCGCGAACACTTTGGGCTCCTTTGACCTAGAAGGAATAGCAGAATAGGCAGAACCACATTAGAAAGAGGAAAGCTAGGTTTCGCCCCGGCTGGAGATGCATTGATCATGATTTCACATTGCGACAAGTGTTGGAACTGCGCCACATCATCGTCAACCTCCACAAATGATATAAGTGTCTACCACTGATGGTCCGCTGCAGTACAAATATGATTATTGTGAAAAAAATGTGTGGGCGGGCAAGGGACATTGTCCAACTTACTACAATCACTCCGAGGTGCCCAAACCTCCAGACACTCCTCCAGGCAATCTGGATAGAAACTGACAACAACGCCATTGACATCGATTAGCAGCCATATCTTGCAGCGTCTCTAAACAGGTGCGGTGGGGATCATGCGGTCCTCATCCTGGAAGGCGAGTTGCACCGATAGCTACAAACGTCTCGTAATCTCTTTCATACCCATCTGCCAGGTCAGGGGTTGGCCACCTCTCTGCTTCCGCCACTCTGAATTGGGCACGAAAAACAGCACTCTCCTTGGAAAACGGCGGCTCGACATGCACAATATATGGCTTAACCAATGAAGCTTCTGGTGCTGGACACATTCTTCGGTGGAATCCCTGTTGTACAACCGAAAACTCGCTTTCCAATTGCCTCGTTACAGATTCGCTAACACCAACGCACACGAGCTATGGTTCTGAGACAACGGTTGTCCAAAACCTGAAGAAGTCCAAGGTCCGCTGCTGGAACAAGCGAAGTCTCACAGCCGTACAACAAAACAGCCCATGCTGCTGCTTGTTACACATGTCCATTGAGATGGCTCAGATGGTTAGAGCGCGAACCTACTGACCGGAAGGTCCGTGGTTCGAACCCGACCTCCGCCTCTCGACTTCCCCTGTCTAGGCTTGGGCAACCTGGCAGTATCCCAGCCTTCGTGCTTCCTTCTGGTGGCATGGCAGCTAGGCACCGAAAGGGTGCTACAGCTGAACGATTGAGATTCAGGGATATACGGCTTTGAGGCCATCGTGGTCTCAAATTAGCAAACACGAACCGAGTCTCGATGATGGTTTTCGTAAGCAGCTGTTTGAAAACCGGGGTCTTGAAGAACTTCCAGAGTTCGTCTCATTATCTCACCGATCACGAAATTTAGTAGGAATGGAGAAAGTGGGCAACCCTGACGGACACCGCTTCGTGTACGGAAGCCTTGGAGAGTCCTTCGCATACTCTTGCACACCCGAAAGTGTGAGAATGACTATTATTACTCAGTATGCCGTCACCAAGAGTCTGGACCTTATCGTGTTGTGACGGTTTGCGCACCTCAGCGATCCATTGAGCTATACTGGGGGGTGTCCCCGCGACACTCTCAGAGTCTCTCATACCAGGTTGGTCAATGGTTAGAGGTCTGACGAACACAGTCTCCTGGTCCTCCAGGTTGGGGGTTGGAACATATGGCGACTTGTTCCGTAGAAATGGTAATGCATTTGCATTTCCTGCCAAACACCGCTGCCTTGCGGTTAGGCTTTTGAGCCAAAGGCTTTGGTTGAGGACCCTAATCGTCCTCCTGTCTAGGTGTGGGCGCCCTGACAGTATCCCAGCCCACGTACAACCATGAATCGCACATATACAAATAAACTCATGCCACATCGGCCGTCGCGTGGTGCCATCAGCCGGGTCGCCTTACTTGCTGCATACAGCAGGGCGGGTAAGCGAAAACAGGCTACTGCTGACGCCTCCCTTCTTTCTATTTCACATACTTTTTCTTCCCCCTCTCCCTACCCCATTAATAACTCTACTCTTGTAGGCCCAGCACTTAGGACTGATGACTCCGTTCGTCTTGCATCGGTTTTGCGTGCAGCATCTGCTCGTCACATGGCGCCGACATCCTCAGGTATCTCCAAAACAATCTTTAAGCCTCGACAGCCAGTCTATCTGGCCGCCTTCAATGTCCGCACTCTGAAGCAAGCGGGACAACAAGCTGCTCTTGCTCTCACGCTGGACTCGCTTGGCATTGATGTGTGCTGTGTCTCAGAAACAAGAATTCAAGATGCAAGCACAGTGATTGAGCTAACCGCCCCATCACTCTCCACTCGCTTCCGGCTACGCACCTCTGGTGATCCAGAGGCTGCTGCGGCGGGATGTGCAGGGGTTGGTATCGTTCTGAGTCAGCGGGCGGAAGCATCCTTGCTTGACTGGATACCTGTTGATAGTCGCCTCTGTGCGGTTCGTCTGGCAACGTCTGTGAAGGAGTCTCACAAGCGGGAAGTTGACAGATGTCTTTTTATCGTGTCTGCTTATGCCCCAACCGACTGTAGCTCCGACGCCGTCAAAGACAGGTTTTACGACGCCCTGAATGTCCTGCTGCGGCGAGCTAAAAGCTACCCTGATGGATGCCATTTTTTGTCCGAATGGTTTCGAAGATATCTCTGTATATCCTCAGTCGTCCAGAATCCCAGGCCACAAACGTCTACAAACTCACAGGTATCTGCTTTGTGTGAAGGTTTGTCAAGTATTACAAACCACTCAGCCGAGTCGAATTTGCCTTGGATATCCATGAATACTATATTTGTGGGCCGTTTTTCGCGTGTGACATTTTTCTGGTATCTGAGGATGTGCAAATATTTGATTATCGCTTTTCCTGGCATGCTGAAACCCCCCGCTTTTCTGGGTTCAGACCATCCTGGTCCTAATTTGTGGCGACTCCCATGGCTGTTTTAACTTCCTGACAGGTCCCCTGCATACTCATATTTTTCACTTTTGAGCAGTCTACGGTGCTAAATATGATTGCCGCGCACTTGATATGGTCTGTGATATCTATCGCAAAAAACTGCGCTACATTTGTTAACTGGGTTGAATTTCTTGGTCTTTTCTGTGGAACGCCTGCTGGAACAGTAGGATACTTTCCCCTGGATTAGACATATGTGGCTGCTCCAGTTTGGATTTTCACGGAAGAGGACAACCTTATTATTCACGCACTTTTTTCAAAATATTTTTAAATCCACCAGAGGATAAAACCTGTGAAGTAACCAACTTCTATAAAAAATTTTCCATCGTCTTTAAGGAGACTCGTAGAGCACCAGTCGTCAGATTCACACCCGAAATTTCCCTGAAGCCATATTTTTAGCGAAGGAAACTTAAAACATTTCGGCAATGGGGAATTTATTCGAAATTTCAAATACCTCACCCAGCAACACTTTTGTCAGAAGTTGTTTAAACGTACTCATGGCATAGCTCAGCATGATGTCTCCATGAAGACAGTAGGAAGCATTCTGGAAACGTTGGTTTCCTTGCGTATTTCGCTCTCTATATGATTTGAAAATATTTTGAAAAAGAGCATCAGCAATCATCATGTCGTATTTGCCCGCGAAAACACAAAATGCAGCGGCCATTCGCGACCCACTTGTGTAATTTTGCCTGTCGTTACAACAGGCGTCCTGCCAAACAAGGCCAAGGAATTCTTCGCGGCTAGTAGCCTCGGTGGGCTTTTAATGCTAGTCAGCACACGCTGTATCTTGTGGCCGCTCAGGACTCGCACAATGGAATTTAATTCCATTCAGCGCTGAGGGAACCAAAAGACCCACTTCCCTGTCCTCTTATTGCCGTTGCTATCCAATTCCATCTGTCATTACATAGACAATCCCCCAGTCCATTCCTGTATGAACTCAGTCGCTTTCTAGCCATATGCGTTTCTGACGTCAAACAAAATGCAAGTTGGCGGCAATTGGCCCTATATCGGTGATGCATGCCCTTACTTCATCCGTCACGATTCAATCACAGCATGAACAGCATGCCCTTCTCCAAAAGACCCCCCAACTCCATGCACAGCCTCATACTACAAATTCTGCCGTGTGTTCAGACTTTTCTCCTCCAATTGCTGCGAAATCCTCAATGTCAGTTATACCTTCACCGACACTAAACCACCTTGTTTGCTCAAATTCGTGCACCACCACTCCTTCCCCCCAACTTCCCTTGGTGCGAATACCCACCACGGGGGAGTTTATCAACTTCCTAATTTGAACGAACGACTCGACTTTGAAACCATCAATAGCTCCAATGACGTGCGCAGGAGATTTTAGCTTAGTCTTGCCCGGTTGTGGGCTTTTATCTCAGGAAACACTCCTACCAATGCAAAATGCTATATCACTTTTAAGCTTACGAAAGCTTATTAAACGCACGCTGCGTAACGCCTCTGACGCAATAGTTTGGCACAGACGCTACTATTTCTCGTGGTTTGTTACTGCACCAGGCCGAGGTCACTCCATCGGCCAGATACGCAACACGACCATGCAGACCATGCTTTTCTCCGATTTATTGTCCCTGCAGGCTATGAACTACTAATACCTCTGACCAACCCAAATTCCAGGGTTAGTCAGCGCTTCTTTCCACGCATCTAATATAAGAAAGCCGCCCGTCTACCCGTCCCTTATGCTACCATTCACGGATGCTCCAAGCTGGTAATTGGTCTTACTCTGCAGGTCCCTAAACCACTCAATCCTAGCTTTCCCAGTGCCCATCGGCTAAACGCCCTGTCACGAGAGCTAGTTACCAAGACACATTTGCTTCAAGTGCAATTTCGGGACCCGTCTATTACCATCTCTGCCCTTCCTACCCCCCTTCATGGACGATTGCAAAACTATCCATGAACGTAGTGGCACACCATTCAGCCAAAAAGCTTTCCTCATATCCACGTGTGGCCACGCCGAATAGCACTGGTCACGTATAGCCACTCCCTATTACCTCCGCAAGAATGTCGATTATCCTTTTTCGAAACCAGGCAGCGTTGCCTCGCCACATTAGTCAGAATGTTTAACCACTCGTAGCCGCAGTCTCACTAATACCCTATTTCCATCGTTGTCACTCCTCTTTTGAGTCCTTATTGTGCGTATGGCTATCTTATTGCCTCGTTTAGATGGCAGCATTGAGGAGTTCCGAACCCCCGATGGATACAACAGTACACTTGATCCACACCAGCCTTGGCTTATCCCAATTATTGTCCAGCCCTCACCCCCTTGACATCTCCAACTTGCTCACCTAAGTTGTTCACGTACATAGCTGTCCACGGAGTCAAGAATGACGTCGCTTTAACGTTACCGCTACTGCCATACCCAGTCTGATGGCTGGCCCGTAGCTCAACACATCCCTACTGATTCCTGGCCGAGAGTGTTACATGCCCCCAAATGACGGTCTAAATCTGCTGAATTTGTAGCAATACTCCAACGTTCTTGGCCGGCCTATTGTGCTCTCTACTGGTGTAAGGAGGGAAACCCTTCGCTGCGGAATTGTTTTAGAAAACGCCAACTAAACGGTTACAGACTGTTGGACAGGAAGGTTAAACTCTCATTTGCATGTTGTTTTTAAGAAACGGAATATCCATCTTCTTCTCGAACGCGTCTTCTTGAACTCTCCTGGATATTCATTGACTATCGCACAATTGCAAGCAAAAACTGCAAAGTAATTCCACAAATTCCGTAATAAGTCCCACCTTCCATTAGACCAAGGCGAAGTTACGAGAACACACATACTACTCGCATGCCTCATCAGTAGTACCCACCGTTACACTGGTAATGCGCCACCAATTCCTCCCATGATAACATCAAGGAATCGGTATAGCACTGAAGCACATGATAGCACATGATAGCCGCTCAGTATTAGCACAAAAGAATTAATTTCTCGAAAGCTACGACATTTGAATTGTTGGCGCTTCATGGCGTAGAATTTCTATGTGTAATGTACACGTACGTGTATTAGGTAAATTATATGCACTGGTGATTTGTTTTAGCGAGTGAATCTTCAAGATTAGTGAACACCACCGACTGTGAATACGTTGCCTAATGTAACAAGAAATCGCCGAACCCTAGACGCACACCCAAAATTTCTCTGAACCCGTAGTTTGAAAGAAGGAATCTTTAACATAACGTTTTAGTATTTGATGGTATATATTCGGGCCTTTAAAATCTCCACCTGCGGCCGCAGTTTTATTAGAAGCTGTTTAAAAGAACCCGAGGTCCACTGAGGGCGCGGAATTTGTATTTTAGTGCTTGCTAATTGTTCCGCGTATGGTCTCTGTGGAAGAAGGGGGGAACTTTGTGTAAAAGCTGGTTTCTTCATGTTTGTTCTTTTGTATTGGATTTGAAAATAATCTAGAAACGACATTAACAATAATCACGCCCTCCACGTCCGCGCAAAACCAAAATGGAGTGGCCATTCGCGGCCTGTATATGAAAAATTCTTCTGTCGTTAAGGCAGGCGTTCCGCCGAAGCCAAGTAATTCGTTTTTTAGGATGGTCAGCACACGCTATACCTGGCGCGGGGCGAGGTTTAATCTTCATCAATACACGGCACAATAAAGTGGCCACTGCTTTCAAGTTCTTGCACAAATCAAAAGGGGTGAGACGGTTTTGTGCGTGCACGTAACACACTGGTCTGGGAAATATTAGGGATATGGTGAACTACGGGCAATCCATCAGACTAGGTATGGCAGTCGCGGTGCCGTCATCGCGACACCGTACTTGGGTTCATGGACAGCCCCGTACATAAACGTCTTGGGTGAGCCGTTTAGGGTTGTCAATGTAGTTAGGATATTCTTGGGTTCATCAAGGGTTCACGCTGGTTCATTGCTGCCACTCAAATGAGGCAATAAGGCAGCCGCGTCTGCACTGGGGGCTCAAAATATGAAAAAGTGTCAAAAATGTCTGCTAAAAAGTACTATGATGTGAGTTAGAATGCGGCCCGAAATAACAGACAGTCAAAAGTTGTCACAATTCCTAAATGCTTTAATCAGGCGACACTGCCGGATTTCAAAAACGATGATCGATATTCTGGTGCAAATAATAGGTATGTACTTGATGCGAACTGGTGTAAGCATATGTGATTATGAGGGACGTGCTTTGGCTAGATTGTACACAACTAAGGCAGCTCGGAGCTTCCAGAGACATGAGATCAGAGATATCTGGTGTTGTTGTGTGTTTGTACATTGAGTTGACCTCAGAATGGAGCTGTTACAGCCTAAATAAAAGCGTGGAGCTTTGCAAAACCAGTTGCCTCTGAGGCGTCATATCGCGTGTGTTTAGTGAGTCTGCTAGCATTTTTGCTCTTCATCAATGAATTTTTCGATCCATAGGGGGATTGCTCGGGATATGTGCCACAAGCAGGGGAAGCCAAGCCCGGAAACACTGGCGTCCGACAAAGGTTGCCTCCAGTTTAGTTTCTCTCTCTTGCATTACAGAAGGCGAATTATGAGGTTCATCATGCAGTAGGAGTATCCCCGTTCCTACTTAATTTCGATGAGATAATGCGACAAACGCTGAAATGTCTTCTGAACACGGTTTTTCAAATATTTTCTGGCGAAAATCTTGTCGATCTGGAGTATGTAGACATCGTTCTCATCTTCGAAGAGGAGGAAAAGGCGCAGGTGTTTTTGGATGAACTGACCAAATTCATCCCATCCTTTGGTATGCACTTTGTACCCACAAACTGTAAGGTAATCATAATAATGTTTATTCCCAACTGGTTGGTAGCGTACCTTAGGGAATGATCAAAAGGTAACAGTCAGAATAAAGCGTGAGTTTGTTCGTAGTTGAAATTAACGAAACAAGTGGGCGATAGAGCACAGTCGAGGGAAGGAGGGGAATATTTGCAGGTGTGCTAGCAAACTGGGTATAGCGGTGCCATGCCATCATTGCTCTGAAATACTTCGGTTTCTGGACAGCCCCGTAACGGACGTCATTTTTAAGGTGATTTGGTTGGGATGTGCAATTCTGTGAGCAGTGGGATATTTTTGGTCGGCCGAGGGAATCCGCGGAGGTAGAACAAAGCTTACGTAAGATCGTAGGTATTTTTCTTGTCCGGTTGGAGTCCACTGTAAATTTAAATCACAAGCCAGGTGGGGTGGATAACAGGCAAACAGGGCGTTTGAAGCAGGTATTGCCGAAGGTCAAAGCTTGGGAAGGCGAGGGAAAGGGATGAGATCAAGAAAGTTCGGTGAGATTGAGGAGACATCCGATAGGAAAGAGTGCATTATTAGAGAGAAAAAACTTAACGTTCACCACAACTGGGATGGTGACAACAAGTGAGTAAATGAGCCAGGATAGGGGTAGAATTATACTTAGCAGACCAGCGATCAAGCACGGGTTGAGTTTGCTAATATATGCTATTATAATACAGGAGACCTGGGGCAAACCGGTATAAGCAAGCAGAGAGTTGGTTTGGTGGAGTGTTTCAAATACATTCGAAGTTGTATTAGTTTTGATTGTAGCGTGACAGGTGAGTTCACTGCACGAAATTGCAAGGCCTGGGTCGCGTTTGCTAACTTGAAACACCTATGGCGTCAAAGCGTTATATCTCTGAATATCAAGTAACGTGTGTATCAGGCCGCAGTAAGGGCTGTTCTGTTGTATGGCTGTGAGACCTGGCCTGTTTGAGAGGCGGAACCAAGACGTTTTCAGGTGTTTGACAACGGTTGTCTCAAAACCATAGCTCGTGTGGGTCGGTGTTGGCGAATCTGTAAGGCGACAGTTAGATAGCGATTTTTTGGTTGTGCACCGGGGATTTCCACTGAAGAACGTGCCATGGCAGTCTCCAGCTAGATCGTTATCATTATCTGGGACAGTTGGGTCGCATCAGTTTTGGCTGTCTTACTAACTCAGTTATTCGGATATAGTCGACATGATTTCAGAAGTGAAGATGGGTTGCAGTACTTCGACATGAACGGTGAGTTAGATGAGGCCCAGAAAGGGGTCCCTTGTTGGTGAGATTGATACTGTATGGATAGTTACCAGTTCTGATGAGGAAAACGGGGCTGTCGATTTTAATAAGCTACATTGTATCGGTATCAGGGGGCAGAAGTTGAGTGGGGCTGGGATTTAGTGCTCTAAATGAGCGGATTTGACAACAAGCACCCGCCCACTCACCAGATCTTTGCTACGGCTGCATCCATGGGTGCAAGTTCGTGGACGCGCGTCGCCCTTGGATCCTAGGGCTCAAGTCTATACCACCTGGTCTTACGACTGACAAGGATACACTCCTTTTTAGCTTTAACTTCGCTGCGCCCAACAATGCAAATGGTTGCCAAATCCCGCTATCGAATCATTGATGTACACACGGATCCTTTATTATCGTCAATGGGACTAATTGAGTAATTAGTGAGTTTACCGTTATAACGGTAGGACTCCAGGTTCAGCGTGGACACCGACCGGGAATTGTGGACAAAGGGATTTATTAGGCACTTGGCGAGTTAGTCACCACAACTTTGTTTGATTACTTGTCATAAATGATATCGCGGAGGATGTGTACGAGCCGTAATTGATCATACATTTTTTTCAGAAACCCTTTTGAGTAAAGCGGCTTCATGAAACTGAGAAATGGATTGACCACACATTACGTTTTTACCGATGCAACCAGCAAATTGAAACATTATTTGTGGAAGGTGGTTTTGTATTTTTTAGGCATCGGGTTGGCAGGCGGACGACATGTATGGATATGAAAGACCGCCGTTGGTCGTTGGATTAGTCCATTATGTATAGTTGGGGAATTATAGTCAGCTACGGGCCTGTGTACGAGCACGACAGTTACCATAAGTAGTCTCGGAACGTGACGTCGAGTACAGTTGTGTGTATGACGGGCCACCGTTGATCATTGGACTGGGCTGCTGGGCATAGTTGAGGCCTCATACTCAGCGTTGCACATAGACACAGGCCTAGCAATTACGGTGAGTAGCCAAGGTAGGCGATATTGGTTACGGTTACGAGTAAGACGGGCCGTCGTTGGCCGTTAGCTTAGGATACCAAGCATAACAATAATAATAATAATGTTTATTCCCAACTGGTGATTGGCATACCGTCAGGCATGATCATAATGTTACAGTCAGAATAAAAGCATGATTGAGGGGGTTGTGAGTACAGGATATTGCTTGGAAAAGGGGAAGCGTCACAAGCAATGGGCAGTATCCGGGGTAATAATAATACTAATAATAATAATAATAATAATAATAATAATAATAATAATAATAGGTTTATTTCCCAACTTGTAGGGGCATGCCGACTGAGGTATGATCGGGCCATTACAACCTGAGCGCGGCAGGTAACAACACAACGGGCATGCTTATTACGTGAAAAGTCACCACAGTTGCGGAAGCAAAAAAACAGGGGACAGTGTGCATGAGGTACGACGAGTTCAAAGGTGAAGCCTCCTGACCTGAACTAGAGCTGAATACCGTTGCTGGTCATGAGTGACCTTGGGCGGTCGAGTAAATGGCTAGGGTCACAAAGTGCAACATGGAGATGGGAACTGAAGAATTCGATCTGGAAACAAATGGCGAGTTTTGTCTCAAAAATATGGCTTAAATTGAAACTGAGTAGACTCACTGGTGTCACTGTTGCAGGGAGGTCAGGTGTAAAGGATAGTTTTGATGGGGAGATAGTGGCAATGCATTGGGCCGATCGAACACCGTAAATGAAATCGGACTTGTGGAAGAGGCAAACCGAAACTGCGGCAGGAAACTAGGCTGAACGAATGTTCAGCGGTTTAGAACGAGGTGGTCGGGGCCAGGTGAAAAACTTGTTTGTGGTTGCGATTACAGGCTCGAGTGGGCGAGAGGCTGCGGTCGAGATTCTGAAGAAAGTAGTTGCGGGAGTGCCATCAGACTGGGTATGGCAGTGCCATGCCGTCATTGAACTGACATACTTCGGTTTCTGGACAGCCCCATAAAGGTCGTCAAGGTTGCTGCAATCAGACAGAAGATACGCATTTCCGTGGCAGCTTGATCTGGGTTAGACGAGGAGATGGACAGAGGTAGAGTCAAGCCAATGTAGAGTCACCGGTAATTTCGACTCAGTTGGAGGACCATGTGAGTATAGACCGCGGACAAGCCAGATTGAATAAATAGTGGTTGCACGGGGCGTTTGCGCAACTACAGTCGAAGTTTGAATCTTGGGAAGAGGGGGAATGAGGAAGGAATAGGATGAGAGCAGTAGCGTCTGATGAGTGCGAGGAGGCATCAGGTAAAAAGGCGTCCAATGGAAAGAAAATCTAAAAGCGGATGACAGCAAGCTAAATGAACTCAGGAAAGTGTAGATTTTGTTGGCCGACCTAGAAACCAGGTACTAGCTGGGCCAGAGTAGGTGCCTAGTTTAGAGAAGGTAGGGACTTAGCCGCCGAGGCAGGGAGGCTAGCCATTGGATTGGTTGGAACAGGCGATTACATGGCAGTAGGTTTTATCTCAGCAAAAACAAAAAAATCCGTTGTGCAAAGGGGACGTTAATGTAAACAGGGACAGCAGACAAATAATAAGCGGCTGGGCAACAGCTTCCGGGATAATGGGTAAGAACCCAGGACAAAGGGGAAGAACGTGTGTGTTATGTCTGGATGATGAAGTGGACTTGGGTTGGTGGAGCCCAACTAAGACGATGGTGGCAACTCCTTGCACGTCGATGTCAACCGTGAGGCCTCGTTTTTGTCGGCCCGCATAGATACTGGTCTGATGTTTACTATAGGTAGCAAACTTAAGTGACGGCGCGCACAGTTATGGGTATGACGGGACATCCTTGGCCGGTAGATTAGGACACCATGCATGGTTGAGGCCCCATAACCAGCATCGCACATAGACAAGGACCCAGCAGTTACGATGAGTAGTCGAGGTGAGTGACAACGGCTACCCTTATCATGGTGACCGATTCATGGCGTATTCCATCTACAGAGCATTATATTCCTAATAGGAATGAAACAGTTGTGTTGGTAATTTACCTGCAGCTATCTCGTGACGCTGTATTATCTACTTGCTAGTCATGCATATCTGGGAAACAGGATCATATACGGAGATGGTCCTCGCATCGACACTGCACAGTTAATGCTATTTTTCAACAATGTTGTACTCAACGGAAGCTGAGCTCTATAGGAAAGTGAGTTGTGACGAAGTTCGATGAACAAAATCATCTCATTTGTCAAATCTGAGGAATGTAAAGCAAACAAACGGCAATGACCGATTTTCCTGGGTGTCATTTGCATTGGATATTCTGTAGATGTTATTTTATTCTTAATGAACACCGAACAACGCCAAAACATGCTAAGTGCAATTTTGCGTTTTTTCTCTCGTAAACCCTTGACAAAATGCCAATCGGTGATGGTCCGTGACCTTGAAATCTCACTCACTTAAACAAAGTGCAATGAGCAATATCACCAAAAGGTGCAAATGAATTGGACTAACTCCCCTTAAAAGTCATAACTTTGAACACCCTATAGTTTCGGCAAAAAAAATTTGGGTGTGCTTCTAGTGAGCGGCCAAGAACTCGCGAATTGTGGAAAAAGGTAACTCACTTAAAATAGGCGGAAGTCTCAGATAGGTTTACAACTGAAATGACTCCCTACACATTCTAGAATCTACATGGCCCTTGTGGATGCAAAATATGCGGAGGTGCCATTCCTGTAAACAGGTTTTGCACGACAATTGCTGTTTCCATGTAACACTGCGTAAGCCGCGTTCATTAGTGGCGAAAAATCGTGCAGGTTTGTTGTTGGACAGCAGAATGTTCCATTATAGCTCGCAAAGTATGCCAGGAAGACCATGAAGTTAATCAATTAGCCACGTGGAACCTACGTCGATCACAGCGGATAGCTGAACGAACCTAGCTGACGCACAGGACTAACATGCGGTTAGGAGTCCACGATGCCTAATCAGCTGGCCGGGGCGCACCCGTCCGTCTCTACCGGGGAAAAGGTCCAAAAGAGACGACATAGAAAGTTGACTTGTATTGGTAGTTTTGACGAGTACATATGTCCGGCCGAGAGGCGCATGAACTTCTTCGTCGGAGTGTTCATTTGGCCATTGATGTCCTGAAATGCGGGGAATATATAAGTTAGGTTATCGAAATATCACCATGAGGCAGGCGGCCGGCAAACTGGAATGAATAATTATCCTAAAATGGGAGCACTTCAGCGACTATAATGTCGTAGAGGCTTACTCACACAGTGCCATCTTCAGCGGCTATTTCACATGCCTACTTGCTGCGTCTCTCAAGAAATACGAGATTTACATGGAGTGCATGACGTCTCACTAACAGACAAACCTTTGGGAGCTGATGGGTCACATGAAATCATCTTCGTCTCTTTCATCCGGCTGGCGTTGTACAGCGTTATTCGTAGCAGTCAGACATTTACTCACGGCTGTCCAGCAGTTCCTTCTTGGACCCGAAAACACGAACACACAGACTTCCGGGACACACTATGCTGGGATCCTGTGCCTCGGTCCAGGTCAACATCACTAGACGCCCTCTTTGCGGACCGGCTTGCAGGCACACCTTTGCGTTCTCTGGACGGGCCGGGGACTAAGAACCAAAAGTAAGTTATTCTTCTGTGGACTCATTTTTGGGACAAGCCTGAAGAACATCACCTCACAGCGGGCAAGGTTCACCATCACAACAGTCGGCGTGATATGATACGCGATCCGTTGCACACCAGCAGTCACTGGTAGTAGTCGGCCGGTCACAGAGCACACCAAAGCAAAAGTCTGTGTCCCCAGACCGCCATCTGGGTTGAGGTGCAGTATCATCGACCACCGACGGCAGGCAGTCAGTTGCAGACTTTGAGACTTGACACGGCAGGATTTGCCTTTGAACAATCAATTGCTTAACAATGGCTGTGGCCCTTCTGGGTTCCGGCCGCTGAAGCTTATCCACCACTGTTCAGTTGTTTACGAAGGCCGTCCAAAGCTGTCGGCGGTGGTTTGGGAACAAGTGTAAGGGTACACCTTTTTCCGGTGGGTTTTAATCCAACAGCCACCGTCAGTGGATTGGGAAGCAAGCTAAGAAAAAATCTAAGAAGAATAGTCTTACTGCATGGAAACGACTGACCTCTAAATACATAGAACAAATGTATGCAGGGGAGCCCCATTGTCTGGTAGAAGAGGCATGTACATTCTCCAGCACAGGAACCAACCGTCTGTGAGCACCTGGGTGTTTGCACCAGAGACTGTAGGTTGATTACCGTAGGTTGACCTCACCTTGTTTTTTGAACACTATCATAGTGCAGCGTTGGCTGCCGCGGCCACAAGTGCCTCAAAACGAGAGAACGTGCATGGGTAGTCATTCGACAAACCACGTTCAGAAAGTAGCTTTCACCCTCCAGGATTTGCCGTCGGTCACAATGGTACGACGTGTGCATCTCGAATTCTCGCTTGAGCAACTCGGCCTGCCGGGACACCTTTTGTATGGCGTGCTCCAGGATGTCGGATTGGTGCCTCCGGTCTTTAAGGCGGCCGTTCGCATTCTCCAGGCGGTCGTTGGTCACAATGCCGAAGTGAAGCATTCTGGAGTGTGTGTGTATAGCCCATTTTTGCGTGATGTTCAACCAGCGGGCCGTAAGATACGAGACGAATCGTGGGTCCGTGCGGCGCAGAAGCTACAGATCTTGCCGGAATCTGTATGCCTGTATTAAGACAAACAAAAAACCTACTGTACGGCATTGTCCAGGAGAGCCGTGCGGTAAAATATGCGCAGGCTGTTTGCAGAGTGTGTCTATGACCATCAATACATGATGACAAATACGTGATTACCGATAGCCACAATAAAGCATAACTGTAACGAGCAACGGTATCTTCGAGTGACGCGTAATACCAGAACCTCCGGGAAGGCAAAACGAAGTCGGAGCTGGGTTTCTATACGGTACTAATAACATAAGACATCAATTCACAAAATGTACAACCTTCGACAGTAGATACTCGTCAACAACAAATGGTCCCCGTGGACTACCAAGGGACGAACCAAACGAGCAAACAGGCTCCCACGTGAGACAGTCACACGTGCGTAAGGTCGGCCACAAATGGCTGGATGACCTCAAGGCCAAATGGGTGAAGTGGTAAGGACAAACAAACGTCAGTTCATATAGACGCACTAAACACAAAACTGGAGTTGGGGTTACACATAGGGACAAGAAATGTGGGGAATTTCAACTGCCAAAGTTATGGACGATACAGCCATTATGCGGCACCTACTCAGCGGAGGCAGTTGACACTTCCGGCGTTAATTGTTTATATCCTGAGCTGTCAGGAGCTTATTGAATTCGTCGGCCACAAACTACCGCACCTCGCACGACGGCGTTCCATATTTCAGAAGGGCCCTGCCGGTGCCAAACTCGTCTTCGGTTAGCCGTTGATTAATCGGAAGCGGATCGTACAAATCTTTCGACCACTTATATTTGTGTTCAGGAAAATAAGACGTGACTGCGAAGTGGTTCCTATGCCTCCGTAGACAAAATCGCACCGGACAGCCGGTGCTTCGCGTAATGTTTGTTTTATTGCAAAACAGGCTTAGCTTACTAGCTTCTTTGGATTTGCCGACTTTCCGTTGGTCTTGGAGGTCGCTTGCTGCATTTGTAGTACACCCATTCGTAAAGCAAAACAGCGTGGGAGCTTCGATTGCTGGATGAACGCACAAATACCACACAGTTATCCTTCATGTATTGATTAGGCAAATTTTTTTCTCATTTCGAGTAGTAGCTGCGTGGAATAACCTTCCTCCGACGGTTGTCAACGCTCCTTCTAGAACCCAGTTCAAAGCACTATTAGACACTTTCTTATATGAGTCCTCAAGCTGGCCAACACACTGTCCCACACTGAGAACTTAAGGAGAAGTGCTACACCTCTTTTCGCTTGTGCCTTTCAGGTGTACAACAGCCGCTGAACGACAAGAACAAAACCGACTCGGGAAACTTGGACAAAAGCCTCCATCCTGCGTATCAATCCGTGAAGCAGTGAGTTAAGGCCTTCTCAAATGCCGGGAAGGATGAAAATGGGCTGATTGGAGTTGGCATAAGACAGCATTCAGTGGCCGACTTCAGAGATTTCCATGATGAATTTTCAACGGGCAGTTTTGCAGCCAAGTGAGTGCAGAAGGAAACTTTACGGTCTGAAAATTTCGGCATCTAGGTATTCGTCGCATTTAATCGGTTTCTCTGAAGCTACGGTAATTGCAAGATTACTACCCCATAGTTAAGAAAGTCTCTGTTTACTGCATTGTTTGCTAATTTTGTGTTTGATTTGTTTAGGTGGGTAAATATTCAAGGCCATCAATCACCACAAATTGGAAAACAGTGCTTTATGTATTGAGCAACGCAGGCATGCGGTTCATGCACAAGGCAGCATTCTGATTGGTTAGTTGTGCACAAGCCAGGAAGCGCGCGCATTCAAACTGCGTTCGTGCACAAGCCAAGAAAAAAACGAGGTAAATGGTTAAAGCGCATAAATAGTATGGAAAAATTTACAGACTGAATTCCAGGAGATCTCTGCTTCCCCGCATGAAATACGTACAACTTGACGTTTATAAAATGAATAAGTAAACTTAACATCACAAAACGTATCCACGTGCCTTAAAGTGCCCTCTATTGACCTGCCTTTCTTTACACAATCTGTTTCTGACTACCCACAACAGTTCTTCCAATAAAATTTTGGGAATATCACGATTTCCACAACCGTTTGATTTCTCATTTCTGTCCTAAATTCCTAATGTGTTTTTCTCTCGTTTAATTTACACTACTAAACAGGCTTTCAGTAGTGATCTTCCATCAAAGATATGGGCTGACTACTTATTTCCATCGGTGGACGTGACCTATATAACTCTCCGCGCACGCCTGAGGCACACTCGTTATAGCTGGCTCAACTACACAATCGGTCGTTGCAACTGCCCCTGTCGCTGCTAAAGGGTACGCAGTGAACGCTGCAACTCTGTTAAGGGAAAACCTGGGCAGCCGCCTATTCTGCAGCGTTCACGAACTCGTGCACTACATCAAGAAGTTCGAGCGGATTTCAGGATCGTACTACAGCGTGCGAACCCAGAAAGCAACTTCTTCCGGTGACAAAACGTTCATCAAGTACAAGTGTCACCGGAAGGGATTTGCACGTCGTCCTAACGACGAAAAACGACGCCGACTGCTTGATCACACACAGTGCGAGGCGTACTTCAACGTTGGCAGGCTGGGTAGCTCTTTCAGAATAACCCGATTTAATATGAATCGCAACCACGAGCTTCTGGGTACCGAAGCATCCAGGTGGTTTAACCGCAACCGTAGACTGAATCCGAATGCCGGAGCCGCTGCTTCAACATCCGCTTCTACGTGAGATCGAAGTTGGGCAAGTATCTCACCAAGCTTATGCAAGCAATGTCCTTAGATTAAGTGAATCTTGAGAGACACAATTTTGGTGCATTTCCGAATTACGACCACAGTACGATGGACACGTACGATGGAAGAGACGTCATAATCACTGACAGCAACATACCAATAATACATAATGGTACTTAACTGTCGTACAAAAATGAAGAAAGCCTTAGTAAAGGGCGTAAAAGGTTGGGGTATGGACTTAATAGGAAGAAGCCCTATGTCCTAAGAAGTTCCTATCAAGAATGAAGTGCCCACAGTTTTGAACACACTAACAAATTCGAGCCTTATGTCGGAGAAGGGCGCCACCAGCGGGATCGAGCAAGTGTCCTTTGACAGCGTTACCTGGAACAAGCCCAGCGTATAACGACAAGCAAATTTTAGCGAGGCAGTCCTGCTAGGAAATAATGGCATGTGAATCACCGGGATCGACTGCTTGCCATATCCTACAGGGTTTCCATCCACATGCAAGCAGGACCACGAAGGCCCCAACTACGAGGGCGAAAGCATCCTATAGCACTCAATTTGACTTTAACCGCCTTCATTTCAC
>SJOL01006358.1:526221-560235 GCA_004794785.1 Opisthorchis felineus | reverse complement strand
GAGCAAACAGGCTCCCACGTGAGACAGTCACACGTGCGTAAGGTCGGCCACAAATGGCTGGATGACCTCAAGGCCAAATGGGTGAAGTGGTAAGGACAAACAAACGTCAGTTCATATAGACGCACTAAACACAAAACTGGAGTTGGGGTTACACATAGGGACAAGAAATGTGGGGAATTTCAACTGCCAAAGTTATGGACGATACAGCCAATATGCGGCACCTACTCAGCGGAGGCAGTTGACACTTCCGGCGTTAATTGTTTATATCCTGAGCTGTCAGGAGCTTATTGAATTCGTCGGCCACAAACTACCGCACCTCGCACGACGGCGTTCCATATTTCAGAAGGGCCCTGCCGGTGCCAAACTCGTCTTCGGTTAGCCGTTGATTAATCGGAAGCGGATCGTACAAATCTTTCGACCACTTATATTTGTGTTCAGGAAAATAAGACGTGACTGCGAAGTGGTTCCTATGCCTCCGTAGACAAAATCGCACCGGACAGCCGGTGCTTCGCGTAATGTTTGTTTTATTGCAAAACAGGCTTAGCTTACTAGCTTCTTTGGATTTGCCGACTTTCCGTTGGTCTTGGAGGTCGCTTGCTGCATTTGTAGTACACCCATTCGTAAAGCAAAACAGCGTGGGAGCTTCGATTGCTGGATGAACGCACAAATACCACACAGTTATCCTTCATGTATTGATTAGGCAAATTTTTTTCTCATTTCGAGTAGTAGCTGCGTGGAATAACCTTCCTCCGACGGTTGTCAACGCTCCTTCTAGAACCCAGTTCAAAGCACTATTAGACACTTTCTTATATGAGTCCTCAAGCTGGCCAACACACTGTCCCACACTGAGAACTTAAGGAGAAGTGCTACACCTCTTTTCGCTTGTGCCTTTCAGGTGTACAACAGCCGCTGAACGACAAGAACAAAACCGACTCGGGAAACTTGGACAAAAGCCTCCATCCTGCGTATCAATCCGTGAAGCAGTGAGTTAAGGCCTTCTCAAATGCCGGGAAGGATGAAAATGGGCTGATTGGAGTTGGCATAAGACAGCATTCAGTGGCCGACTTCAGAGATTTCCATGATGAATTTTCAACGGGCAGTTTTGCAGCCAAGTGAGTGCAGAAGGAAACTTTACGGTCTGAAAATTTCGGCATCTAGGTATTCGTCGCATTTAATCGGTTTCTCTGAAGCTACGGTAATTGCAAGATTACTACCCCATAGTTAAGAAAGTCTCTGTTTACTGCATTGTTTGCTAATTTTGTGTTTGATTTGTTTAGGTGGGTAAATATTCAAGGCCATCAATCACCACAAATTGGAAAACAGTGCTTTATGTATTGAGCAACGCAGGCATGCGGTTCATGCACAAGGCAGCATTCTGATTGGTTAGTTGTGCACAAGCCAGGAAGCGCGCGCATTCAAACTGCGTTCGTGCACAAGCCAAGAAAAAAACGAGGTAAATGGTTAAAGCGCATAAATAGTATGGAAAAATTTACAGACTGAATTCCAGGAGATCTCTGCTTCCCCGCATGAAATACGTACAACTTGACGTTTATAAAATGAATAAGTAAACTTAACATCACAAAACGTATCCACGTGCCTTAAAGTGCCCTCTATTGACCTGCCTTTCTTTACACAATCTGTTTCTGACTACCCACAACAGTTCTTCCAATAAAATTTTGGGAATATCACGATTTCCACAACCGTTTGATTTCTCATTTCTGTCCTAAATTCCTAATGTGTTTTTCTCTCGTTTAATTTACACTACTAAACAGGCTTTCAGTAGTGATCTTCCATCAAAGATATGGGCTGACTACTTATTTCCATCGGTGGACGTGACCTATATAACTCTCCGCGCACGCCTGAGGCACACTCGTTATAACTGGCTCAACTACACAATCGGTCGTTGCAACTGCCCCTGTCGCTGCTAAAGGGTACGCAGTGAACGCTGCAACTCTGTTAAGGGAAAACCTGGGCAGCCGCCTATTCTGCAGCGTTCACGAACTCGTGCACTACATCAAGAAGTTCGAGCGGATTTCAGGATCGTACTACAGCGTGCGAACCCAGAAAGCAACTTCTTCCGGTGACAAAACGTTCATCAAATACAAGTGTCACCGGAAGGGATTTGCACGTCATCCTAACGACGAAAAACGACGCCGACTGCTTGATCACACACAGTGCGAGGCGTACTTCAACGTTGGCAGGCTGGGTAGCTCTTTCAGAATAACCCGATTTAATATGAATCGCAACCACGAGCTTCTGGGTACCGAAGCATCCAGGTGGTTTAACCGCAACCGTAGACTGAATCCGAATGCCGGAGCCGCTGCTTCAACATCCGCTTCTACGTGAGATCGAAGTTGGGCAAGTATCTCACCAAGCTTATGCAAGCAATGTCCTTAGATTAAGTGAATCTTGAGAGACACAATTTTGGTGCATTTCCGAATTACGACCACAGTACGATGGACACGTACGATGGAAGAGACGTCATAATCACTGACAGCAACATACCAATAATACATAATGGTACTTAACTGTCGTACAAAAATGAAGAAAACCTTAGTAAAGGGCGTAAAAGGTTGGGGTATGGACTTAATAGGAAGAAGCCCTATGTCCTAAGAAGTTCCTATCAAGAATGAAGTGCCCACAGTTTTGAACACACTAACAAATTCGAGCCTTATGTCGGAGAAGGGCGCCACCAGCGGGATCGAGCAAGTGTCCTTTGACAGCGTTACCTGGAACAAGCCCAGCGTATAACGACAAGCAAATTTTAGCGAGGCAGTCCTGCTAGGAAATAATGGCATGTGAATCACCGGGATCGACTGCTTGCCATATCCTACAGGGTTTCCATCCACATGCAAGCAGGACCACGAAGGCCCCAACTACGAGGGCGAAAGCATCCTATAGCACTCAATTTGACTTTAACCGCCTTCATTTCACGTCGCCATGTCTTGGCTCCCCGCTCTCCCCACCAACACTTCACCAATAATCACGTGGAAGGGAAAACAATGGTTTCTTCCGTACACTGTGGCTGGGCATACGTGGAAATGCCCCAACATAATTTGCCTGGTGAAATCAATTTTGTTCTATCGATTCGGCCGGCTTGCCAAGTACCATCTTACGCACCAATGGCTGCAGCTAGCTAGCTCTTGCTATGCTACAGATCAAACGTTTGAAGACCCCTCAGGTCCTCGGATCGGAACGGCCACATTTCATAACCATGTAGTAAGACCGCCTCTGAGGTTGTCTTGTATACAGGCCATTTAGCTCCAGAGTAATGCCGTTTCGACGCCATTAATGATTCAGGTTCGTGAATGTCGCTTGAGGGTTGATTCTCACCACATTAACTTCATCCATTACGGTACATCCGCGGCACATCCGTGAACCGATCAACAAACACAAGCTCCTCATTCTGAGTTGTCAGAGAAGTGGGATCAGAGAACTTCAATTACGGGTTTGCAATTTGGAGGTCATAACGAATACCGAAACACGGGACAATCTCTAACCTTCTTTTTAAGGTACTTTGCCCGAATAAATAATTGTCAAACGATGTCATGCACACAATCCTAGTCCACCGATCTCCCACCAGACCTGATCTGAGAACTCAGCTTCATGGTCTTTGAAATGTGCACTGCATGCCATGATCGGTGACAAACTTGGACAAAAAAGGAAACATTGGACAACCCTGAGGAACTTCACTTGTTATAAGGACGGTTTTAGATAGTTTGTTGTACACCCTAACCTGACTTGACGTGTGGGAATATAGGGCAGCAAAGAGGTTTACAACACTCCTAGAATATTTGGAGGGGCTGATCTATCCACAATGTCGGAGGCTGCTTTACAGTGGACGAAAACCACGACTGCTGGTCGGCGGCACGCATGACGCTGTTCGAGAAGCCGGCGTAATGTGAAGATATGATCAATACACCTTAGTCAGGTCGAAACTGTAGTTGATGCTCTCGGACATGCGTGCAGGTGCTGAAAATAGGCACAGTAATGTAAGGGAAGCAATTAGCCGTGTTACGATAAGTGTGGAATTTATACCCCTGTGGTTGGAAAAGTCGGTTCAGGTACCCACTTTGAACACGGATACGATCATAGGTTGGCCCCGATTCTTTGAAACACGTTCGTGTTTCCAAATAAGAACAGCCTAGTCAAAACAGAACACAAAGACTCTTACATCCTTGATCAGTGCCGGGGGAGGCTCACCTGGTCCAGAAGCCCAATGACGCTTCAAGGCAGGAAAACACAAGTAATTTATCAATTAAGGGGGTCTAAACTCACAGACCACGGTTCATAATAGACAGGTCGACTAAAATGTTGCTGAAAATATTCCGCCTAGCTGTCTGGACACTGGTTTTCATTATGTATTACGTTTCCAACATTATCTTTAACTCACTTGGGGAAGGCCTTTTCTTGTCTTCGTTTAGCGGATTAGCTGGAACAGCTTCCGTTTATTCCAAACCACATAGGTCTATCTCGTTTTTTGAATTTTATGGTTCCACACGCTTCTCCGTCCGCAAAAAAGCTACGTCTGTGATGTCGTCTACTCAGATTTCTTGCCGAATGATGCTCCGAACTAGAAGGGGTAGAACTCTCGCATTCAGAAGTGATAGTGACCCTTCTGAAATCCAGTGGTTTCCACGCACGCGCTGACAATCACCGTAACCAGAGTTCCCCGCATCACATATGGGTCATGGTTACCCCATTTCATTTTCAGTCAATATCCTTGAAGACTGCTTGCAATGGATGACATAGTAGGTTTTGAAGTGATTCTCTACAATGTAGTCGACAAATCGTCTGTACTGATGAATACGCAGGTCATTTCCGGGGTTTGTCCCATAAGTTTAATGAAAACCCGCGCGTTATTGATCAACTTGTGTACTCCAAGACGATCTGAGACTGAGACACGTAGTCGGCAGATAATGGAGATGTGTTCGATACGGCTGATGGGCTGCTCAGCGTTTTAGAGACCCCAGGTCCCTGCTCCTAAACCCACTGTTACTGAGAAACAAGTGACTATCACAAAGATGCAAATAACATTCACCATTATCATTGCGTTTTGCGTTGAGACTAAAAATATCGCAAAGTCGTACTTATGACGAAATGAGGCTTCCTATCTCTTGCTATCATGACTATTTTCGAGCCCTTCGTGGTGGACATGAAGGCGGTCACTTCTCGGTAGGTGTCTTTCAATGAATCTGAGCTAAAGTGCATTGCTGGATAAACAGACACAATACAAAAAGTGTTCAGTATTTCGACAAGTGCGAGTATTTATCAGAATAGAAAAGCGGATAGCACACAGTAGACTGCTTGCAGGTATCTGGTAGAGCAGCGAAGCATTAGCTCGCGAACTTAGGGCAATACTAAAACCAACTCAACATGTGCGGGACCACGCGAGGTTAGTAGTCTTTAACGTCTGGGTAGGGGGGGTATTTTAAGCTCAACAACTGTACTCAGATCCTGCATTTGAGCTTCAGAAATGCGACAGACATCTACCGACAGGGTACCTAGAGTACGCGCAGGAGCAGCTTGTCGATCGATCTGTCTAAGAGTGCCCACGTTACAGACTACAAAAAATAGCAGAACGGGGCCTGCAGGGTAGGCTCGGAGCGGTAGGTGTGAGCGGCGCATGCACCATGTGAATTCCGTAGGTGCCCGACTGCAGTGCCTACAGCTGTGATCTACATAAGAGTGATTGTCAAACGGGACAGGACGGGAGTTAGGAGATAGAAATGAAGGGAAATTGAAGGTGTTAGAAGTCGCATGTTTTCGGCTATCCGCTTTTCTATATTCAATGAATAACTCGACTGGGCTGATATAACCACGCAGCGATCGATCTGAAATGAAGGTATTCATATCTGTTAAGTTCATGGTTGTATCTGAGCTAAAACACTGCTAGGGCGCTCCTACCTGGACAGAAGGAATATAAGACTACTCAACCAAAGCATTTAGGCCAAAAGCCAGACGGTAAAGCAACGGTGGTTTGCTTGGGACTACTGAAATAGTTTAATTTCTGAGGAACGAATTGCCACGCTTGTTCTGGCCTCCAAAGTCGAGGGTTAGGAGGCGGTTTTTCAGACCTCCATCGATTGATCAACCTGTTAGTATAGACTATGTATGTTATACGGGTATCCCACAGTTCAACTCCGTAGGTCACTGGGGTACGTAAACTGCACTACCACAATAAGATTCAGTCTCGTTTCGATTGCAGGTAGATGATGCGTAAAAAGTAGACTAGCAGTGGAACGACCAGCAGCTTAACGAAGTAGAGAAATGCAACACAGACGCATGCGCGCATATGAAATTCCGTTATTAACTTCTGTGATTCAGGCGAGGTTTTGTCTACAACTGGTCCACGTTTTGAATTTGAATTATTTGATATCTCTGGGGTGCAGTCTAAAACAGAATCGTCACATTAGAATAAGCAGATAAAAACTGAACGAACTGATCTGGTTCTTTTCTAATGTTGTTCAAGACAAGTGTGGATAGACAATAAAAATATCATACGACTGTTTACGCTTGGAAAAGTAACACTCAAATAGGGTGTACAGTTTTTTCCGCGAAGAGAGTCCGCGCAGAGTCAGCACGACGTAAATCAAGACAAGAATTGGAAGGAAATCCACACATATTTCCAGCTTAATCACTGGCGAGGCTGTGGTGGATTCAGCTCCACAGCACAACATTTCCAGCTTGACGTTAGAACACTATTTACCAACTGTGTCAAGACGTAGCAGACAAAATAGCCATGCAGTCTTGGTTGAAAACTTTCCAAAAGGCTAGGATGGCTAACTCACTGTTAACGTGGCGACAACGACAAGGACTTGTGGCCATTTAGTGTCATTGGAAAATGAACGAAATAGTTGCCAAAACGTATTAGATATTGGCTGTTGATCAGATGGCAGTTGATCTGCTCGCTGAGCTTCATAATTGGCTTGCAAACGTTTTGTCACCATTCGAGGAGACATCGTCAGTGGGCGGTTGGTTGGACACGTTGCCAACGTATTAAACAGTATCCAGGGCACCCAGATGAATGGCACGGTTCTGGAATCGCGGTAACCATGATCATGGGTATCTGCAACATTCGGTTAACAACTGTCCATGCGCAACAGTAGTTTCAAAAATTCTACTTCAACCAGAGTTTAAATCCTTAAGTTCGGCATTGCACGAAATGAACGAAATTACCACCCTACATAAGAGTATAATATTCCATCAGGGGTGCCAGACCACTCTTCAGATCGAGCAAAGCAATCTGAAAAGTCTAGTTGATTTTGTAAGCCTTACTTCACTTGAGAGCACCAATGACAGTGATGAAAATGGTAGTGGCTATATCACGAGGACATCAAGGCTTCCGTTGTTGATGGTGAAGGATAGCCAGTATGTTGACAGTCACTTGTGTGCGGTTTGTCTGCCCATGACTGCGCAAACGACTTACCTGGGTCATATTTGAACCCAGGTGATAGCCATTCTGTCATAAAAGTAAAATTTGCAATCCGTTCACAACCCGGCATGCTGTTAGAACTTTGCAAGAATCTGGAAATGGTTCTACTGAGCTCCAAGGAGTCGAGAGAAAATACATTACAGGATTACCGTCTGGCTCAGGCACTGCACCTGCTCCCTATCACTGATACAAAAAATGAAGAAAGTGGACACGATGAAGCTTCGACCCGTAAAACAAAAAGAGAAGTTTCAAAACGCACTGATGTTAGTTTGGGCATCGAAGGCTACTAGTGGACAAAATGTCAAACAGCGGTGTAGTTTTCAGCTGAAATTCGGTATGAATTGCAGATAACAGTGGAATGTTTCAAGCGGTGAGCACGATCCGTCAATTTTGCTGGGAGTGTAATATCTACCCCACGGTGAAAGTTGGTTTGTGGTGGGTTTGCATACAGAACTGGCAACCAAATAAACCAAACCGAAATTTGTTTTGATTATAATCAATCCTTTTGACGACGACGAGGAAGTTCCAGAATGACTTGGTTGCACGATACTCTGGAAGACAAATACAGTGCTGGCACGTTTTCATGAATACCAACCCCAGCTATGTTGCCCAGAATCTCTTTCATTACCCGTTGGAATATGTACGGAGACTTGGAAGGCCAAAACAGGAGGAAATAGTAGTTCCTCAAATCAAAGGGAGGGCAAACATTTGCCAAGACAAATCATCCAAAGCATCATCTAAAGATGAATTATTCAGCTAAAATACCTTTGAGTTCACCACTCATGTAGAAACATCTGCAATTTTGGCATGATTGGGACGTCCCGCTGGCGGACAATAAAACAACAGCAAACAAGCAAGCTTTCGGCAGGAGAACGATAAGGTTTAAAAGCGGTTCTGTTATCAAGGCATAAGAATAAAAACATTCAAAAATAGTAAAAGCCTTTAGTAGTGATTAACTTAAATGGCAAGACTGAGATTCGCAAGATAAAGATGCGAACGGACACGAAAAAGCCCAGCCATAGAAGCGCTGTCTTCTTTAGTGAGTAACCAGGTTGGTGTGGTCGGATTGGACATATGAACATTCGGTTAACGGTTTCAGGCTACCTTTGAATAGGGCATCCAGTGAAACTCGGTATGCAACCGGTCTTCCGGTGCGCCATGACAAGCAAAACGCTCTCTTGCCTCTAGGACGATCTGCCAGGCCACACTACTGGACGCCTACAAGAACGTGTACGTAAGCGCACCTGAGCGAAAGGCACTGTTATCGAGTCTATCAACAGTGCAGCGGTAGCTCACCAAATTAGACCACTAGATCCATGTAACACGAACGTTTCGATCTACGAAGTGCGTGAAAACATGAATGGAAGGTCAAGGTCAGAGTGTTGGTCACTGTCGATAGAATCGTAATTTGGCTATTTTATCCTGTATTCTGTATTCAGAACGCTGAATCTTGCCCACCGCTCGCGCAACAACTCATTAACTGGGTAACACAACCAATGCTCTCAGCTATTTAATTAAAGCGGTTCGGAGTTTATCATGTTGTGGTAGTTGAACCGTTTGCGCACCTCACAGCTACGCTCGTTTGCCATTCCTGAATATTTGTTGCTTAAGTGTTTTGACCTTGACAACTCACCTATTGTAAAGGCGATTACATTACTGCCTGGTGTGACGAAATTGAAAACGTCCCCTTTCATTCCTGTATCTCCTGGCTGAATAGTGAAACGCGTTTCGAAACTCGCGAATTCTAGCATCCGGAAATCACCACATATCCTGTGGATGATATCGTGTCATAACTGGAATGTCTGACGCCAACAGTTCGACCCGCTTATTTATGACTTTGGAACACATTTTGTGGCCATATAATGGGTCTACGAAAAACAAAAGAGGGTGATATTCACTTCAGAAAAATGGTCTCGTTTGTTTCTTTTCGCTTAACTGATTAACTTGTGGGTATCCGCGCACAGACATATTCAATTCTGCTCCACGGTCGGCGGAAGTAACAAATACGATAACTGACTTCAGGCAGAGTATAAACAAAAGTACAGCGAATGGATTTAAAATTATCATCGGTCCCAGGAATAATGGGACTAGTATTCATAACACCACGCGACTGTGAACAGAAATCGACGGAGAGTTATTCAGAGACCAGGAGAGTTTTACCTTCGTCGTTGACCATGCCAGCATAGATAACAAAGCCAACTACTGCACCATTATCGTTGAATATGCCCAGGTAAACTACAGCTGACTGCAAGCGAGAGGAAACATAACTGTTCCCAAAATTTACACATGTTAGCTTCGGGAATTAAAACCAGTTGACGAATTCTTATGCTCTTCCAAACCTTTCATATGTGCGCGGTGATTTCCACATTTGCGACGGATTTCACGATTCTATCAGCACAAGCAACGTGAACAAAGTTAACCATATGAAACAGAATTCCAGACGGAAATGTTACGAAAACCTGTGAACAGTTCGAAGTGTTGCCTTAGGTGACTGATACAGAATTACCAGACATGACTCAGGGTAAGTTTAAAGCTCTCTGGCGGTTGAGTCGAGGTAAAAAACTGCGCTCGAAAGACCGTGACGCCAGTTATAACGTTTGAATCGCTAGGATGAGGCCCAGTGATGGCACAGCAACAGAATGACGGACAACGGAACGAAGTAAAATAGGTACATGCACACGAATGAATATCGTACACCGGATGACATTATGGTTACAAATCGTTGCAGCTGTATGTATGTTTTCCCATGAAAGAAGTACATTTAGTATGGAACGGGGGCACACCAGCCGGTTATCACAAAAAAGAGCCACGATACAAAAAGTTTGGAAGTTACTGTGCAGACATGACCTGTGGTAAAAATGATATCAATGAACTGAAATTTGCAACACACTATTTTCATAATTTCTGTCCGGTCGTCAAACGCAAGTGTCAAGTCAAAAGGTCGAGTGCAGTCAAGAAAACCAACCGACGGTCGAGGAGGATTATGCGTGACATCCGCATGAAGTAGCGTAAAAAGGGAGCATAAAAACAACAGTGAGAATGACCAATTGCTAGATAAAAAGTCATGTTTCCAAGGTAGTAGGAACGTATCGATACCGTACCTGTGGAATGAAAAATTGAGACAGTAAATAACTGCCTATTTGTCAACACAATGCGTAGAACATGAAAACATAGATATCCCGTTAAGCAACATAGGCACAACCGACAAAATGTGAACAGCTGTCACTATGGAACCTCTAAATTTAAGGCCGACAGCATCTACTCTATTATAGGGACCCACTAACCAACCTTATGAATGAAAGCCAAAGGCCAATTCCACAGTAATTGTCTACTGAAAAACGGTAGTAAAAATACACCATTCAACCTGATTATCAAGCTGGAGTTGCAAGGTGGCAAATCTGTGGGAAAACTGGTTTCATGTTAGACCTTCTGGTTGAAAGTTAGAGTGGAGAAATTTTCCAACGAGCACAAAGCGTCAACTAAAACATTGTGAGTTGAAAGAGACATTGTTGGAGCACCAAACTCGTTCCTGGTATTATCATGTCACGCAGTTTCATGGATGTTACCGACCGAGTCCAAGACAAATGCTCTAGAAGCCATGGACAGAAAGTGGCTGACCCAAACCGGGTATTGCTTAAGAGTCACAATAATGAAAGATTTGAATAAGCTGGAAAATCGTGCGCGAATCGTCACTGTTCAACTGCGACAGAGAACAATCATCGACCTGCATACAGGGTGTACATGGGAAACGTTAGGTTACGAGGGAGCCCTAATAACATGGAACGTTTTTCCATCCTTCGACAAAGCCCTTTAAGTATACTTTGATCGACGCGGTCTCTAGAGGGAAATAGGTGAAAAGGTTGTCAAGTGCAGCATTCAACCGACGAATCATTTCATCAGTAAGGGTTTAAATGGAGGTGACACTAATAGGTAATGCTGTAGAGGTCTCTACATATACAGCAGGTACGGTAACCGGTAGATGATAGTTGTTAACTTATAGCAGTTATGAGCTTTCCGAGTTTGGAGAAATAAGCAATAATATGGTAGGAAACAATAAGAGCATCTTTTGTCTCTTCCTTAAATTTTGTTGAACAATTCAGGGTTAGCACAGCAGCGTTTCTGATATTCTTATACTTTCAGGTGTGTGAGCATGTATGGAGAGTTCTCTAAAAGATTCCGGAAAGGGCGCCCACACTCTTCAGTCCTGTTCATATTCCACATGAATAAAATAAGGAAGCGAAAACTGCAAGGTCTTCAAAACCCCGGGGTTCAAATTGTTTCTGGTGAGAATGGAGTGAGTAGATGACATGGTCCTTACCTTTGGAGAGGAACACAGCACAAACCCTGTTGACCAAACTATCATCATAGCAAATTTCGGTATGTGCCTTGCACCTACAAGATGCAAAGTTGTACTCCAGGACGTGCATCCTCTGGAGATGCAAACTGCGATTAAAGGAGGCGTACTAGAAGTTGCGTGTAGAGGTCCGAGTGAGTTGTGTCTGATCACGAGATTGCACGAATTTCAAAGGTCAGATTGAGTAACTTGTGGTATCGAAAAGGCACGTCACTGGGTGACAAGAGTCCTGTGTACCAGGCTACAGTGTTGTATGGTTACGACACATGGCCTCTGAGGTCAGATGACCTGAAGTGTCCTCAGGTTTTTGAACATCGATGCCTCAGACGCGGTGTCGGTATTGGATGGCTCATCGTAATCCTCATTGAAAGCATGACATCACTGTTCAACATTGATGCTTCACTGTCGCACAACCACGATTTATTTGAAAGCCTAATTGTGAAGAAAAGAATAAAGGTGGATGGGGAAGCGACTAAGTGCTAGCTTACTACAATCATTCCGAGGTGTCCAAATCCCCAGGCTCTCTTTCAGGCAATCTGGAAATAAGCTGACAACAAGAACGCCATCGACATCGATTAGCAGCCATATCTTGCAGCGTCTCCAACCAGGCTTAGTAGAAATCACGCAATCCTCATCCCGGAAGGCGAGTAGCATCGATAGCACCCAAACATTTCGTAATCTCCTTCATACTCCTCTGCTAGGTCACTCTGAATCAGGCACGGAAAACAGCACTCCCTTTGGCAAACGATGGTTCGGCATAAGCAATACATGGCCTAGCCAACGCAGCTTCTGTTGCTGGACACACTCTTCAATGGAAGTTTCCCTTGCACAACAGAAAACTTGCTTTCTAATTGCCTTATTACGGATTCGCCGATATTAGATGGCTTTGATTAACTCGTATGTAAGTGATCAGAAAGCCAGTGTCCGGTTGTGCAGCAGGTATTTAAGTCGTTGAAAACACTTACCGCCATCAACTTCGGAGTTCATAGAATGTCTCCGTCGCTGACGGCCTCACAGTAGAAGCAGAACGTCTCAGTTCATCAAAGGCGCGACTTGGTGGCCTGTTTAGGTTGGAATCAAGACGTAATGACAGTGGTAATAGTCTTTCGCAGTTTTGTACTGGTCGTAAATTCTTCCTCGGGAGTGTCGAACTCAGACACATTGGACCTTGTTACGCTATCTGGCATCCCCTACGGATAGACACACCTGGAACCAGATTGAGCACGTATCCATTAGCATCCGATGTCGACGCTGAAGCCTTGGTAGTCGATATCTGCGAACCGCTTAGGCCGATACTGTCATCCGGTGTTTAGATTATCGGTCAGCTTTCTGGGAAGACAGAAGAAATAACCTCCGAGTGTAGCCATCGTAGAGCTGACTTTTCCACAGAAAATCCACTGTCCCTTATCAATGCGAGGCCTTGTATCCCTTCGCACACTGCGCAAAATTCAACCAGAAGAGCTGTCGGACGTCATCTCAGGCACAAGTTACGTGCGAATAGGGAAACCTGGTGGAATAGGAAGGCTATGGAAATGAAGTAAGCTAGTGCAGCTGGGAATGGCCACAAACTTTTTACTTGACAAGCAAAACGGGACTGAAGTAACCTGCTGATAGTGGAAATTGATTAAACACCAAGAACCGACGTCTTGGCAGTTGGACAGAATATTTTGAACAACAGTTTGGTTGGCCGTCTACCCAAATCCCCACAACTTTCAGTCAACCCATCCAACTCGATCCATGGTCTGTGACGCTTCCATGGATTCTGAATTACTAATATGTTGGCCCGCTGGGTCGGATAAGCTTCAGCCGGCGTTGTTCAAAGACAGTGGTGGATTTCTGGGTGGTGTCTTCGCCAGGTTGTTGAAACTGGATTTAGAAAATTAATGCATCTTGGTTCGACGAAGCCTTTATTCAAGAAAGGTACCCAAAGCGATTGTTTGGACCACAGGGATATGAACGTCTGCTATCTGTAACACGATTGCTAGTTTCGGTGGTACTGCGACGTCCGAATTCAGGAAGTGCGAGGCTCAACTCCGACAGGACAAGACAGGATTTCGATCAGACCAGAGTGCATGGTCCACGAGTTCACATAACGTCAAGTGACTGTACAGTATGAAGCATAAAAACTACTAAGTGTGGAGGTTTTACTTGACTTCAATGGAGTTTTGGACTCTATAGATAGGTTGGTTCTTCTGCACATATACTGTAAACGAGGGAGTTTGCGAATACTCTGCATGCCATTTAACCCCATAATTTTGGTCGCGTTAGGGTTTACAATGAGCTGTCAGAGTTACCCCCCATAAATAGCGCGGAATGAAACGGTAGAACGCTCTGCTGATTTCTGTTCAATTTTGCCACTGAGACCATCATGGAATGTACCATCCAATGAAGCGCGAATCTGCGTGTCGAAATCACACCTGGAGGAAAACTGGTAGACGTAGGTTATGCTGATGACATTGTTCCATTAGTTGACGATTATTTGCCTGCATAAACTACCGTCAACCGAATATCAGAGGTGGTCCCCTGTTTTGGCACGTACGTTGCATCTTCAAAGAGCAATAACTTACTTCAGGATTTCTTACTCCCAGTGACCCCTACGAAAGGTCAGAATGGGGAGCTTCAGTATGATGATAGGTTTACTTCGCTTGACAGCTACATAAGCGGTGACTGCATTGTGATAGATGAAGCCAGTGCATGCATCACCAAGATACGGCCAATTATCACAAACTTGCATCACCTTTGACGTCAGGAACGTATATGGCTACGAAACGACCGTGAGAACAGCCCTGCCATATTAGGCTTTCTTCCTCTATGGTTGTATGGCAGTTAAGCAGCAGTTTCCACTACTGGCGTATAGCTGTCCGTTTTCCATCAGGCATTGTATCTCTAAGGTAAATGTGTTCCAGTCAAATTCCTCAACCCAATTAGAAGCCCTGCGTGCAAATTCCCATGGACGAGCTGAGGTCCAGGGAAAGCTTTCACCTGAATTTACCAGATCCAGTTGTATTAGCGAGGCACTTCTCCCATCCATTTTTGTCTTCTACTTTTTAGTTGATATCCCACTCTGCCCCTGAATCCTGTAAAAACGAAATGTTCCCAGGTCATCTGCCTGTATACAGTGAGTACGCCAACGATATAGTTTTATCCTAACTAGTGGAAAAACAGCCTCGCAATCCTCATACAGAACGTAATCAATGCTTGTATGCATGCGAGTCAGCCAGGACGAGGCCGATCGCCAACGGTTTGACAGGGAGAGAACATAAAGCTGACGATCACACCATGCTTTCCCAATAGTATGCACAAGTGAAATGATTGAAAAGGACGGTGCACTGAGCGCTAACTGACTGATGTAGATTTCTTTAGGTGTTTTTAATTAAAATGGTACTGGTTAGCTAGAGAAGTGTCAACTCCCACAGAAGCTGAACACTCGGCGGTTTGCGAAATTCCACCAAATCATCTCATAACCATTGATTTTGCCACGAATTTCCAAAATTTGTTTGGTTGGATTTGGCTGCCTACGACAGTTATTACACCAGTCAAAATACTTGTGGACTGAGAACATCCTGTATTGGAACTGGTAGACGTGGTAACCGCTGTTAGAATATAGTTTGAGCCGGAAACCAACCATCCGTCTGAAAGCAGTAATCCTAACCCTTACAGAACGAGACTCCACGCGACCAATAGTACGGTTACTTAAGAGCAAAATAGCAGCTAGTCTTGTCTTTACCCTTCGGTGCACGCTTCACTGGAGCTTACATGCAAATGAGAGTAAGATGCTATTCTTCTGGACATTTGTACTCAAACAGAATGAAGATGTTTGTAGAATGAAGTCACAACTTACTCTTAATGGACTCAATTTGTAGTCTTGCAATTCGTAGGCCATAGTGAGGAAATGGCTTAGAACTGCGAACGTCATTAACCATTCGAAGGTAACACTCAGCGCGTGGTAAACGTAACGCTAGGGAAAAAGGAATGGACAAGATGGGGCGTATTAGGGGCAACGTTTTGTGGCACAAATATGGAGAAAACATAAAAGAAGCCATGGGACCGTCTTCAACTAAGCGAAGCAAATCCAGTGAGAGCTTCACAAGGCGTAAACCACGGAATAGCAATTTTAAAAAGGAAACACCGGGGTTGTCCATATGAGGAAGACAGTGAGTTACTAATCGACATGGATGTGCCCAGAGAGGCAGTGATACAGAATGTGAGACAGCTTGTTCACTGTAGAAACGAGAATGGCGACATCAGAACACGACAGTTAGCGCGGGATATTACAACCCGGAAAGTTCTGTTCAATCACGCAACGTGTCACATATGCACCTTTCATCTATACAGTCAAAAATATTAAATGAAATCTGGGATGGATTAGGGTGGAGTGAAACTTTCGTGACTAATTTTGGTCATAAGGGTTACGCTAAAGGTAGTGTTACGCACAAGTGTCCTCAAAAGCAAGCCTCAAGGCATTTAAACAGGCAAGCGGGTCAATCGGCCGTGCAAACGTT
The DNA here is from genome assembly GCA_004794785.1 of Opisthorchis felineus. Taxonomy (NCBI): domain Eukaryota; kingdom Metazoa; phylum Platyhelminthes; class Trematoda; order Opisthorchiida; family Opisthorchiidae; genus Opisthorchis; species Opisthorchis felineus. The sequence goes on along the minus strand of SJOL01006358.1, from coordinate 543,944 downwards.
GCAAACGGTGATAACGTGGATATGATGACCAGAGTTAATCAAACGCTTAGTGGTCGACTCAGTTGATGCGGATGCGTTTATTATGGCCGTCATTCGTCTGGTTCATCAAGAAAAACAAAGACGTAGGGAAATGTTGACTTGCGCGTTTCAAGTTGCTCTTCCCCACATTTGTAACGTAACTGCAATCTTTGGGGAGTTTTGACCGACATTTAAGGAATCTTTCTAGTTTAGGGTGATATTCTTTGCTGTGTAATACAGCAGGTTTCATCCACTTTCATCGGGCACTAAGCAGTCATCTCACTTTGGCGCTTAATTTGATGTTAACGTAGCTTTCAGAGTAGGCACTGCTGGTAGCTCACCTCAAGTGACTAAGTACCATTAACAATCTTATTCGCCAACGGGGCCAGAAGAGATCGGAAACCGTGAAGAGTTCCCTCCGAAGTGGTCACTGCGTAATCAGAACACAAAGGAAGACCTAAATGACTTACGTCATCATCGGGGTTCCACTTTTTCGGAGGCAATTTTCGTATCCCACTACACAATGTGATGAACGCACTCACTGAAGGTAACAAAACAATGCAAGGTAAGCACTCGTGGTCTTAGCGGTAGAACGCTGAAAGGAAAAATAACCCTCTGACGTCTAGTTAGATTCTGATTTCAAAACCAAGACAGCATAAAATTAGTTTCTTATTTTCTCAGAAGCTGACTAGGGGCTTTACAGAAGAGTTGAGTATTTTGTTTTAAGTTTGAAACTTAGCACTTTGCAGTGAAACTTTAGTTCATTCTCAGGATTTTTCCCGAAACCCAAGACATCGATGTATGATGTGTTCCCGGGAATCGACTGGCTAGCTTGACACCATGAAAAATTTGGACCTATGAATCCGAAATAATGAAACTTTTATTAGCTTAGAACTTGTTGTTTTACGACGCCATGACCCCGTCATCTTGCCCGGCTTACGGTTGCAACGCCAGTCTGCGAAATCTTTTGCTGGTCCCTGGATGTGAGGTGGATAATAGCTCCGATGCCAGTTCACGTGTGTGACACTAGTTTCCCACACTAGTTTGTTGATATGGGCGTCGATGGACGAATGTTCCACGTTGAACCGACTATTGCGAGCAAACTGAGTAGCACACCAAAATGATCATAGTTGGTGTGTTAATATAAAGGACTAATACGATTCACGCCTGCTCGCTGATCGGGCTACGATGCGTTAGTCGTGCTTTCCACTTGGATTTCATAGGCGCAATCGACTGCCATTCTCAGATGGCTGACCCACACATAACTCAGTTTGGCTGACGAACTCGAGAATGACGGAGTTGCTGTGCTGCATTGTGCAAAGTCTAGCAACACCACAAGCAAAAGACGCGGCTAACGCAGTACCATCGGTGCAGTTAAAGTGAACAGGATTATAGCACACGATTGCAGCAAAGCCAAGGTGGGATCGGTGAATCGATGGATGCTTTTGCAGCAAGACAGTAGCAACCACCAAATTGCGTGCCCATCGCACTGATATCGACCTGCTTTGTTTTGGCTACTCTGTGTGTTTCGCTCACTTTGCAACCATGAAGTATTCTGATGTGTAAATCTAAAGAAAATCGCTTTGCGGAATATATTCCAAATAATTTCTGTCACCCGGTTGTTGAACACAATCTCAAAATGTCAGTAAGCTAGCAAATCTACTGGTCAACGGCTTCTGATGAAAGGATGAAGGCACACATCGAAACAAACTCCAGGTGAACACAGAGGCTTTTCTGGTGCCCAGTGTCCTGCGAAGCTAGTGCACCCCCTGTAAGACTCATTCGGAATGAGCCAAATTATGTGTCCTGGCTTTGAGACAACAGGGACCCTACAACGAAGAGTCAGAAAATGTAACTCGAGAAACGATGGTGGTCTTAACTAAACACCCTGAAAGACTCTAATCTCAAAGTATTGTGGTTGCATAAAATAGCGCATGTGGGGTCTGAAACATTAATGGAGACAAACATAGAGAAGGACTTACTTGAAGCAAACGACATTACACAGATAGCTGCCAACACTGCGCGCAAAACCCACAGCCAACGCGGTGAAGATAAGTGTTTTCGGCTAGCATGACTGCACAAAGTTATGTACACGCTGCTGCAGCCAAAGAGCATGAAAGCACCCGTGAGATGTATCGAAAACAAAGAAGATTCCTACAGAAGTTATGGAAAAAAACACTGCTTTGTAAACTTGCTGGACAATGAAATACCGTGATATCCAAATACGACGGACAGAATTACCTGGAAATTCCCCACTATACATAATCCAAAAACGGCGGCCAGACCGAAGGCAAGACTGAAGTATGCGTGCATAATATGTGTTTTCGGACTTGCAAGCTTCGTAAGTCGATCCATTTGGTGCCCATACCAAGCGTATACGGACAAGCAACCTACAGAAGGGATAGCAAGTCAAATAAAAGTGAAAATACGCCGTGCTTGTTTCGAACCTCAGACTTGAAGTAAAAAAACCAGGGGGAATGAAAAGTCAGTAGTGTTTATTGTTGGCCATTGAATTTAGGGACCTGCGAACCAGGTGAGATGGAGCGAAGGCGCAAAGTACAAATCATAAATGTGGAAATCCAGACTTTAAACTAAACGAAGGTGTACGCGTGCAAAAGGCCACATATTCCGCTGATGGAAGAGAAGGAAAATGGAAATGCAGCACAGATGAACATGTGGCGTGACCAAAGCACAGTGGTGGGCTCCCAGTGCGATGTGAACGGCTACAACTCCTTGGACAGCTGATCACACACATGCTCAACCTCACGGAAGAACTGCGTCATCAGCGGTCTTAACGTACATATTTCCGAGGTCAAACTTTTCTCTAACGCCTTTTTCTTGTCCGAACGTTTTTCAAACATGAGCTCCTTATCAAGATTATACTGCTGTTAAAATCGCTTCACGAAAACGAATCATCCTTGTGATGCTTGCTGTTCTGCTCCGCTGGTTTTCTTATCCACACCCAGTCGCATCGGTAAACCACACATCAGCCTCTTTTCCACACTCCAGCAATAACTTTCTGCTGACAGAGAAGGTGTACTTTAATTCTACAGCTCATATCCGTGAGTATGTTGTTCGCTGTACATTCCTTCAGCTCAGTTCCCTATGATGGCTTTATCCTACAATTTTCAAGCCAAGCAAAGGGCACTTCCCGAACTGTTTCACACCTGGTGTCTCCATAGTGTTCAGAGGACGAACAGAATGTGCAGTTGATGGTGTATGCATCTACGCTTTTTAACACACGCTGAGGACCGCAACTTTTGTATGACTGTAATCTACAGAGCCAAAGAAATGTACAACCTCTGGAGGACAGTTCAACTGTTGAGCTCATCAACTGGAGATCGACCAAGTTGGAATTTGGCCAAACCAGTCAACTACGGCGTTTGCTGTGCATTTTGCTCCCTCGTATAGCATTCCTATCCAATCCAATCCATTCCTATCCTATCCTATGGCATTCCTACCAAATCCAACCCAATGAAAAAAGCAAAAATACATGCTCTACCTTGTGAAAACAACTCTCCTCTCACAAATTAAAATTCCCACTTTTAGCCTCAATTTTACGCGACCCACAATCACCGTTATGTAGGCTCTCGAAACATAAAAACCACCTGGCTCTGGTGGCATCCTATCCCACGTTTATTGCCCAACTTGCGCTCCTAAACTCGCCGAATCACATGAAAATTTTCTGCCTCAATTTATTCAGGCATCTTCTCTTTGTTCTGGGACAATGTCCATGTAGTAACCATTCTCATACATGGTTTCGTGTCTGACAAATTCAGTTCATCCTATCCCATGAAAAGTTCTGTAGTACATTATGCCTGAATATGACTGCATACCGAGCCACAATTAGTATGGGTTTAGGTGCGACCGCCCTACAGGCGGCACGTTGAACAATTTGTCATATGCACGATCATCCTATTTGATAAATGGGTGATAGCTTCCCTTGGTATTTTGGTTGTGTGTGTGGAATGCGGATCCCTACGCAACATCCCCAATCGCGGACAATACTCCAACCTGATCAAGTGGATTCGGCGTTCTCTGAGTGAACGCTAGCTTCGAACGCTAATTGACGGCTGAATGGGATCACAGGCAATTATCCATCATTTGGCGTCTTATTGTTCGAAGCACATTGCTACTCATCAATCACACAGCGATAATGCACCAGACATCACAACACTGACCTTGCCGGGAGTCGCGAGTGAATCATATCGACTTCATCAAAGTTTAGTACAGACACATTCAACCCTATTCACAGTTCCCAACCTACCGGAAACCCTTTGACTGGATCCACTAACATTCCTCATTCTCCCTCGTTTAACCTTCTTATACTCAAGTTCTCCTGCAATACTTTGGTCGGTTTACGTCAAACTCCTTGCGGCTGTTGGCTGCAGAAAAGTGGACTTTCAAAGTGTGAGCCCTCAACTCAATTGGACTTGCTAAACTTGTCCAAATCTCAAATGTTCCCCGCAGTAGAATATTGCTGTCACTTTTGTGATGGATTGTCTTCATCTCAACTTTTCTTATTGAATCGTGTTCCCATAAACTTATACGCCTCATCGCTCTATCCTTTCTGACCCATTACCTGCGGACACTCTCAGTGTTCAGATGTGACTTCTCTTGCTTTGTTTTACAGTGACTATTACGAGAGATCTTAGTCCAAGAATGTTTTCTTGCATCTTTCTACAGGAACACTAAAGTAGCTGATCCTCCTCTCTTTACTTGAATAATCCGCCTTTGGAAGTTTCCATCAATTTCTGCGTTTTCTAACTCATAGCAGCTCTCCAAGACTTGGTGTGATCTTCTCAATCCATTCATGTCATCTCCAATGAGCCCTTGTGCAACGCATTAAAGTTGAGAAAATATAATGAAAGAGAGAGATCCAGTTGACTCTACTAGTAATTCCATTTCAGTTTGCAAACGAGTATTCATTACCATAAATGTTGACTTGGCTCTACTTTAAGAGGCTCAGTGAACGCTCAGAACAGAAGTTTGACGTTACTTTCACCTAAATATGCAGTTTGTGCAGCGGCTTTCATTGTCCGGAACAGAAAAATGTGTGCTCACATGTAATATACTCTCCTCGGAGGTGGGATCAAGTCCAACCGTGTGAGATCAAAGGACCCTTGGATCTGTACTTATGCATTAGACCATCAAACGAATGGAAGTCTGTTGCTCACCATTTGCAGATAATTTTAGATAAACACAGGTGCAGGACGATGGATGCATTTGTATAACGGAATTTAGATGTTTCGTTGTGGCGTCTATGTTGGCGAAATTGTAATACTGTAACGCAGAACACAGTCAATTAGTTATTTGGTATGTTGCTTAATGTAATGGATCTCTTGAGAGGTGAGGGTACTGTACAGTATCAAGCCTATTTCCTCTTCTTGATTATGGACTACCCTGTGGGGGACCAACTTGTCCAACTCAGTTTATCATTGAACTAATGATGAGCAAAATCCATGAACCACGAAAGCAGACCTGAAAATTACCGTCGTACTTCGTCCTCACAAATCCCCTGTAGAAAACGAGGATGAAGCGGGGCGGTGTACTCGATAGCTGTTCAACAATGGCGGACCAGCATGTTTTAATGTCGATTTCAGCACTGTTAGTTACCTCTAATAGGAATTCCGGATATCGACTAATAAGCTTGACTACCGAAATTACCGTAAAAAGGAGCGGTCCAATGCTTGACGTTTAATGCAGCGAAGATTCAGGTTTACGTTGGACTGTGGGTCCAAAAGTACTTCTAGTCAGCGCTAGGTGTATTTCAAAGTAATGGCAAGCTGCATGGTTTAGTGACAGCTCAATTGAGAGTGATCCTTCAGCAGTACCAATTAAGGTCCGTGAACGACCACATAGTGAAATTGTAGACGTCACTTCAAAGCTCCTACACCCGTTTTACCCTTCGGGATGAAAGAACCAATTTTTCCTTCCTATTCCCAAACTTGACTCCGCTCTGACTTCAACAACGACTGATCCACTTCCACCACTCCCATTTTATCGTTGTGTACTTCTCGGGCAAACTTTCGCTCTCGAATTTAGCCAACACTTACTCCAAAATCCAACCCAACACAAGTCCACCGCATAACGACAGGTGAACTTTGGATATGCAGTCAGCCTATGAAGTGGTCACATGCGCGCCCATGGGATCAGTTACGTGCCACGTTCCGCAGGGTTTCCAGTAAGTTGTGAGAATCACGTGGGTCTCAGACACAAAGGCTGAAGGGTCCTACAACACTCAGATTGGCTGTGTCCGATTTGATTCCATGTTACAGAAATATAATATCAAATCATAAAAATTCCGCACTGTAACATCAACTACGATGCACGCCCTCTTCTTTTCCGATAATGTCTTACAGCAAGCCCTCCATTCGCAAGAGCATAAGGTACGACCTGCCACTGACTTGAATCTGTGCTTCTGGTGCACTCTATTTAGCTGACGTTCTTCTTCATACTCATGTGTTTCAAATACGGAAAGATGTGGAATGCAATTTGTATCTTTGTGGTACCTTGCATGTGTTTAGGAACGGTCCCCAGGGGTTTTGCATGTTGATGGCGCATGGAATTTGTGAGAACTGCCTGGTTGTCTTAGTGAAGTCCCCAAAAGGATTAGATTGGAGATCATTCACCACAATTTTCTATCATGAAAATTTCGTTCCAGTGAATGCTTTCCAACTCCGTATCACCGTCGGCGCATAAGGTTTCTCTGTTCATCAAACGGGAACAAGGATTCAACCGATTCAACTCGAGAGCACGGCAACCAACGAGCCAGAACACTGAAATAGTCACTTTAAAGCATCACTATCTCTATCCGCGAGTATCGCCCAAGGTGACTGCTGTAAAGCTGTTATCGATTGCGTTAATGAACTGACCTCAACAGTAGTTCACACTCCGCAGGCATGATCTTCTGGGAGTTCTATGTAAACTTAGCAAACAATTGCTACGAATAAACTGCGGAAACGTGCAGTGCTCTCAGCCAAACGGTTGGTTTTGAAGCATTTCCCACACTACAAAAATAAAACGTATTTAACAGAAACTATCAAGTCAAACAGATAGGAACGTTTTATACCTCTAAGCACAGAACAAAAAACGGTCGAGCTCATTGTATTCAATTTTGCATTCAAATCGACAACTGTGTGTTGTTACTGTCAGTCACAATGTTCTGAAAGGGTAATCACGCAGCCAACGTGCTCACTGCAGGAAAACACCGTTTGTGTTCTCGAACAGGCTAATGAATCCGGTTATGAAATGAGGCACCAAACTATCACGAACTAATTTATTGGTGTATGTTGACAAACTCACCGAAAAATGTGCCCACATTCAGAAAAAGACCGAAAACGCAGCTCTCTGGAGGAATGGAGCCCGTGTCACTGAAAAGTAACGTGGTTTTGAGAAGGTAACGGAAACCTCATAAAAGTCACATTAAGCAAGCGGAAGACAACCGGTAAGTCACTCTGTGGAGGTATCAAGCCTATGTACATCATGCGATCAGCAAACTGAGTAACATAACAACGGGTAAAAAAGTAGGACCCTCCCATCGTGTGAGAATTTTGTAAAAGAAATACCAATGGAGCGCGAATCACTGATATGCATGTGGAAGTGGGCTGAAAGTCCGTCCGGAAACGTGAGACGCTATCTGGTTGCGTACAGTAATATGAAATAAGGCTGGATATGCTTAAACTCTAGCAAACTTCACTAGTGGAATAAGCTGAGGAATCTGAAGTCATCTGACTTAATCACGCTTCAGAGTCAACAAATCGTTAATCGTAGGGATTACAGACGTAGCAAGGAAAGCAACGGGAGCTGGTATAACAAGCCATTGGTATGCGGAAACAAGAGTAATCAACACAAGAAAGTTCTGCGCACTTGAAACTGTGAAGATAAGCGGTAATCTTTCAGTGGGAGAAAAAGTTAGGATAGTACATTTTGGTTTGATAACGGCTGACTACTGACTAGAAACTTCACATACTTTCGCCAAACGGAGGAAAAGCAAACGATGCACTGACATCCAAATGGAAACTAACAACAGAGTCCTTTTTACTACTTTTATACTGAAGTTACCTATCCATGCGCTACTCATTATGTAAACGAATGAAAATAATGATACACATTCTTGAGCCTGTAAGTCAGTACTGAGTCAACAAACAACCCAACGAAAGCCACAAGGATGGAAGTCAAAATACACCAAGTGAATTCGCAGAAAACAATTCACCGTAAAAATAGCCGGTATGTGGAAGAATATCATTAACTGATTGGTGATCATCTGTGTACTGAGCACAGATAGTTCCTTAGTAGTTCAGATGCAAAAGGCGGCGCTGCGATGCACGGCGAACCTCATGGAGTCAGGTCAACGACATGGCCATTGGCAGCCGATTGTGAGGCTCTGGTCTTGACTGTTTGGACCATTCATGTCGATTCAGATCACGTTCCCCCCGGGTGTAAATTTTTGGACAGCTTCCCGGAAAGACCGAAGAAACAAACTCTGTGTTTAGCCATCGAAGAACTGATTCACCAACAAGCTAAACAATCTTATCACACTGGCCTTTGTAAAGCCTCTTCCTTAGGCTATGTCAATCGTACCTTGGACGAAGTAAGCACCGCCATCAATAAGGCATGTAATTCAGCATGCGGTGCTTCCGAACGCTCATCAAATAAACACTGGTTTCAGCACAGTCATTATCGCTTCCCGTCATATGACGTTGTACCCTTTAGGACGCTCAGCATAATTCAGCCTGAAGGACTGTTGGAATTCAGCTCAAACATAGTCTTCCAGAGGACAGAGAAACCTGGTGAACTCATCTGGAACTGGAAGAATCCGGTGCAACCTGGAATCTTCGGAGGCTGTTTCACATGATACACAAAATGAGACCAACCCCCCCCCCCCGCTGTAAGCGAGGTCATCAAGAATAATACTGGACACTCAATATACGTTAAGAACCGTCATTCTGACTGCTGGGCTCGATAATTTGGACAACGGTTTAGTTGAGTGTCTGCCAATCTAACAATATTTTCTAGTCGGTCCGATCAAATCGATTCGTGGTATGTAAGCATAAATCCTCCCTCAGATGATAAAAGCGAACACACTTTCAGTGTGGAAACACTTACAGCAGAACACGAACAAAGCGGTTACAAGCCACCGGGCACGAAAGAAAAACCCTCATTTACAGGGAGGTCTGAGAAAGTGAACTTTCTCGAGCTTACTCCTGAGCTTTACTAGACGTCGTTTGAATATCTAACAAACGAATAACCATAGCCAAACCGTTCAATAGCCTTTATTTCAGCCGTCGACTAGGTACGACAAGGTGCTTCACAACGCTTTGAACAGATATTACTCGCTTGTTTCATCAGTGGCATACTCACTTACACATCCCATCCGGAAATTCGTATGCACAACCTGAATGGTCGGTTGGCCTTACCTAGGACAGCTTCGGCGCCTGGCTCATTTGGCACTTACTCCGGGGCATCACGTCAATTCCGAAGCTAGCCCACATTTACTCGTCTAGACTCCCCAAGAGTCAACCCTTCCAGAAGGCGTAGACAACTCACCGATATGATCATCATCAACAGCGCAACACCAGTTGAACACTGACGCTTCGCTGCCGTACAACTATAATTTACTTAAAAGCCTGATTGTGAAGAATAAAATTGAATAGGGACTTGGCACTTGTCAGTCATTCTGAGTTACCTTGGGCACTCAGGTAACCTGGATAGAAACTGAAAACAGGAACGCCATTGAAACCGGCTAGCCACCATACCTTGCAGCGTCTCCAACCATCACGAACGATGCCCACTCCCATAGCCACTTCTTACTAACCTTGATGACTCCTTGTGTATCTTGCGGTTTGGGCTAAATTTTTGGAGGAAATTAAGTTTAATGCGAGAAGGAAAACGTTCACCTTAATTTAAGCTAACTCAAGCTTCAAAATGTGTCAAAAATGACCCGGATCTAAATAGAGGAGAAATTCACAGGACGACGGAATCGAATCACACAATGAAGAACACAAAGAAATCCCACTCTTATAAGAATAGGTTAGGATATTAGAAAGATATGTGAAAGGATCAAATTATGCGACTGTTGAACTGCAATGAACATGTTTGCTGAATGACCAAACGCCGTTTTTCCCCTATCGAATCAAAGGTAACCTTAGTACCGGTAAAGGGTATAATACGAAACATTCCGTCACAGAGAAACGCTCTACTTCTGGAAACTTTACTCTCGGTCTCAACGAGTTAGCTATCCGTAACCCATATTTTTGAACTCATTAGCGGTGGGTTGTTTGGTTGATGTAAGTTTTCCCTCAACTGAGGCTGTCATTGATTGCGATAACCGAGAATTTCCAAATCTCCTCATTGTACCGATAAACTGTGAGTAGCTCAGGAGAGGAGTAATTCGCACAGCGAGTAAACTTTTCGTACGCGAAGTCTTCATTCGATGAACCTGTCACGTGAGTACGTGATGGGAGTACTCAAATGGAAAGGTGAGTGGCGACTTAATCACACTGCTGATCAGCCGATCGTGGGTGAACGGTTTAGCCAACTATTAACCGGGAGATGGCGGGGTGCGCATTGCTGGCGATTCATATTAAGGAGGAAACAGCTGTACAATGCTCCTTAGTTATCGCCATACAGATGAAAGCTTTTGAGGCTGAGATTGTTTTCAGTGAAATTCCAGCCTGTTTCCTTGTCTGTCTATGGTAATGCTAGAAAGAAAAGTACTGAAAACATCCATCGACGGCTTAGAACACTAATACATATACGTAGATGAGACATTCTGTGTAGCTAACAGGAAAGTCGGTGTGGATCGGTTGCTCATTCAAATGTGCGCTTTACTGTAAGAAAAAAGGAGGAAAACGTGACTGTCTTTCATGGACGTGCTCTTTGGTTGCTTGCCGGAAGGATCAGTACAACGCGGAACATACAGGAAGGGGACCCGCGTCGAGCAATAATCCATCTTTATAGCTTGTTTTCATTGGAGCAAAAACGTAGCTTCACACGACATCTTGCTTCGAAGGCTCAGAGGATCTGCTCGAGCGATATGTTGCGAGACGAGCTAAAAACAGTACTTTTTTGAAACGGTTACCCGGATTCATTGATAAAAATAAAGAACAATCGTCCCAAAAGACCTTGTTATCAACAGCATCAAAGAGGTGTCTGTTTCTCAGTTTTACTTTCAAAGAAAATTCAGACACTAAGTATTAATAAGGCAGTTGAACAACACAACAAAAATTCTTTCAAAAGTGCTCGAATGTTTTGTTCTCGAATAACAAGGATAAGCTGAAGATGTTGACCCCGGCTATGATAACTTATGCATTCAGATGCATATCATATGTTCGTCGATCAATCCGCCAGCTTTTTACCCATGTGAATGAGTACTGTCCCATTCGACTGACACGCAGAGATACAGAAGCGCCAGCGTTGCTCATCTGGTGGAAATGGGTCGAACAGTTGATACCAACAAAGTCTTCAAAGTGGCATATAGAGTCCACCCACCCCTCCAAAGTTACTAGTACACACATACTGGAAATAGCTGAGAGGCAAGTGGCATCAGAATGGGCGTATCTAGCTTGTGCAAACAGAGAAGGTTGGCTGAACGCTACAGTTGAACTGGGCAGGACAGAACGAGTTAGCTGTCAGGTCAAACGCCAGCTTGGACCTGACAACTAAATGCGCGCACTTGCGACTACACACGTAATTGAGACCAAGTGATTATTTCTGTACGTCTTCAGCCTCGCTAGCTTGTGTAGTTAATCAAGCGGCCCATAGGTTTCCGTGCAGTTCAAATCATGTACTGGTTTTTGGTCCCAATGACTCTGAGGACTGCTCCTCTGACGTTCTTTACATTATAAATTACGTGTTTGTCAACTGACTTGTTTAATACGTCCTGGGCATTCATCCACTTCTGGCACGAAAGGTTTCACCACGATTTTGACGGAACACGACTACAGGCCAGTAACTCTATCACAAAAGCTGAGGAAGTATCTACTTGGGTAAACCATCAGTTCGTTCTCTTCGTGCACCGCGGTGAGTTTCAATGCCTATCAACACCAATAGAGGCGACGCGGGATGCAGTTGAATACGTAACTATCAAGGCAGTTCGACAAATATTATCACTTGCGCACAAATTTGTTTTGACAGGAGACTCAACTGAATCCAGCTGAATCTTTCGTTTACTATGGTCTACTGCAACTGAATGTATTGCACCAGGACGACTCATGTTTCAGTTGGTACGACACGCGAGATATCGCAATATACCGTCTAAACGTGGCACACGTGAGGTTGCTGAAAACTCTTTGATAGCCCACGACCAGTTTCGTCCTTTTCGGAGCTCATCGAGTAGGCGCAGTTCCTGAGTTTCCCTTACCATTATGTTCTACTTGAATCCAAATTGAACTGAATTCGACAAATAGTTTCATTTGCAAACGAATTCGGTTGTGACAGGAGACTCAACTGAATTCAGCCGAATCTCTCGGTTACGACGATGCGCACTTGTGTCAAAGATGAAGCACAACAAAATATGAATCAAATAGAGGTGTATTGGGCTGTTACGATGAACAATGAAACGACATTAATAAAGCCGGTATGAGAAAGGAAGCCTACCTGATGTACGGAAATAGTGCAGAACTGTCTCCGAATGCCGTAGATATAGCGTAGCTGGAAACAGGGACAGCGAATACAGTATATCGGTGATGATGGCGAACAATAAAAGATTGGGCGTCTCACTTGCGAAAAAAACATGCATTGCATCTAGTACGACGTAGAAACTATAATTCGCGAGTCAATATACATTGGTTCCAGTTACAGGAGTCCTTTGATTAGGGAACTAGGGATCCAATGATCTGCACCCTTAATAAAGGACAAGAGTCTTCTGCATGCAGTTTGCGCCCAGCTGGGCAGCAATATCCAAAGACACTGAAGTTATCAGCTAAGGCTTTCTTGACTTGCTGCTAGTTGTTTTGCTGATCACGTTTTTAAAATCTCCAATCAGTACATGGATGGGAAATGGAGATTTATAGAGCAGATGGTACGCTTCTCAGCTAATTACGTGACCTAACCAGCACAATTATTGGAATGTGACTGTCATCAAAAGCACTCCGGCACTATCGATCCAAATTCCCACCAGGAAAATTCACCCTAGCCTTCCCTGTATGGGAAACGGTTTCTTTTTTCATTAGTCTGCCAGGAATAATACAAATTCCCAACTGAGAAACTATTCCGACGACATCGATTGGTCCCATTCGCACCTACAGTAGCCCTGTACACCTTAAAGGTGTGCAGCGTGTAACGACTTAAATAACGACTTAGCTTTTATTCAAAAACAGAGCATGGTGGAAAATATTGATCTTTGACACCTGACCCCAAATTTCCTCTTGAATTATAGTATACTTTCGATTGTAGTGGGCTGTTAGGGGAAAAACATCGGAAGCGCATGAAATAGGTCCAATGGTTTGGTCCTATCTGGAGGGCAAGGTTTAAAAATCGAACAATAAACTCAGTGATCAAGAACAGAAATCCAATTCAAATTCATACGGAAATATTTTCCTACAACCCAAGCAGTTTCCTTGCCATATGCGCAGAAATAGCTTCAATGTAGCAATGTGCTGCACAGACATCGCAGTCAACAGAACATGTAACAGCGATATTCACGAGTACCACACTTTTGACAACATCGCTACTGAAGCATGCTTTGGATAAAAGATTATTAAAACGAGGGAAACTAAAATAGCAGGTAATTTGTATTCCAGTACTAGTGCAGGGGGAATCAACCTGCTTTAGAGGTACCACAGCTATAACAAAGACCGATAAAGGCGTTTGAAGCAACCTGACGACAGTGCGGTCCACAACATCAGTCAGACTTTGCATAAGATAATACGCTGTCTGGATTTAGGCGGCCGGCGATGTTACACTGCCTTTTTTGTTCGACTTTCACGGTGATTAGTGTAAAGGGTTGAAGAAAGCATTTGCGGATATCCAAAAAAGCTAAATCTCCGGAGCTAAATTTTGACAGTTTTGGCCCTGTAGTTTATTCTGATGCACAACCGGATTCTACCTGTTTTGGGACCAATGATCGCAGCATTTGTGTCGATAGATCACTTTTGTACACTGGCTTACAGCGATTAGACTGTGGTGTTCAGTGAGTGAACAGCTTGTCTTGTCAAATTTATCACAGTGAAAACCGCAGACATTCAGTCGAGTACTGTTGGTCGATCAGAACATGGAAGTGTAGTGTGTTGGATGCTTGGGGAAATCACACTTGGGAAATTGGCCTAACGCTAGTGAATATCGCTAGACGTAAATCAGAGGTGGGCAAACACTGAACTTGGTACACTGACCGGATAGGCCCTGACAACAGGCAAGGCTACTTAAGACCGCTGTGTAAGTATACACATCTGTTTGGCAGCAGCCAATCAGTACGGTGTAAAAGAAGTGAACGGCAGCTTGATGTGCTTCGGCTGTTTTGTTACCGCATATCACTTATCGATGATCTGGTTCAGATAACAATCCGAAAGAATATTCCGATGACCATTTTGATAGCTGAGTACAGAATTTTCGGATCAAGTCAATAGACCCATGGAAAACCGTGTTTACAGGGAAAGTAAACGACTTTAGGATAGCTGATAATCGGATTAGGAGATTCATACGTGCTTGGGGCCAAAATTCAGTAAGGAAGTTGTTTTTTGCGTTCCAGCACTAGCCTTGTGTGCGCGTTGAACGATTAATCATCAAAGAGCTATGTTATCTGCAGGCTGACTGCCATTATCAAATCAGTCACAGGATTCAAGAGAAACGACGAGGGAAGATGACCTTGTCTAAGACCGTGGATTCAGAAAACTCGGGCACACTTCCCCAAAGATTTTTATTGGTCTAGGGGTGCATGAATGCGGCGGTTTTCAAAAAAGGAATGCATTTACATGGGAATCATTTGGTCGATGAATATTTTCATAGGAGCCCACGGTCTATGAAGTCAAAAGCAGTTTCGAATCAGGTAAAAACTAACGATACTTATCGTCGAAAGGAGCGGCGACGGCAACGCTTGTCATGCGGATTTGAATATTTCGACAGAATTAAATTGTGCAGGATAATACTTTGAAGTTCATGACAGTTGATGCCACTGTTTTTTTAACAAAAGGCTGTCATATACCAACGTAGCACTGACGTGATTTCGAAAAATGGATCAGAAGCTCCAATAGGTGGAGCAATCCGCACTAATTTTCTAAGACTTGAAATGGAGGCCTCAACAAATACAGAGGGTGTTTCCGTTTCGTTTAAAAACCAAAAATGGAGACAGCCGATGCTCGACATCTCTTTGTGTCGAGAAATAATGCGGGTTACCACCGGGATCCCCAGTGTTCACATTACGCTCAGGTTCGTGAGTCGTCTCCGTTGCATGCCACAGGTGGTCTGCCGAATGGTTCCTTGGATTCTTCGGCCCAGCTTTTGAGGGTGATCAAATCAGCAAAACAGCTACTGAAAGCTATCACCACTCTGTTCACTCTCTATCTTTTTAGAGTGAACAGAGTGGTGATAGCTTTCGCTAGCTGTTTCGCTGGCGCTTGATTTCGTCTGACAGCTTAATGAGATTAATTGGATAGCACCAACGCTCTACACTATGGTCTATGTATATCATATTCGGCATACGGTGTCATTGCACGTACAAGTGTGAAACAAGCGATACAATCAAAAAGAAAGACAGATCAATATCCAAATGTCACCGAAACTAAAGCAGTTTACCCAAAATGTGGGCCGCCAAAAGCTAGATAGACTGCTGTACAGAAATATGATAATTCTCGCGCACACCTACTATTGTACAGGTAAGTACAACTAAGCTGCTTTGTTCACCCAACACACCGTCTGATGATTGAAAAACTACCTAAAATCGGAATCTGAGGCAATGAGATAAGTTGTCATATTGATCCAGTGGCATGAGGTCAAGCGTTGACATTCAGCCACAGTTGCGCAACACGTGCACAGGGTTTCTAGAAAATTAGCCTCCTGGACATTTCCTGTGTTGATGATTATAACCCAGGTCAACTGCTCTCTGATAATGATGTATTGTAATCTTTTTAGCCTGTCCATCCAGAAGTTGCCGTTAGTGAAGGCCAATATGGGTTGTATGAGTAAAGTACACATAAACAAGCAGACACCAACAGGGCCAAATGCTTTTCACTCGGTCCACCGATAGAATATTCGAACAAACCAAGTAATCGGAGCGATAAACGAGCCAAAAATACTCAGCCTTTGCAGGCTACAAACTTCTAAATCGCATATACTGTGCGACTACACTGCGTACAGTAACCGTTGATGAAAAGGAATTTGCATGAACTGCACGCTCTTGTTTCTGTAAGCATGCATAGCCGATCCCGAAACAAACATCAGCCCATAATAGCCGCACAAGGAATCACAATCACCTGTACGATTAATTATGACGCTAGCAGCGGTCCAGCTCCTCCCGCCACATAGTCAATTGTAGTAGTTGTCAAGACCCACCGGTGTAAGAGGTCGTGCTACACCGACCAAACAGCACGGACAAATCTGAATGTTACGATGGAATGACGGAATATTAAAAATGAACTGTGCGGTCACTTGAGGGTTTTTAGCTACTAGATGGAAAAAGAGTTGTTTACCTGCATTTGAAGCTGCGCAACTTACTTAAAATTGCATTGTATATCTGTAAACCGACCTGTTTACGCTGACATGCCTGTTTGCAATGCCATAACCACCAAGCACAACTCCACACAACTCAAATTCCGGTTAACTTGGTAGGTTTTCATTTAACGAGAGCGTCATTAGCTATCCGGAGTCATGCGTACGAGTACACACCCCAAACAAGGTAGACGATCCTGTCGTCAACGGGTTTTTATGATTGCATGTGGTTGAGAGAATATTAATTGGTGAAGTTCGAGTTCGATATCGAAAAGGAGACATTTCATAAGATGCATAGCAGCTTTTGAGTTGAACTGTCAAACGCGATAGTCAGAAAAATGTTTAAAATTTGATTATTCAACACAGAGAAATGAAGGCAAACAGAAAAGTACTCAAATAAAGACGAGAAAACTAGCTCGAATCAAACCCCGATGAATACGTGTGTGCGGTCAGACACCCGTAGTGGCAGAGAGCGAAAAGAGAACTGCAACACAAGCATCAAGCTGAATGGTCATACACCCGCATTGAATTCAGAACTTACGAAACAATGACATTGAGCACCATAATCACACAGAAGGCGATTGGAAAGTAATGCAGCGGGAAAGAACTCATTTGGGTCAGATCGACAACCCAATCTCGACGGAAACCATGTGCGTGCGGCGAAAGATGTGGGAAAACAGGCCTCCGAAAAACACTTAAGGCACCAAATGAAATCTAGAAATACAGAGAAACTAGTTAGCATCTTAGAGTAATCGTTCACTCAAAAGAAATAGAGACTATGTCTACCTGCAACTAACAGTGCTTCAGTCGATTTTGGCCGCACCCATTCAAGACTAAGGTCAGTAGTTTCCCACCTACACGTAATATATTTAGCTTGCAGCCAGTTCAGCCGTAACAACCTTTCGGTGCCTAGCTGCCATGCCACCCAAAGGAAGTACGAGGGCTGAGATACTGCCAGGTTGCCCAAGCCTAGACAGGGGAAGTCTAGAGGCAGAGGTCGGGTTCGAACCACGGACCTTCCGGTCAGTAAATTCGCGCTCTAACCACTGAGCCCTCTCGCC
>SJOL01006358.1:458878-512395 GCA_004794785.1 Opisthorchis felineus | reverse complement strand
GGTATGAAAACAGACTTCGAAGTGTTTAGGGTTGTGACTGAACTCGAACGTACAGAAGCTGCAGCTGAGTGTGATGCAGGGCGAGCAAAACGGTCAGTCCTAGTGCTGGGACCTGCAGAGACAGTATTCAAATTTGGGTGGGGGAGGGTGGAAGACGGAAAACGTGAAATTGTTGGAAGGAAGGCGTCAGCAGTAGCATGTTTTCGCTTACCCGCCCTTACGTATGTTGAAAGTAAGACGACCCAGCTGATGGCACCACACGGCAGGCGATGTGACATGAGAGTATTGTTAACTATAAATGTCATGGTCGTACGAGGGCTGGGGTACTGCCAGGGCGCACACACCCAGACAGGAGGACGATTAGGGTCCACAACCAGAGCCTTTGGCTCAAAAGCCTAACCGCAAGACAGCGGTATTGGGATGGAAATGTAAACACATTACAATTTTTAACGGAAAACGTCACTACACATGTTCTAACCCCCAATCTGGAGGGCCAGGAGACTGTGTTTGTCAGACTTCTAACCATTGACAAATCTGGTATGAGGGACTCTGTTAGTGTCGCGCGGATACCCACCAGTATAGCTCAATGGGTCGCCGAGGTACACAAACCGCCACACCACAGTAAGGTCCAATCTCCTCGTGACGTCCACAATGGAAGGTGTGGAGCCGTACGACGACGGGACCAGTGGTTCATCAGCGGTGGCTCTTTGATCTAGAGAGCTCACGGCGGTCTAGACTGTTAGCTCTCATCCAACAGGCGCATGAACTGGACGAGGGTCATCGACAGGACGCAATGTGCTGTTTCATGCGTCGGCTCACTGCGCTGTGGGCCATGTCACCGACTGCTTGTTTGCTAGTTCTCTTCTCCAACGTCCCAGAAAGCTGTTGTATCGAAAATAAAATTACCAGAGATTTATGACCGCGCTGTTCTCGTCGACAACAGGACCAGTAAACGGAAAACATTTTTGTGTTTTCGCTAACCTATCTTGTCTGGTATGGTATGCTACTCCACACCCTGAGAGTTCGCAGCCCGACGTATGCAGTCTGGCAGATCTCAATGAAATTCTCTTAAAATTTTAGTCATCGACTTATCGCGTCACTTAGCACCGTCGCTATTTTGGAGGCATCATATGTCCCAACATCGCCATCATCATCATCAGACACGACAAAATTAGTGCTTACAACAATGCCTCACTATCGTACAACAATAAAATTTGTTTGTCTAACTCAAAAGCCTTCAAGTGATGAAAGAAAACAGTGGATGACAAGGGACCTAGTACATCATCATCAGTGCTAATGCTAGTCTGCCGCAAGCATTCTGAGGTGCCTACGAAACGCTCAATCAGACAGTCCGGAAAGAAACTGGTAGCATGAAACCCAGGCATCAACTAGCAGCTATTTCTTGCAAAATGCAAAGACGCTAAGCTGCGGTACAATTTTTGTGCATGGCTGCCATGCCACCAGAAGGAGGCACGAGAGCTGAGGCACTGCTAGGTTGCCCAAATTTAGACAGAAGCCAAGCACGGGAAGAGTCCCGGAGGGCGAAAAACACGAACAGCATCCAAACATCTTATACTCTCTTTCACCCTCTTTTGTCACCCCACTTGTTGTCCACCTCACAGTGTGCATCATTCTGAAAAAATATGCCGAACAGCACATATTCCGGTAGACGAATTGGCATAAGTACACCAGTGTAACAAGCTGCGAAGAAGATGGAACGGCAATTTAATTGCAAAAACATGATCTACAGCGATGTGCTGAACACTTTGCAGAGCATTTCAGCTGGACTCCTTCAACACAAACCTTGGAGCCACACGACAAGCCGAAAGAGAATCTCGACACCAGCCTGCCATCTACAACAGAAATCCCGTGTAATATGTCACTCCCCCAACGCAAAGAAGCAACTGTCCAGGATATCCTGGCTGTTGAAGGGTGCGGGATGCAAACTATGTGGTTTGCATGATGGTTTTTCATGACAAACTGATTGTACGCCTCTTTAGAAGATGCGAAGGAAACAGTTCGCCAATAATGGATACAGATCGATGGCCTACAGCTTTATACGTGGACGTGATGATGCATCTTTTCTTTGCTCTGGAACCCCATCTATGTTCAGCGGACTTGCAAAATTTCGTCAGTTGTGTAGTAAAATCCCTAAGCAGCAAAACTAATCACCTGTACGTCCGACCTTATTTTTCGGACTCAGTTAAATGAGTGACACATGCGTCGGCAACATTAACCTATGATGCATACATTTGAAGTATAGTGGACACGAATAATCAAAACTTGCCGCGATAACAAAAGAGATATTCGAATACAGCGGTTTTTCCGGAGCCTAGGTCAACCCAATAGTACCATAGCAATTTCGTTCAAGTTCAGTATTACGTTGCAGGACAGGGCAGATTATTCAGTAGCGTACGGGACAAACAATGTGGGACCGAACACTACAGAATACATTTTGAAGCATAGCAGGGAGTTCTCATGCGGACGTGATATTACAGAAGATGCGCTCTATAATTTTTTCTTTCATTGAATGGCAAGTGACAGAAGGGATAAATCCCTGGTAAAACACTTAAAGATAGTAATCTAACGAGACTGCTAGAGATGCATTAGCACAACAGCTTCATGTTATCCCCCATTTGTATGCCGAGATGTAGCAAATGTTATATGGGTACTCCTCTGCTTCATTTTTTACTGGTGAATTTTTCACAATTTTCTGTGCATCCCCACCTCAATTATTTAACCGATACCAGAGGTTAATTTTCTCTACAAAACGGCAGCTAATACGTTCTGAACTGATAAGTGGACGAAAAGTTATTGGCAATATACAACGGGCTGTTGCGCACCAAGTCTTGGGGTAGGGGAGAATTTATGAATAGCTGTTTTCCCACCTGGTATTTAGCTTAGGATAAAGTGCCGAAATTGCTTAGCCTGGACTTTCAAAACGCATATGACGTTGTGGAGTAAGTGGTTGTGCCTGCGATCTCCTGTTTTTTACGTGCGAGCTTTCCAGAATTCT
Source organism: Opisthorchis felineus (assembly GCA_004794785.1). Classification (NCBI taxonomy): domain Eukaryota; kingdom Metazoa; phylum Platyhelminthes; class Trematoda; order Opisthorchiida; family Opisthorchiidae; genus Opisthorchis; species Opisthorchis felineus. The sequence continues at coordinate 509,379 of SJOL01006358.1, read as the reverse complement.
GGTATATTCTGAATTCCTTGAGCAAAACGATATTACGACAACATGGTAGTGACACTCAACTCCAAATTAATAAAAGCTGTAGAAGGATTGAACGCTTAAAACTCAATTAATACTTTCCAAAATGCGATCGCGAGCGTGCGCTGGTGGACTAGTTTTAACCCTCTCACGTCGCATGTTACAAGTCCACGGTTCAGACCCCGTGAGCTATAACAAAAGCCCAACTTCAGTTTACTGGTTCATAATTTGGTGTGGACTGACGAAAATACGTGCACCAGGATATAAACATAACTGTTAAAAACGAGAGTCGGATGAACGTGAAACGCAAGGAACATTACAAGTTTCGCGGAAGACACCGACGTTAAAAGCCCTCCATTGCTGACTAACCCGACGCCCAGCAAATGCATCATGTCTGATACAGTGGAAGACACACCTATGAGGGACTCCAGTGAGCAATATGAGACCCGGTCCTCAAAAAACGCCAAGGTGGAGAAAGGAAATTCTCCTAGGTGAGTTTGCTATTCAGTATTAAACGAACCACTTCACACCGGATGGTCGCACTTGGAAGGGACTGAACGAACATCTACGTTATCACTTTTTAATCCCCAAATAAGTTGTGAAATCCGCAAACCCAAGGAGAGTTCTGTGGAAGGGCGAGCACCGCACCACAGATCACAATGAGGAAGTTCGACGCAAATACTGCCACTACTATATGCAGAACTTTTAATCAACTTCATGGTTGTTTTACAGTCCTGTGTTCATAAGAGTGCTGTGTCTGAACCATAAGCGTTTCAATAATTCGGATTTCTAAGCACTTCGATGATTACTTCCAACGAACTCAGCACTGTCCTGGTTGAAACAGATATGTCTAACGCGAAGAAACCCATGCACTATGGAGTCATCGTTTTCTTTCTCAAAAATATGCAAACGACAACTGTTTGGGGATAGTTGCTGATGCATGAACGTGGAAAGCCATTTGCTGAGCGACCAGCCAGGACAAAGACCGCCAGGCCAAGCACGCGTTTACCCGCTAGTATTATTTTGTGGAGCTGGTCCCTGGTTAAATGTGATTTGCCAGTTTCTGGAACATTGCGGGTGAATCTTGCCGACTATGATTCTGCACTGGCTTTCAGTCCCATCTCAGTGAAGGACTGGTTGTCCCCGCTGGTGATTCGAAAATGGACAATGAAGCCAGAACCTCCACTGGATGAACGTACGTATACCAGCACGGCTGTGCTGATGGCAAACTAGGAAGGCAAAAATGTATGCAACCACGTACTCAAAGAGCAAATTGCCTAATCGGCGTGTTCGGTCAGCTGCCGGCCGTTTAGGATTACTAGCAAACATGTAACGGTCAAACGCATCGTAATCGCGACCATCACGCGGGAAGCCCAACCGGTTACTTCGCAGGAGAATTGTGCCTGAAAGTCAGAGAAACACACAGAGTACAAAAAACTGGAAAGTTCTCACATGCAACCATAAAACTCCCAAGTTTTGCCTGAACATGCCTCGGCTTGTACGTTCCTGTACATTGGGAAATAAACCGATTATTATTCATATACAAGCTATCAGCGGCAAAAATCTGAATTTTCGGTGACTAAACAACCGATCTTTGCAGCAAGGAAGCACCCGATATATCTCATTCCGGATAGACAAACGACGCCTTATATGTGGGAAGAAGCTTGGAATAGCAAAGAATAGAAGAGAGATTGTCACAGTGGTTCATGATTCAACACGTAGCCACTCTTTCCAGACATCTCCCTCAAAACTTTACGCGATGAATTTTGTTTGGGAGCCTACGATGGGTAGGTGGTTGCACTCCACTGCATGTTTACACGCGGTCCCTTAAGTCTGGCGGACGATAAACTTTTCTCCGTGCAACTTCTACCTCCACCGTACTCTAGCTTTTGGTTTACATATATTTCACGAACAAGCAATTCTAATACTGAATGCCTCTTGTCTAAAATTAAAGCATTTACTTCCTCTTATCCGCGACCACCAGTTAGCCTGTGGTTCTGCGGTTCTATACATTGAATCTTTGTGTTTCCGGTGGTCTGTTTATCGAGGATCAATTAGTAGTCAAGGCCCCTCTGTGGCATAACATCCTCTGTTTGCGGGTTCTTCTTCTATCCGCAACTTCTTCCACAACCTTGAACTCCGAAAGCCCATTTTTAACTTTCAACCTGCAGACCTAACATGCATGCACAGTTTTGTAGACAATTTTGAAACTAGGCCTGAGTAACCGTGGGAGAATTAGAGGCATGTTAAATGTTTCGCGAACGCGATGTACTTTTCATCTCTCTAACTGCTACTTCCCCGATTTTGCTGAAAACCGACAGGCATTTTGTTTGGAATGGCATGTAAAACCTGCGTATAAAAGTCGGAGAAGACGCATGGCCAAGTCGAATAATCTATGTCTCAACCAACTTATCCACCGTCAGGCTTCAAGCCGCCGATGAAAACCACGAAAAAGCCACTAGCTCGTCCACACGAGGGCTGCTGATGGCGTTTACTGCGTTGTTTAAACGGGCGAAAGAGCGACAGTTTGCAAGGAGTAAACCGAAAGTAACTTCATCAAAACTAAGGGGTTTTCGAATTCCCGAACTTTCCGGTGATTTAGCCTAGACCTGTTGTACTTTTCAGTGCTATGTTGCTCATAGCTCTATGTTTAAATGGGTGAACTTTTTAGTTAACGGACCACTGGTTATTCGCATTTAATTACCAGTATACGAGATAAAACGCGAAATAAAATCCTAGCTTGTTTTAGCCTTCCACCGTATTTTTCAAATGAGAGGTATTACCTACAGAATACTCTATCTCAGTTCCATCCAGATGGATAGTTGGATATCGCTGGTATGAGTTCTATGCCCAGCCAACTTAGTCCTAGTTCTTTCAATCCTGGTCCCATTCCTGAATAACCCTGCCAGCTCTATTTAATGTCTAGTGCTTTGGGTTGACTAGATTTAACTAACTCAGCCAAACCAATGCCTTTTTTCCTCACTGTACAGAACGATTCCGCATTCTCTGATCGCGCTCGGTGCACGCACACAAAATAGTGGGTCTGAAGACGCGCAACGAATGAAATACCTGTTCGGTTCCGCAGCCCACTCATTCGCACACACACGTAACGCTGTGGTGCGCCTCTACTTGACGTGGCGGTTTACACCAATGCTTCGTCGTCGTTCAGCCATAGTGCACAGGCTCTGAAAATCTCCACTCTAATCCCATGGCCTAAAAGGTAGCTGCCGTTTCATTTGGCTCCACGACTTGCCTTTTCCGGTAGCTTTTTACTGTTTGCTTGTTCAAAATAACTGAGTTTTTTAGCTGGCCTGGCTTTTCTCCCCCCGACCGGATAAAATATCTGGTCGCTGGAGGTATTTAGTAATCCACAAACCTCAATTCTGACTTCTTGGTGGCTTGTCCCCTTGCATATCTGGAGGCATACACGAGGGATAAAAACCTCGTGTGGTGGACGGATGCGCCCTGCAAGGAGGGTCGCCCTGGTACGTTGCACCATGGTGCGTTCGTATACTCGCCACCCCCAGTAGCACGGGTGCATCACCCATCGCCGGTGGTTATGAGCCTGGTCTTTAATTCAGGAAAACCACGAAAGAGCACCGTTGTTGTTTTTCTGTAGCTGGATTGGACTTGTCCCGGTTGTCCCCTGTCTGGCAACACCAGGGAATACAGGCAAATGACAGCTGTCCTTTCGTTTGATTTATAAAAAGAATGCATGGGTTAGCCTGAAGGTACTGTGCGGAGCTCACGGCTAACATCGACGTGCAAGAAGTTGCCACCTTCGTCTTAGTTGGGTTGCACCAACCCAAATCCACTTCATCATCCAGACGTGACAAACACGTTCTTCTCCCTTGTTCTCTTGAGCGATCATATACATATAAAATATAAATTCCTTGTTATTTCTTGAATGCCAGTTTACCTCATGTTAAACGGCTTCATCTTTGAACTAGTCGTATCACATGCCCATTGTCCCAGTTTTTTCGATTTCCACAGCTGCCGTGACTATTCACGTAATAATCATGTCCTGTTGGTTATACCTTCCTCCCAGTTGTGTTGTTGCCTGCCGCGTTCAGATTGTGACGACCCGATCATGCCTCAATCGGCGTGTTCACTACAAGTTGGGAGACAAACCTACTATATATCATTTTTTGGAAAAATTTGAAAATATTCTGAAAGAGTGCGTGAGCCCTAGTTAAGTTATCTTTTTCTGTGAAAACTCAAAATGGAGCAAGAATTCGCGACCTATGTAGGGAAAGATTTTCTTATATTTGCAGTTGCGCCAGAGAAGACCAAAGAATCCGTCGCAGCCTGTGAGCTTCGACCATTGGCCGCACCTGATTCGGAAGCCTTGTTTGGCTGTTATATGCTCCATCTGGTCTGCGCTTTACAACCGAAAGAATCCCCATCTGGACCAAAAAATACCTGCGACCTTACATTGGCCTTGTTCCACATCTGCGGATTCCCTGGGTCAACCCAAAAAATCTCATTGCCCACAGAATTGCACATCCCAGCCCAATCACCTCAAACGTGACGTCCGTCATGGGGTTGTCCAGAAACTGATGTATGTCAGTACAATGATGGCACGGCATTGCCATACCAGTCTGATAACATAACCGCAACTATTCACATCCTACTTTTGACGATGCTCTCTCGACCACTCGTGGCCTTACCTACAACTGCGAACAAACTCTTCATCTGGCCGCAACCGCCTCCGGGGCGCGTTCATTCTAAACCGCTGAACCTTCATTTCGGACATAAACATCCCGTTGACTTTCATTCTATGTTCCTCACAATGTCAGTCATTTTCTATGCAGTTCGCGTTCAGTCTTGTGCGTGAGCACCAACTCCCTCCCACAAGGAACTTTTACACCCGACCCCACTCCAACAGTGACACTAGCGTGTCTCTACAGTTTCAATGTACACCGTGACTATGAGATTCCTGCTACTTTTAATCCGTATTGCTGATTCCTCTACTTCTTCATCCCTATTTACGCTTTTTGTGACCCTGGCCACAAGCCCAGCAGTCCAAGCTCGAATAGGCCTCATCGATGGTTTTAGACTTTAGTTCAAATTGACCGGCCAGATCGTGAAAATCCTGCTGCCACACCAGATTCGTTATTTAGGTTACTCATTTTTGGCGATTCGGAGTTTTCCTATCATGCGCCAATCAGGACGCCTCTTTTCTGCCCTCCCTTGTTCTGTTTTTGCCCGCCACCTTCATATCTTAACGATCTGATCTTGTCTTAGCCTGATATTTCCCCCCAAAAGTAAGATGAAATCCTGGTAGCTGTGTTTCCTTTCCCATTCCGGCTTAGGCGTGGTCAAATCTACATCGTATATTGCCTACTGTTTATGTTATTGTCTTTTTTTCGCGCAATCCCCAGTACCCGTAAATTTCCCAAGTCGTGCTTTGTTCTGACTATAACCGTATGATCATTCCTGACGGTATAACACCTACTAGTTGGGAATTAACATTATTATTATGTATATATATATGATATTCCTCAACTACAAGCATACAAGACTAGTGCTCAAAGTCTTTTTTTTCGCCATGCGCCACTTGTTAATTAAAGCTGATAGCGATGCTTCGGGGACTGGTGACCATTTCTCTTACATTCACTTTCTCTCCTAGGTTATAGTGCCGTCAGACTCACGTAATGAATTCCAAATAAACTAGTGCATCACCTTGAAAGCCCACTCTCGTCGGTCCGCATATGTTTTGGTTTTCCTAACCACACCACCTCTCTGCGTGCTAATATCGGTTTGCCCTGGATCTCTTGTACTTTAACATCATATATTAACAAACTCAACCCCCGCTTGCTCGCTAGTCTACTAAGCACAAGTTCACCCCCATCCTGTGGCATTTGGTCACCTGTTGTCACCATCGAATTGTGGTAAACGTTAAGTTTTCTCTCTCTATTGATGCACATTATTCTGTCTGGTGGCTTTACCGATCTTATCCCATTCCTTCGTCTTCCCAAGCTTCGACCTTCGGCAATACCTGGTTTGGACGCCCTGTTCGGCTGTTATCCACTCCAACTGGCCTGTGATCTGCATCAACAGAGATCCCCAGTCGGGCAAAAAATACCTGCGATCTTACATCGGCTTCGTCCCGCCTCTGCGGATTTTCTTGGCCGACCTGAGAAAAAAATCTCACTGCTTAAAGAATTCTACATCCCAGCCAAATGACCTTAAATATGACGTCCGTTACGGGGCTGTCCAAAAAACGAAGTATGTCAGTGCAATGATGGCATGGCACTGCCATATCCAGTTTGATAGCACACCCGTAACTATGCCCTCCCTACTGCTGACCGTACCTCTCGCTTATTTGTTCAATTAACTGCAAATAGGAACAAGCACTTCACCTGGTCCCAGCTACCTCCAGGACGCTTTCATTCAAATCTGCTGAACATTTCATTCTGGTTTAATCATTTAGATGGACTTTCAGTCCCCGCTGTCCACAAAGTCAAAACTTTTCTGCAAAGATCACGTTTCGGCCTGTGTGTTGTCACCAGCTTACTCTTCTAGGGAACTTTCACATCCTACTTTTACACCCCACTGTACATCATGTTGCTGAGACTCCTGCTGCTATTTATCCGCATTGTTAATCCCTCTACTTCGTCAACCCCACGTACGCTTTTTGTGATCCTGGCCATTAGCGCAACAGTCCAAAGCCACGGGCCTCAGCGGTGGTTTTAGGTTTTAGTTCAAATTGACCGGCTGGATTACGCCAACTATGTTACTTCATCAGAACCGTTGTTCTGGCAACGCATCTTCCGCAATTTGCAGTTTTTTGTCATGCGTCAGGCATGACGCCTCTTGTTTTGCCCTCTTTCGTTTTGTTTTTACCCGCCACTTTCAAGTTCCAACGATGTGATCATCTCTCACCTCGATATTTTCCCCTAAAGAAGAAAAGCAGCAGTAACCGTGCTTCCCCGTTCGTGCCGTTTAGAGGTGACCACAGCTACATCGGACAAGGCCCACTGTCTACGATACTGTCCCTTTTTCGCGCAGTCTTGTACCCACAGACCAAGCCAGTCATCCTTTTATTCTGACTGTAACATAATGATCAAGCCTGACGGTATGCCACCCACCAGTTGGGAATAAACAGTATTATTATTATACGCGACAAATAGGTGAGTTTGTTCAACAACCTTCAGTGCAACACAGTTACTGGGACACTGGCTCTGCATTCATTCCGATAATGGAAGACAGCTTGATGCATTGTGCAGTATTGTGGCAACTATGCATCTCTTTGAATGATCCATATTCCCAGTTATGCACAACTAGTTTGGCAATAACGCAGCGTTTAAGATATCTGCGTTTGAATTACCAACATCCCATTGGGAAGCATGACGTCACCTAGCTGAATTATGTCATGAAGCGCAACATGGCCGTAAAATTAAGTCAACTATTGCCCTTTATTGTAATAACCGTACCAATTGCCGCTTCGCTTGGCTGCCTGCAACTGCTAGGCCCGCGTCTGTGTGCGAGGCTTATTAAGTCTTTAACTGTGCACGATATCCTTAACCAACGGCCAACGACGGCCCTCCGTACTCAGCCGTAGACATTGCCGTTTTCGTTGGCTAATTTTAGTAAACACTGTGCCCGTACCTATGAGCTGGCTATGTGGTCTCGACCAAGCATGACAGTATGATCCGTAGGCTAATGTCATTCCCTCAAACCCACAACTGTACGCGTTGTCCTTACCTTTGCTGTTTACAGTGACTCCCGTGGCCGTGTCTATGTGCGACGCTGATTATGAGGCCTCAAATATACATGCTAACCTAATCCGACGACCAACGATGGCACTTCATCATCATAACCGTGCGCGTTGTCGCTCTGTCATGTCCGCGCTTGGGAATTATAAGACCACCATTTGCGTCAAATTTTTATTTCTTTAACGGACTTGTACAACCGTAAAAGTGAGTCAACTGTAGCACGCATTTGGTGCCTAATCACCTTGCCGCCAGAAGAAAGCACGAGGACCGAGCCATTGCCAACTTCTCCAGGCCTAGACAAGAGAAGTCTGGATGCGGAGGTTGGGTTAGAACCACGTACATTCCGGCTGGTGCGTTCGCGCCTTAACCACAGAAACATCCCAGCCCTATTCAACCATAATGGGCAGTCAATCCGTTCCGTTTTCCGTAAGCCAGGTTTACTCGAGCAAGAACGTACAATAAAAAATGTATGCTCAATTTAATCTCGTTTATGAATTAGGTAAGTTTGTTGAGACGTTTTATTGTTATAAATGCAAACTTACTGCTCGCTCAATGTATCCCGTTGATGATAACGAAGGATTTGTGTGTACACCGATGTTGCGATATCAAAATGCAGTGATCATACCATTGTTGGACGCAGAATGCTTAAAGCTAAAGAAAAGTATGCACAAAGCAGTCGGAAGTTCAAGCAAATATAGACTCAATCCCTAGAATCCAAGGACCTCATACGTCTTTAGGCCTGTACCCAAGGAGGTGGCCGTGGGGACGATTTGGTGAGTAAGGGGTACTTGGTTTCTAACCTGCTTCTTCATAGCACTACACACTAGCTTCACACCGCTTCCGCCCAATGTCACTTACACCCTGTATTTTAATAGAAACAACAGCCTTGTCGTCCCCAATAGCTCTTGTAAGCAACCATAATCAACCACGTTAACACACAAAATTGGGTTCCCGTTCTTTGACGCCGCTTATCACCCCCGGTTCTTGCGTTAGTAAACCAAATATTTGTGACCTTCAGCATCCGGTTATAGCCAAGAAGGCCTCCAAATCTCAGATAGCTAGTAGGCTGAACGCCACCCGCTACTTCAGACTACCCCGTGGGTATTTTTCATATCTGTCGTATGAATTTTGGCCTCCCCAAGCTCATCTTTCATGCCAACATATTACTACCCATCATCACTTCCATTATCCTGTCTGAAGCATCGAAATGCATGTGCAACTTAGACGGCCACTACAATGCGACATAACTCTCTCTAGTGTTGAGGGTCTAACTAGGGGCTGCAATGTTTGCTCCATCCCTTTGCCTCAGGAACAAATTTCTTTCGACTCACCCACTACGGTGCCACCACTCCCTCCTTGTCCTCTAAGCCGTCGGCGTACCCTGACTTCCAAACGCCCATTCCCTGAATGTGCCTTGCCTGCCTAACTACACTTGTCTCGCCTGGTTGGCCCTTTTAATTGCAACCCACCCCCAAATATCAACCAACTCTTTCCGTACCAGGTCCCCCCTTCCGCAATCCCTGGCCCCGGCGTTGGTGCTGACTGCATGGTTGACAAATCTCTCTTCAACCGCGTGCTCTCCTCCTAAAGACTCTCCCTACTCCATGTATAATCTCATATTTCAACTTCTTCCGTGGGTTCAGACCGTCTTCCCCCTCCATTTGCTGCTCTGCTCATAGTGTTAAGTATGCCCAAGCTGACCCTGAACTAATTCCAAGGTACCATCAAAACGAGAACCTGGTTTAAACTTGCCCGTGCTTCCAGCACATATCCGTGGAAAGCCCCCTATAAACCCAGAAAATCTGTTTTAGCAGATTAAAAAATACTATCTCACGTGTAAGTTGGCAGAGATTAACAAAATGCACGCGGTGTAACATCTCTGACACAACGCCGGCCTACCGACCATCCCAGTGAACAGCGCGCTGTTGCTGCCCACAACAACAATTCTCCCCATAGCGCAATCAAGAACTCAGTATGTTGGTGAAGAGAAGCCCTGCCGCGCACCCAATATGGCGTGCGCTGACTAACATAGAAAAATCCACCAAACTCACTAACTGTCACGAATCCTTCAGCTTTGTCCGGCCGGACGCCTGCTGCAAAAGTAGGAAATTTTTCTGCATAAACCACGAGTGGCTGGTCCACTTTGAGTTAGCGCGGACAAGCACAACATAAACATTGCTCTTGTACTTTTTCAAAATATTTCCAAATCCAACCCATGAGAAAACACGTGAAGAAACCCACTTCCCCACAGATTTTTCGACGTATTCAAATACATCATGCAAAGCAAAGTCGGCGACTTGCGGTCTAGACCGGGTTGCGAGAATTTTAAGGCCATGTCGGGATAATATAAGTCGGTGAGAAGTTTCAACTATTCATTCATCGGTCGTTTCTCGTGCGACACGGGTATATGCGGAGTAGAGCTGAACGCGTATGGTGATTCATCAGTCACGGCATAGGTGGCGCCTATTATGCCGAATTCAATTAAATTGTACTCCGGAATGTTATCAAGTAAGGTTTATTGTATTCGAATGTCTTGAAGGCGCCCAACAGTAGGTGAAATTAATGTAGGAAGACAGATGCTAGAGTACTTTTTCGGTCGTGGGTGTAATTCCTTCATGGAATTGGTCCAAACTGCAAGAATTCCGGCGAGGAACGGGCACATGGTACTACCCCCAGCATATTTTGCCTACGTCAAAATATGAACAGAAGTCCGGTGAAGTACGTGTGCCATTTGTCTGTAATGAGTTCATTGTCTACAAATGTGTACGCGCCTGTTCACACTGGAACGTTAATAGGTGTGGTTATCAGTATGTTGATAATTGTCCGCATAATCACCGAATGCACTTTTGTTCGACTTCGACTGCGGGTCCTTCAAGCGGGGGGTTCACCGGGACTTTCACCTCGTAATAGTTGGTCCAAACATGCACATTTGCATGCCCCGCGCAGCTCTGACTGGCAAGTGTACGCCAGCAACTGCCATCTAAATTAGCAACAGGATCGGGTGGTTCTTGGTTTGTCGAGGTGTTTTAAGTCGTTCACCGGAATCCGTGACTCCCCTCTGACTGAAAATCGGACCACCCGTGGATCGAGATCTGAGCTCCTCGGACGGTATGCGAGTGTGTTGTCCACTACACCGACTCGGCGCCTTTGTACCTTTATACCGCATCTGCCAGATGGCTTTTGCTTAGGTGAAACGTGCCAAGGCGCGCAATCGGATTTGGCACGTGAGACGAGCTGGTGCATGCGGCTCACTAGAAGCACATCCAAATTATTTTCGCCAAAATTATGGGAGATCCTTTTGCACTTTTTTTTAGTCCAAGCCACAAGGTAGACTCGGCTGTCTCATTGCCTCTTTTGAATGGCAGCAGTGAACCACCGTGCGCCCTCGACGGACCCAGGAATATCCCTGATCCATGCTGGTCTTCGTTTGTCACGAGCCCTTGACAACTGCCAACTACAATTACAACCCCAAACAACTCACCCAAGATGTTCATGTAAGGGGCTGTTCACGAACCCAGGGACGACGTCGCGATGACCGTATTGCGACTGCCATACCCAGGCTGATGGCTTGCCCATAGTTCAAAATATCCCTAATATTTCCCGGATGGGCGCGTCATGTGTGCCGACAGGACCGTCCCAATCCGTTTAATTTGCGCCAGGGCTTGAAAGCACTGTCCACCCTATTGTGCTCTCTGCTTGATCTGCCCATAAACCCACTAATTCATCCAACGGCACTATCCAGGGGTCGGCATACCCTTGAAGTTTAAACCTTGCGGTGCGCCCAATATAACGTGCACTGACCATCATTGAAAAACAAAAAACCTACTAGCTGTGACGAAATCCTCGGCTTTGTTTGGCGGTAAGCCTGCCGCAACAATAGCAGACGTCTTCTTATACAGTTCAGGAATGGCTGATCCATTTTGGGTTTGCGCGGACATAGAGTGCGTAATTATAGTTCACGCAGTCTTGTGATTATTTCCAAATCAAATACAGAAAAAAGCAAGTGCAGAAACCAGCTTTTCCACGAAATTCTCTACCGTCTTCACGCAGACCATACGGGAAGGGTAGTCGATTCACGCACAAGGCATTACCAGGCATTAAAATACGAATTCCGCGCCCATAGTGGACCACGAGTACGTTTAAACAACTTCCAACAAAACTGCTGCTGCAGGTTGACATTTTTTAAGTTTTTAAATGGCTACCATCAAATGCTAAAACTTTATGTCAAAGATTCCTTCCCTGAAACTGCGGTTTTGGAGAAACTTTGGGTGTGCGTCTAATGCTCGGCATGATCAGCGGTCCGCCAGCCACTACGTGCAAAGTTACTTTAACCGAAACTGTTCAGCCTTCTACAGGCAATTAGACTAGTCCGCCTCCGACCTTCAGTGATACGATCCTAACAGCTGTCCGTGTGAGTGAGATTTGAAGGTCACCAGGCACCGCCGACTCAAATGTAAATTGCTGTTCTCAAAACAAACACAAGCCCAGAACTGTCTTAAGTTTAACGGCCGGCATCCACATATTTTCCGTTCGCTTAGATAGTTGAATCCTGTTCAACTCGCCTAAAGTAACAAGATAGATGCATCTGTTCGGAAAAGCCCGTCACGACACTATTTTCACGATGCTTAAGTTGCGCCCGATCTAGCCCTCAGAGTTGACTTTGCGTAGGAAGTGGCGCAGCTATGCATCTTTGACAACAATGCCCGAGCTCGGGAGATAATGCGGCGTTTTCAGACAGGTTTAGCACGATTCTTGACATATCTCATAGGAGTTCCTGCTCAGGAAAAAGCTTAAACGTGCAGAGAGGTTGCGGAAAAGTGCATTAGACTTACGGATTCTTAACTACGATATAGTAACCTTGAACACGTAGTTCCCGGGATATCGATTCCATTCTCCGAATATCGATCGGCCCAGTTTATTGTTAGTTCATTCAATTTAGGTTGCAAGATGTCAGGTTGCTCGCCGGTCCTTAGACGTTTACCCCAAAATTCTCTGTGACCATAGTCTGAAAGAAGAAAACTTTGACAGAAGGTTTAAGAATTTGATGGTATTTATACGAAGCCCTAAATCCTCCCCAGACAGTAGCAGTTATGCTAACTTTTGTTTGTGTTCTCGATGTATACTTTGAGCGCACAATCCATAATTTTAATGGCTGACATGACTCGGCATTGCAAGCATGCTTCTTGTGGCGTCATCCTATTCTGATTGGCTGAAATCTCAAAGGCGGGCAACTTCAAAAATGACAGCCAATCCGAATGAAGTTTTATGATTCACCCTCTTAAGCGCAGCAGAGGAACATCTCGGGGTGGTATGTGATGAAAATTTACATTGAGAACCAATCTCCTAGTTTAACTTTTGCAGAGAATATTTTATTGTAGCAGTTTGGCATGGCCTGCTTTTGATCCATATCGACATCCATCTTGGTCGTAACTATCAGTATTTGACAAATAGATGTTAATTTGTGGGTGCATTCTCTTTAAAATAAAGTGAGTATTCTGAACAGCACAGAGTTAACGGCTGCTGCTCCGGTTCTAAGTGGCTTCAGTCTCCGTCGATAGATGATATGTAAACCAACCGTTGGAGGATAGACACCATGTAGCTACGTGTACGTAGGCTGGTGACCCAAAATGCAATCTTCCAAGGCTCCCTAACCTGCGATTTGAGTCCATTCTGTACGGGAAACCGTGTTATTATATGTTGTGTTTTACCAGTGGCCGCCCTCATTCTGGCTCAGAATAACGGAAATATCGGTGCATCCTTCTCCGTAAACTAATCAACGATAACGTCCGCTGTTATGCCAGTGAAGTTTGACTATTCTTTCTTACTGTACAATCAGCCAACCCGTTACCTCAAAGTTCTGTGTGAGAGAAAATGAGGCGTATCCTTTAATTTAGTACTCCAAAGATGAAGAAGCAATTGTTGACGTATGTAATACACAGTGCGTGTCAGTTTGGTTGATTTATGTCATTATCGTTGATGTGCAACCTTGCTTACTTGGCGTCAGCTCATAAGCTTTCTTTCTGTTTTGTGCCTATAGAGATTGTCTTTAACCCCTACCTTTACAGAATAGCTGTCCACTTTTGCTGCCATAAAGTGCATACGACACGCAATACAACGGCCCACTAATTGAGTAAAACGTCAGGAAATCCCACGAGATGTATAAAATTCGTAGTCCAAGTCCACTGAGCTCCGCTGTCTTACATTCTTCGGCTTGGAATTGCGAACAGTGTGTAAATAACTTGCCGTTTTCGGGTAACACGCTTGAAATAAGGCAAGAGAGAAGTGCAGCCAGCGGCTATAGGCTATGTGAACTGCTCCCAATTATTATGGAGGCCACGGCGCACACACAGCGAAAAATGTGTGCGGGTGTTTTACGGCAGCACAAACCTATCCGCCACCCACCTATCCAAGAAGACATGACAATGTTCAAGGTCAAATTTACGTTGAATTAGAAAGCATTGCCCAATGAAACAAGATATCGTGACTTGTGGTAAAAGGTGAATGGCATACAGAAGGAGAAAGCTGCAGGCAGTTCTGAAGTTAAAATAGTTTATGGAAATTTCTAAGGCCTATATTGTACTCATGAATGCAAAATATGCGGGAGTATCAGTCCTGTAATTGATTTTTGCATTGTAGATAGATGCCTAATCATCTTTTCTCGGGCCTCAGAAATTGCTACCCTTAGTAGTAATCGCGATAGACATTCGGATAAATCGTAATAGGTCTTAAGACTGTAAGGCTTGCAGATGATGATGAACTATGACAGTGGGCCAAGGTTTATGGTGCACTGCTTTATATCACCGTGGAACTATACATATCCTTTTTACTAGCAGCATAGCTCTCCATTGCAAATGGCAAAACATAACAGGCTTTCCATAGCCGGCCCCGTGAAGTTGTCCGACAGTTTGCGGCTAGAGATATACATGGTCAGCCTGCCATTGGGTCTCAACCTATGTGAAGGAGGCCGTCGTTGCTAGCAGAATATAGCAATGATAAGCTAGCTGACGCACACGACTAACGTGCGGCTAGGGGTCCACGATGCTATATCAACTGGCTAGACATAATTTACGTCAAACATAGCGAATAGCTGAACGGACCGAGCTGACGCACACAATTACCAGGCGTCTATCCATTTCAACGGCAAAATGTCAATGGTCCAACGTGGACAAGATGAAAAGTTGAGTGTTATTGGGCGTTTTTATTATTACAAATGCCCCGGTAGGGCACGTGAGGCCTCCTTGGTGCGTAGTGTTCATCCAGCTATTGACGTCCTGAAATCCGGTTAGGATATAAGTTAGCTTATCGAAATACCCTAATGAGGCAGGCCGCTGACAAAATGGGATCAATACTTATTCCGTGAAGTTTTCTTCTTGGCTCCCGGAGAGCAGCCTTAACGGAAGGCATACAATCCACCACAATAAAACCTAGCTATCCGTTACTTGCTCTCACTCTCGAGGGGAGGGACCAACGGACGATGTCATTTATGTCTTTATGTTTTTCAACCAACTACCGAACAACACCAAACACTAATACGCCAAATGGGAAGTCGCCAGCCGAGGTTACGTTTGGGAGGAAAGTGAAGACATCGCCTGATGCACTGCGGCCCTGAAAAAATAGAGACCGGCGACAAACACCAATCATGAAAATTCGGCGGAAAATTTCGTACTGAACATATTTTCAGCCGTGGAGGTTGATCTTGCCAGACTACTCAGCGAATCTTTGGGGGTAGGGAGTGATACCACGATGAAAAGGAAACGCCGTCCGTGAAGTGGATGTTGCCGGAGTGGTGTGGATTCGGCATGCCAATTTAATTCGGAAATGCGCTCGACCCATATGATCTAAGAAAAAAGAGTCTTCCGCTAGAAATTCTCTTTGGAACGTTCAAGATACAGCCGAGAAATGAGTCAACGAAATTAAACTCTGACGTTAACTCACCGCCTTTGGGAGGACGAACTGGACAACAAAGATTTCCAGTAAAACTGTTGCACGTAAAACACAGATTAATAACTCATGCCATATGCCCAAAAGGGGAAAGTATCAGGAAGCGTCCAGGTACGTAAAATGAATATGCCAAGAACGACGCGTCCCTAAGGTCACCTTCGGTACTGCATGTTCGGGATAGTGGGTGCGTGGGCGGAGCTTACCAAACATGGCCTAGTGGCAAGCGACCAGCAGCGTGGGTGTGAAAATGTTCGCATCAGAATCGTCGCCATTGACTGGACAGAACGAACGAAGCTAATTACCATACCTGGCCATTTAGCCATCCTATATATATATATATATATATATATATATATATATATATACACGCAGTAGCGCCGTATGTTCTTCCGGACATTACAGCCGTGTTCCGCGTTCATCTGTATTCTACTTACCGTGTAGCCTCGCAGGTCCAATTCGGGTCCGACCAACAAGCAGCCACCCACGAAACCACATGTTTAACGCCTTCTAAGATGCCATAAAATGTGAAAACCGGACGGGCACCGATTTCTCAAAAAACATTTGAAACCTTAGCACCGCAACTGTGACATTGAACGCGCGCCGAAGTTAGGAGAGATTGATTAAAACAAACCAAAAACGTAAGCCAGATTTTGGTGGTTTTTGGTTTCAGCATGCACAGAGCAAAACGGAGGAGTTTGACGCAAAAATTTATATCCAGCACTGGAAGGTTTTGGAGGGAAGTAAATCGGCTCGACAAGCTTCAGCCTTAATTTTGGTCCAGTTTTTATTGCGAGACACTGCCCCACACTGCAAAAAAATGCACCAGGTTCTGAGAAAGGTTTTCAACTGAATAGTGGTGCTCGAATGGGATCTTACGATTCTCTGCCCGAATCCGGTTGACTGTTTTCTTTCTTGGTATTATTTATCTGTGTAATTTTTGCGGTGGTTTAGAAAATCTCCGTTAATTTTTGTACAGGTATTTTTTCAAAACGCAGGGATTCCTTTCAACATATTTGCTTCATTGGACAAATGGACAAGTGAGAAAATTTGTTAATAGGTACTTTTTTGGGGAAGAATTTTGAGCTAAAATGATATTAAATGGTTCGCATAGAAACAACGATCTAGGGACAGATAACACGCGCAACGGCTATGCTGTCAAATATCATGTAGGAAGCTTGGCTTACACTCATCGCCGTAAGCCTGATTCAGCACCGAAGTGGGTGAAAACCGTAAAAAAATATCTGATTATTTAACTCGGAAAGGCATATATGAACAACATTAAATAAGAATTCGTGCTCGGTTACTTGTGACTGAGGGTTTATTGCGGACTTTGGAAATTTTGCAAGTGTTCGCCTTCTGAGCTCTCATATAATGAATCATGGTGGCGCTAATGGAAAAACGTGATATTCCAGTTCAAATTGCACGGTGCTCTTGAAAGTTAGCTCACATGGACGACCTGCATTGTGGTACGCAGCCACGCCAGACCCGACAATTACCAAAGCCTCAACGCTGAATTTTCAGGAGCAGTTTCCGAAAAATTCATTCCAGATTCACCCTGACGACTAGTGCTGTTACTAAAATGTATGACGGTCCTTCGTAGAAGCCGCGTCGATCTCACATTCCTCGATCTCAGGAATTTTATTACTCAATGGTTATGGTTCCGCAGCGCACCACACCATTTTTCTAATATAGCACCGTCACATGTGATAAGCTGAAATATTGACCGTTTACGCTGCACTTTACATTTTCACGCAAATTTCCTAAGCAAGCACATTTCCCGGAGCAATCCTTCATAAAGCAAAGTGGCAATAGAAAGTTGGCAGTGTGGGAATACTGGCGCAAAATGGTGGTCTTTGATATATTTGCCCAGGTTGGAAGCTAACTGGTCAAATTTTCATCACCCATCTGGAAGGGTGTACCACTGGCATTTTGGCTGTTTATTTCGATGCATTTGAAAATATTTATATGAAAACATATAACAACATTGTAATCTTATCGGCCGGCAAGGAAAGCCTAAGAGTGATTATGGACAAACCTGAGCACATCAATAAAACCAAATTCGTTCACACAAGACTGAGCTAGGTATCGCGGACTAGGACACAAACAAAGCAAGAGAATAGCAAAGGAAGTTAATAAGAGCTTTAGGAAGGCTCAAGCTCTTCATTGGGTAACAAAAAGTGCGGGGGAATGATTTTTAGACACAGATTCCACCGACTCCAAAAAATACGCAAAGAAACAATAACCTTCCTAGCAGTAGTGTCACTCCGTGGAACACCGATGCACCATCTTCCAAAAGAACTATGGAAAAATCGGAACAGCACATCGGTGGAACTTTAAGATCCCTCTGTGATACAGGAAAAATATTTTGAGAGACTAGAGAATGTGGGCATGTGTTAAGGCGAAATAGTGGTCTCGTTTGGCGTGAGATCACTTCTAACGTAGATCTTGATTCTGTGAAAACAAATGGCCTAATTTTTGGGTAAAGGTATAACTGCGATGGGCTCGTTGTAGAAAGATGACCTCTACCGATTGCTCAGCTTATACTTGACCACACGTTTCCGGTGCACTCAAGAACATCATCGATTTTCTTCAACGTCCGTGCACAAATATTAGGGAGGACACCCGTTTGACTGGAGTGGCTTCCGCATACAGGCTCAAGCAAAACGATGAAAAAACAAATTTACGAAATCATGGTGATCCCCAGGTTAAGCCATCGACAAGCATCGAAACTGATCTCATCCAGCAGTTACTGCACAAGAAGCCAGAAAAGGAGGAGCGCGAGAATAAAACGGTGTCATTGATTTGGCCAGAGTAGGCGCTAAGCCAATAAACAAAGGATCACAACTAACCGGCGGACCCAAGGACACACCGTTACAAAGGGGGAATTATGGCGGTACAACTAACCAATCACTCCCTAGAAGACAGGTCTAAAACGCAGTGCAAACTGAGAGGAGGTAAATCAAAACAAGAGGAGAAAAATGCTAAAAATAGTGGATATCAAGATAAAGAAGAAAAATAAAGAGAGGCACATAACAACGCAAAATAGAGTATAAACCGCCATCTCTCAAGTGGTCACTCACGCTGAGCGATCGGTCTTAGTCTCGATCTGCCCCATCGTCTGAATTCTCATTTAGATTTTTCAGAGTCATTGGTTAATGGTGTTTAATTAAGATAAACCACTAGGAAATGCTCAGTATGTCTGTGCGCAGGAGTAAGCCTTGACCGCCTCCAACCGGAATGTGGTGACAGAGAGCGAAATGAGAACTTCTGATCCGGAAGCAGGGCAACTCCGGTGACGGAGGCGAATCGTGGGTCCTGTGCATCCGACCGAGCTGAGACTAAGGCAAAGGGAACCGGGTAGGCAACGTACGGGATAAATATTGGTGATGCACACATGCTATAATAACCCGCACCTAGTTTCCACTTCATCCGTGCCAGATGTTAGGAAGGTAATCGATGTAATGTTAGGATATAATTTTTGTAAACCGCTAAATTTCCTTCTGTCCGCTTCAATTGTACTGATGAAAGAGGAAGATGAAAAGTAGCAGCCATATGTTTAATGTTAAGTGCTCAGTTATAAGCCATTTACCTGGGTGTGACACCTTTCCGCTATCGCGGATCGGCTGTACCTTTGTCACACTCACTGAAGCTAAGTCTTTTAGATAGTTTCGGTTTGAACCTGTCTGTTGTTAGTGAAAGAAATAGAAAGACCAAAATAGCTTCCTTGGTGCTCTTGGATCATAAAAATATTAGATAATACCGTATGATTTAGCCAGGGGCCCAGTGACCGTTCAGCTGGTCGTATGGAGCAAATTACGAGACCGCACTGCTTACTGGTGTCCGATTTATCATTGAGGCGCAACCACCCATGAACATTCTACAAACCCGGAGGAAATATTAGGCACCCCAAATAAGTGGAACTTACCCTAAAAGTCTTCAAGTGCCACTTCTTGCATCAAGACATGGTGGATCTGGGACATTAAAAGGCGTGCAAGCCGACCACGGATTCCAGATGAGGTGCACAGATTCATCACCACTCGTTTTACCGGTTGCAAAACTTCACTGAACCAGGCATGCAAGCAATCATATGGTGAGGAACCTTCCAAGAGTATGAGTATAAACGCTCCTTTTGGCCGGGCAAACAACATCTCGATGCCTTATATACGATCAGGTAAGAATCGTTGGAAATATACTGCATGTACCACAAATTATGGACATTAACTCCACGAATGGTGATGTGTTTCAGTTTACGCAGCACATTGACTCACAATTAGAGGTTTATACAAATTACGGGGGGTAGAATTAACCAAAAAATTGTGACAGCGTGCAGGATACAAGCTATAAACCAAGACGTCCCTGGCTGCCCTAGGGCCGGAGATCTGAATACACAAGGGTACAGGCTTTGCGCATCTGAGAGCTAATCAAGTGTTCAACATGGATTAGACTGAGTGCGAACGGACAATGGGGAACGGTTGCTCCGATTATGTGCTAACCGCGGACAGTTTTCATGCAGTACTTACTTCCGAAGTGGTCGAAGGCCTCTGGTCACATGGTGTCCCCCAACATCGTACCGGCTACAACCTTAAATTGATTGCATCGCCGACATAACCGATAGCGAGGATCAATAAACCGCTGCCGGTCGTTTCGGGACGCATTTGTGGATTCCGACCACGTGTTTGTCCGGAGTCAGTTCTCCCTTCGTTTTCCAGGGCCGCCTAATGTGCGAACAAATCGATTGGCAAGTAAGAGACTAGCAAATTCGGGCGACAGATGAATTTACCAGAATCGTTTTCTGGGCATTTCCCAACTGTCCAACCAGCAGATGTGAACTCATGCTGGAACGAGATTGCTACCTCTTTGCACAGTGCTGGGAGTTTTGCCTGCGGCACGGAGCTACCAGACACAATGTAGTCCTGGATACCAGTCCAAACAGTGGTACTACTTAAATCTTAGTGAAATATTCCAGCCGATCCTGAGAATTGCTTGTCTCGGCGTAGTATCAAACGTCAATTTTGAGTGAGCACGCACACTGACCGTGAAGTCCGGTGGATACAGAAGCAAAAAGACATAGGAGAGGTCCAGAAAGCCGAGAATACCCGAGAGCTATTTCAGTTGATCCATGCGACCGGTCCTCTGGAAAAAATTATGAGCGAAACCATTAAATATCCGAATAGAGGGACCATCATAAAAAAGAACTTCTTGACCTGTGTGTAAAAGCACCTCGGACAACAATTACCGTGAAAAGCAACTGCCAGTCATCTGGAGCCTACAAGTGACGTAGAACCCTGGATGGCATTGCACCCGCAGTGTTCAAAGATGGGGGTGAAGTCCTCACTTAGCGCTAGTCTGATCTGTTTGCCTGCATTTGGGAAAAGAAGAGTGCCCTGGATAACCGTAGAGAATGTCCATTTTCAAAAAAAGGGCTTGCAGTTAGTTCACTGATCACAAAAGTATTAGCTCGACCCCAGTCATAACAAGACTCCTGGTCTCATTTTCCTTCGTTATCTTATGGTACCTCGTGAGACAATGAATCAAGAAGAGCAAGCAGCAATCCTGACTGGTTGGTCGAATCTTCACATTCCGTCAGGTGCCTGAATAACATTATACGTACAAATGACTCACAATTTTAGTATTCCTAGATTTCCAAGGTGGTAGCTTAGTTATGGTGGAGCTTTGACGTTGGCGTGCATACATTTCGTCATCATTTTACGAGCCATCGTCAGTGCGCATTTCGGTGCGTGATACCTCCAAATATACCTCGATTTCTATCTTTCCTAAATAGTGCTTGGTGTCCACCACGTGATTGTCTGTATGAGTAATATCTGGCGCTCAATTTGATTTACCACTTCTTGTTGGCGTCGGTCAATCAAGGAAACCGAAGAAAGAAACTTACTGGAAAATTTGAGGGTGTTTAACGTGCCACTAAAATAGTGTAAGGACTGCCTGAAAATCAAAGCGAAAGAAGAGCATTCGGAACCAGTCAGAATGAAGAAATAGAACTGATGAAAGCGAGCTATTCGATAAACCGACCTGATGCGGGAAAAGTAGAACACAACGCAACGCCAATCAACGCAACACAACCAATCAAATTGAATGCCAGTCTATCCATAGATAACCGATCACGTTTCACACACTAACTCCGCTTTGAGACAGAGAAACACAAGCTTCCCACCACGCACAAACAATGTCTCCTCAAATGATGAAGAAACGCCTGCAAGCCAATGGCGAAGCTTGGTGAACAGATCAAATACCAACCGATCAACAGCCAATTAAGCCATATGGGCTACCAAAATGTAGGCACATTGCCATGTGACACGGAGAGTGTGTGCTTCTAACGAATTCATCATAATAAAATCACTCCTTAGCGTCTACCAGTTTGTAAATCGTTGCATGAACGTGATGTTTCAGGAAACAACTTTCAACCACAGGGGGTGAATGTTGCCGCAGGTTGCATGTGGCCTAAGTTGACGAACTGAATTTCCTCAACCCAACTTAGTGATATAAGTCTGGAAGCAGTAAGCCACAGATTCGCAGTATTACAGTGAGCTGCTCACGATGGTAAACCAAACGGTAAAGTTTGATCGTTTAAACGAGTTTTGACGATTGGTTACAAGTGACTTAATCAACGGTAATGATTTTGCATGTGACTGCAGTGAACCCAAACATTCTTTTCTCCTCAAAGGACTACTACGATTGCGTTTCTGTCGGCCCGCCAAATCCGAAGAATTTCGTGCAGAGAGTACGAGAGAAATCAGTCAGGAACCGGCATGATTTACCAGTATAGCGTCCGGGTCTTGTTTATCCCAAGAGTTTGATAACTGTGGTCGGTGTGAGGAAGAGTGTAAGGAATGAGTAGCAGTGGATGAGGAGAGTAGAGGCAAAAAATACAACTCCACGTTTCTCGCGCCGGTGTGATAATGTGCGCCGCAGCAGTGACGAATAAAGCAGGTCCTAACAAGCAGATTGAGGTACTACTTCACGTCTCCCTGCACAAAGGCTCTCAGAAGTGGGCGATGTTCAAAAACGCATTCGCAACATATAAAGTATAAATAACTTGTATTCAGGGCGGCGTATTTCCAGAGTGAAGACAGATGGTTGAGGTTCATGGTGATCCGCGTACTTTATAAACAACGTGGTGTATTGTGTGGAGAGCTACCACTGCAAGGCATCCTGCTAGGTGACTGGGAATTATGTACGCCGTACTGCGTGAGGAAATATTGTGTGTTGAGAGGACGGATCTGGAAGTGATAAAACTGGAATATAAAAAATAGAATTGAGGTTGAAAGATCGAACTGTTTCATTTATTAATCAGCTTCCTCACACATACTAAGACTGATAAGACGAATGTTATATTGGTGCTGATAGTTACAGCTGATAGATGTTTGGCGAATTACAGTCACTTTCTAAGCATAAGGAGGAACGATGGAAGACAAGGACGAAGTAAAGTGCGAAATGATGTAGGCGCCGACTCATTGTTAACAGGGGCTAGAAAGGCATCAAGATAGCAAAAGGACAGGAGTTTCCCGAATTGTTGAAGGGCAAGGAGACACGAATGACGGAAGTGTTGTACGTGGAAAGCGATGCTTAAAGGCTCCGCACTGCTAGTTCCATAGTTGAGGGTCTGGACATCTTTAAGAGTACGTGAGGTTTGGGGACTTATTGGTGCTCTTAAGAATTCTGGATTCAAAAGGGCGCTTGTGTGGGCAAAGTGTGTTGCCTGATAGTTACTTTTCAGCTTGTTTGCATGAACGTTTCGAATTGTAAGCGCCTCAGTGGTTGCGGTAGGCTAGCGCCAGGTCCCTTCACCATTCAGCTTTTCCACTTTATTGCTTCAAATAAAATTAAACAAAAGTGGTTACACGGCAGTGAAGCATCAGCGTCAACAACGATGTTTCTGTCTCCGATGTTTTTGATGATTTCACGAAGTAATCAGTCGTGAATAATCTGGGAGCATTTTGCTCACTTCACAGTAAACAGGTGTGGAACACTGATTGCATGTAATTTCAAGTTCCATGGTAAAGAACGAAATAAACGTTTCTCATACTAACAGTTTCGTATTGATTAATTCAAAAAGGCAGAAAAATACGGAATACTGAGCACAAGCTGAACAAACACTGTTGGGTGTTTCATGGACACCAAACGAATCGTGTCCAGTGGGGTTTTTGGTTTTTATGTCTGGAAAAATCGATCACACAGACGGTGCAACTTAGAAACATCCTGCGTGATTTATGTTTACCAATTACGATGTACACATAACAGTGTTTAATTTGGACAAGTCTTTGATCGCATTGGAAAAATGAGCTTGGTCCGTGTGAAATCGTCATTTAACTGCTTGTCGAAACAACACATTCTCACGGTACAAAATATAAACGGTTAAATTTAAAGAGCAAATTCCTAGTTTCAGCTCGACACGCAATAACCCAAAAATCCACAAGAATCCAAACTTTTTCAAGAATGGTCACAGTGTTTGGTTGATCTCATTCAAATTAGTCGGGAACACCACTACCCGTGAGGTTTTATATTGGTAATTTGTTGGAATATTGGTAGCTCGGGTGCATTAGTTGGTAATTGATCAGGTGGCTGTTGATCTGTTCGCCGAGCTTGGCAATAGATTTGCAAACGTTTCGTCACCATTCGAGGAGACATCTTTAGTGCGTTGTTGATGTTGTTGATGCGCACTGAAGATGTCTCCTCTAATGGTGACGAAACGTTTGCAAATCAATTGCCAAGCTCGGCGAACAGACCAACAGCCACCTGACCAATTACCAAGGTTTTATATTATTGTTCTTATCTTTTCCTTCCTCCACCCGTTGATAAAAATTTCTGGGACTCCAATGATTCCAAGTTGGAAAGTTTGCCTCCAAAATTCTGCATATGTACTTGGATTTCTTGTGTTTCGTGTTCCGTGTACTCCAGTTATAAGTATACTTGTAGGTCAAGAATTTTTGCAGCAAATTGCGATATCAATTGTTATGCAATAACATGGGATTTTCTTGATTGACCCACTTGGTCCTCAGGGAGTTTTTTGGCCAAATACCTATTTACTAGTCCTGTTTGTCCAGAGGTTTTGTAGATAAAATTATAGTGGTCACCAATCAAACTTTTCATACTCTGACTTCAGTGGGGACCGAGTATTCAACCAAGAAATACCTCGAAATCAGAAACAATTCGGGTGTTCACGAGTGGTGCTTCTTGCAGAAAAGAAGTTCTGTTTTTGTGGATGCCAGTAATGACTGGTGCACAATGTTGACATGACTGAATTTAGCCTGTTTAGCTACCCTAAATTAGTTTGAAATTTCCACGCAACAAGTATATGTAAGCACTTGCTCACAAACGTAGTAATTACTTTAAGAAAACTACCTGTTACCCTGGTGACGAGACCACCTGTTCAGCTGTATCTGTTTTTCGATTATCGACGTATAGTTAATAAAACTGATTTTTTTCAAATTTACTTACCACCATTGATTGTTTTTATACTGTATATAAATGGCAGACAGAACACCATTTTCATAAAGTCATGACTATGCGCACCAACTGTATTTTCTTCTACGTGACCTCTGTGTTTTCTTGTTTTGTGTTTTCCGTTAGCTACAATCCAAAGGATTTTGTGAAGCTGCATGATCAGGGGAGGGTGAGACTGCAGAAAGGCGAAGTTCCTGGGCAGCCGTGTGCTCGCAATATGCCTCCGGTGGTACGTCTAGCCATTGCCTGTTATTTGCCTGAACAATGTTTACCAGGTATGGGACGATGAACTGGCGGAAAAAGCCCAAAAATGGGCGGCTAAGTGCCAAGCAGGCCACGACTCCAGTTCGGATCGCAAAACTCATAAATTTCCTTTAGTTGGGCAAAACTGGGCAGGAGGTTACGATTTGCAGGGGTAAGTAGACATTTCAGTCCACAAAAATATCGCATATTATGTCCTGATATTACTATTGAGCGAACTGCACACAAACCTGCGAGTTAATGGCTGTATGGCTGTTGCCTGATGAAGGTACATTCTCTTTTCGTTAAACAGAAATGTTGCTACGTCGTGTTCACTCAGAGCAGTAAAGTTAATTTATTTGTAACATTCTATTTTTTATATATCCTTTTGATATACCGATAGAACCTGACTTCCTGGCGAGTTCAAACTCAGAGCTTTGCTTCATTTTGGTGATTGCAAGTTATTAACTGTTTTTGTTACGGATAATTTATCTTGCTTTGGTGTACCTATTTCCAAGTTCAGCAGTAAAGATACTGTTTTTGACTAAGCCAGCGATTTCTGTCCTCCGAGTTTTGGTTGCGTACGCGTCATTGTTTTAATTGTTCTCTGCCTGGCTACAGACTACTAATCACACACGTTACGAAATGATCGGATCCTTCCGTCCTAAAATTCAGGAATCTACGTTGCCACTAAGGCCTTTGAAGCAGCCAGAGCACGAGCAACAAGAAGTTGTCACTTGGTGACCCAGTCAACAAGTGTGACTACGTGATATGGATCCTGTGATTGCAGAATAAGTGGCGCTATCTGAGTGCGAGTTAATCACATGGCTGATGAGCCACCCCTCGCTGAACGCTTGAGTGTTCAAACTAATAGGCGGGAGGTCGCGATTTCGAAACTCTCTGGAGTTTCGTCAGATGCGCACTGCTGATGATTCCCACTAAATATGAAACAGCTATACAGTGCTGCTTGGCTTTTCAGCATAGACTGGCCACAGTTACATGACGAAGTCTCCACTTCGAGCCTGAGTTTTAAATTTGACCGGTACGTACTGCTGAGGTGTGGCTGGATCTCGGAAGCTTGGCTACACGGGGTGTTTCGACTTTCGGTTCCACAAACAAGGTTGACTCAAACCGGGTGGGGTCATTCCTAAGGACGGAAGGGAGAATAGCTATTTCAAGATCCAATTTCGCTTTTACAATTCTGTAAAGGAATTTTCCGTAGATTTTCCAAAATACATAAAGGATTCTCAAAACACATCAGCCAACACAAAGGCTTATCGAATTTTATTTCCTATTCTTAGTTAACATCCATGGAACTCAGTGAATATTGTAATGCCTATTTAGCGTGTGCGAAACTTTGGATCGCCTTTATCTACCTGTAAAAGTGAACGATTTTTTAGTAAACTTGAAGTTCTTGGTAGCTAATTGGCGAATAAAAACCGGTGGTTTGTATTTTGCTGATTTCTGATGGATTGTGTTCTCCCAAATTCTTTCGGATATCGGATGTTTCTGTTTGCGATTCTTTCATTGATGATGAGTTTTTTATTCCTTGATCAAGATTTTCCCCACTTTTCGAAATATTGCATTTTGAGATTATTCGTCTAGCAAGTTATATTAAAAAATCTTGAGAGAACAGTCGTGATTTTTTGAACAGGCATTAATATTGCAGAGGTCAAACCTTATTTTTCTCGTCCGGTTTTACAGAAAATGGAAGGGATACCGTTGTGAAACGTGCAGTCATAAGTTTGCATTTCAGTTTAAAAGTATGATGTTTAAGTCTTATACACTTCAATATATTTGTTCTTTCTGCTGTGTACATGTTGTTCACAATAGCTCAAGTCAAGGGAGCGTTTATCAGCAACGGACACCTTTTCCATTTCTCCATGCTTAAATAATAAGTGACTATGTACATAAGTGACTCTCGTATAGGCTCTTGTCCGGCATGTAAGCTTCCTTACCTTACTTATTCTCCAGGTGAAGACTCTCCAAGTGTTTGCGAGTTAGGCCTGGTTTTTACATCAGAATTGAGTGATTCTCTATATACGGTGAGATGTGGTTTCGGCCGGGCTGTATTACGCTGTACTAGAGTGTAGCTGGGATTAACCGCGGTTGTCTGAGATCCGTGGCAAAACTATAAGTCTAGAATGCTGTCCACCATTGCTACTTATTTAAGTTTGTTGAAAACCCCTTCACAGGAACCTAGGATATGCTCATCAGCAGGTAAGCATGTCAGAAGCGTCAAACAGAAGAACAAGTAAAATTCTTAACTATTCATGAGGTACAGGCAGTAGATGTTCAGTTCTTGTTCTAAGCTCGGGATAACAGGACTGGGTAACTCAGAACACGTACTTCCAAAATTTACACAAAAGAAATATGCATCACTTCAGCTCCAATTACAACAAATGTAAATTATGGCGCCGGCTTAATAGCTTCAAAAACAGCAGAGCTAATCGTATCACACTCGATTACTCTACAATGGGAAAAAGATTATGGATGGGTTTCAAAAGCAGACGGGATACTTGCATGAAAACAGTTTGTGCACAGGCAGCACTTCGACGCTGCGGAACCTAAGTCAAACGTCTGTCATAAATTACAAATAAACACTGGGCAGCTAGCATTAGAAGGATAAAAATTCACGTGAGCGCGCGCAGGGTTTATTGATGAAGCCAGAGAACAGATCACGTGACTCCTGCTTAAATGTTCTGCTGCAGCTGCTGCATATCCGTCAAAACGTGTACTCATTTTGGTCACAGTGGAGATGGTGAGTAGGCATGATTACCCTCGGTATAATTACCCAAGTAGTGTAAATGCGTGCTTTCGTTGGCTTTCGTTCGTTCTGTCTAGCACAATCTTTCTCAAAGTTGAGAAAGTCTCACCAAAAATCTACCCGCTTTTTGGTCTGAATTGGGTGCTGATAGTTGGTTCACTTGTAGCATGCACATGAAGCACAGTGAGCGTTACTTGAGAATGGGGGGTGTTTTTATTTGCATTCACTCCATCGAATGTCTACTTTACTGCAAAAACGAGCAGCATATGCATCATTGCTAAGTGTGTTTCCTGATTTATGAGACGACCAGCTAGCCACAATGCTAACAACAAATATACGGTGATCAGGCTGGACTGAAACGTACAGTCTGACCCTGGTGGCCATAACTTATGATTACCTGTATGCAACTTGCATTTTATGTGGTTTTGCATGACCATCAAAAGAGCTAGACTGCTTAAGTAAGATGTAATTTCAATTTATGTATGTATTCCAACAGTGTGTCGAATGACAATATAGGCTGTGGTCAGTTTCGGGCATACAAGTGCCGTTCCCACCGACTACTGGGCTATCCATACATTCACGCTGTTGAGCCAGGACATCTACTAAACTCTTTTACACATCACCAAGTTATCCAACAACCTGACGGCTTGAATCTTTAATTGAGTGCAACAACTTTGAGGAAGAAAACACCTTCATTCTCAAGACTCACTACTGGAAATTTTCTCACTTATGGTGGTGTTCGAAAAACGTATTTGCAAAATTCACCGTTTCAATGCAAATGCATACTTTGTGTAGAATTTCATTTTCACTTTCCAAATCTGGTTAGAAATATTCACTAAAATATCTAACTTTATTCCGCTTTAATTCGTCCGAAGCGTATGTATCTTATTCTTACACACGCTGATTGATTTTTTCGACAATACATTACCAGCTGAAACGATACTTGTGTGAAGAAAAACACGTTGATATTTTGAGCTGCAACTGAATTCAGAGGTGGCTTTTGTATTAAAGAGTTGGTTGAAGTCCATCGTAAATGTTCGATCCTGTCAAGCCTCATTGGCATCTCTTGACTCCGGTACGCTGCCTTGTTCTGAGAAACCCACACTCGCCATGCTGAACGACGAGTAAGGTTTCGGACAATTTCATACGATATTGCGGTCAATTATTTACTTGATACATAGCTGTTAAGTAGCAATCTGTAGGTCCTTCGTAGCACGAAGTCCAAGATTTCCCGTTTTTTTCAATGCAACCATTTCCTACTATGTCCACCATTTTAGAGCTTTCAATGCATGGTTTGATGAATACAAAAACTACGATTACGCGACTAAAAATTGTATGGGTGTTTGCGGACATTACACTCAGGTAGGTGAA
The DNA here is from genome assembly GCA_004794785.1 of Opisthorchis felineus. Taxonomy (NCBI): domain Eukaryota; kingdom Metazoa; phylum Platyhelminthes; class Trematoda; order Opisthorchiida; family Opisthorchiidae; genus Opisthorchis; species Opisthorchis felineus. The sequence goes on along the minus strand of SJOL01006358.1, from coordinate 479,862 downwards.
TCTTGTTTTGATCAGTGTTCTAGGTATTCTGCTTGAAACTGAGAAATATTTATTTTGGCTTAGTTCAGAAAGTGTGTGCGCATTTTAAGTTGAAACATTTGCTTGTCTTCCACTCCAAATTATTAATCATACACGCCTTTGTACTTCAGATTGTATGGAACCAAACTACACACATAGGCTGCGGTTTCGCCCAGTGCCCCGGTGAACCATGGCGCCATGCATTTGTTTGTAACTATGGACCGGCGTGAGTGAAAAGCTTTATGGAAGGTAGTTGAATGATACTTTAAAGAGTTTAAAGTCCCATCGAATTTTTATCTTTTTGTCACTTTTTTCGTTTGTAAATATCAAGGCGAAGTCATCGGGGAAAGTACTTTGTGGCCAAGAGATCTCAACACTCAATTATGCTCTTTTAGAGAAGTGAAAGTGGTGAGACCGACACAGGTCTAGTTCGGGTGTTTGCATAATCAAACAAGTCAGGGTCGAGATCATGGCAACTCTTTTCGGTAAACTGCCCATCCTGACTTACTTACTAGTTTTTATGGTTCCGGTTGCATTTTCTGCCGCTTCCCGTGTTTTTCTACTCGTGGTGGATACCAATCACACTTTTGTTTAACGCCGAGCGATTTATTAATCACAGCTTCCTCCCTTACGACCGGAAAGTTGGGTGACAGCTCGTATCCACACCACCAGTCTTGATGTATTTGGGGTGTTTCTTGGTTATCTTCATTCCGTTGGCGAACTTCACTGACCAAACTTACGTCTATACTAATGCTGTGGAGATGCTATCTTGGATGAGCAAGATGGACCCATTCATACTGGAACGAGGACATGCACTTTTCAAATATTTTAATCTGTCTCGGGCCTCTATTACGTTCCACATTGCTATTGGTTATCAAACTCATTGGTGAAGATGAGACAAGTTTATGCTGTCTGTCTCCTAGTATTTGTTCATACACTATCAGGATATTTATTTTTCCAAGAAACTATCGGTTTTTGGTATGTTATAAGCCTAAATGCGTATTCCAGAATCTCTGTTGGGTTACATTTCCTTTTCGGTTTTCCAGTGGGAACATGAGGATGAGGACGCCAAGGTAAGTTCAAACTATTCCAGGTATTGAATAAGCTAATGACATAAAAGAGTCAAACAATCGTTTGATCAACAGCTAGTTCATTTTCGTTTCTCAGTGTTTTCCATTAGGAACGCAAAGTCTACGATATCTCATTGATTTCTGGTCTTTTTTCACACGCAGTGGAGCTATCGTAGTGCTGCCACCATACGAGGAATCGTCCACGTGTCCAGGGTAAATTTTATCATTACAGTTTTCTCCCTTTGACGCTTCATATTGCTTCATCTGTTACTTTTGGTAGTGCACTCGCACTGCGCTCATTGGATAATGTGACTTTTGTTCATTCCGCAAGGATAACTAAAACTTACTTTCTCATTTGTCATTTAAAATTTTAGTAACTTGAAGTAACTGATGAAAATGTTCAAACTGGAAAGCTTCAATATAACTCAAATCGCACCATACGTGTTCTTATAAACATCCAGTTGATCCATTTTTCGATGTGCTACACTACCGGACTATTACGGAGATGCTCTTCCAGTTTCAATGGTCTTCAGCGCTTACGTTAGACTGCGATTACTACGGCTTGTAACAACTGCGGATCCAGATTCCAGGCCAACTAATCTCGACGGCCCGTTTACTAGCCGAAAGAGTGGTGACACAACGCTAAGACCATTCTCCTAAAACCAGAAGTGAAAAGAAATATGCTATCCGATTCCTACGAACCTGGTTTACCAACTACAGCCAGAATTTTTAGTGAAATTACCGGGCAACTTGCATTTGAAAGAGTACAAGAGCAAACTGATGTCGGACTTGACTTTATTTGATCTGGTGACATCTGGGTTCGATTCATTGTACAGCTGAAATACCAGGACCTTCCAGTATGTTTGCAGCCCTCCCAACTTGAACACAAATTCCAAAACCAGTTAGGTCTTTCCATATGGATTTCATGGACGGATGATCTTCATGGAAATTAAAGAGCAATTTGTGCGGATCTTTTACTACATCAGTAGATTAGGAAATTCAGCTTTGTCCATCAAATGTCACTGATCTCTTTGGGTTATCAACCTTTGGACCTACAGTAAATGTTTAGACTCTTGTGAACTATGTCAATACGCATATCACTCTATAAATCCCTATTCAGAATTGAGTCCCTCACTGTTACTGCTCATTTAGTGCAGCATAGCGTTCATGCACTTCATGCTACCGACTGACCGAAACTTTGCCCAATGTTGGTAGGATTTATTTACCCGTCGGCACCACTAAATAAGCTACTCTCAAGGCATTATAATGCCGTGAAGTGCCTCCATAGGTGTCGGTATAGATCATCTCTCCCGTATGGTGAGCTGGATGTATAAGAAAAGTGGACACCTTGTCCGTTGTCAACAATCGGACACCAGCAAACTCAAACACTAACCAAGTGTTTGTTTCGGTCTAACCGGTATATTACGGACCAAACGAATCAAGTAAAGCGAGACCCAAACGAGCCGACACAATTGTCACTGCCTTTTCAGTCTACGAGTAAGTCTCCACTGCGTGTACCATGTGACGTCATTCTGCACCGTCACCGCTGATGGAGAGTTCTTCGCAAGAAGCGCACGCGTTTGTCTCTGTATACAGGAATAACTGATCTTGAAAAAGGATATCATCTCATAATAGCCCCATAAGTAACTAATTATTTGTGCAGTCAATCATAATGCCACCCACGGCCAAGGTACTTTCTTCACAGAATCCACTATAGTGGGGGCTATGAATTCCGTGTCTTTTTAGACGTCAGTGCCATCGAACTAATAAGTCGTGCCACCCCATCAAAACGGCACAGAGAATCTGTACCATTTCCCACGAAATGACGGGATGCTGAAACAAACTAGGACCGTTTAGTTTTTCGCCTGCTTGATGGATTACTACCTCCTAGATTAACTACAGGATGTGTTACCTGGGTTCGATGCCCCGCAAAATACACCAAATTGTGTTGTATATTTACAAACCGGTCTGTTGGCAATAACAATCAAGCCCAACTCCATATAAATCCGACTCCGCTCAACTTGGCAAGCTGTTGTCTAATGTGAGTGCAATGAGCCATCCGGAGTCGTGTGTATGAATATACATACCGCAAATCGGGCAGACGGTCCCACTGTCGTGAGATTTTAAGATTGTACGTGGCTGGTAGAGACTTAATCGAGTTTTGAGCTCAGCATCAATAAGTAAACATTTCATCAGACATCTAACAGCTTTTAAGTTGAACTATCAAACAGGATAGTGAGACACAGTTCAAAATTCGATTATTAAGCAACCATAAAGGAAGCAGAACAGAGAGTACTCAAATAGAGACAAGTAAACTAGCCCGAATCTAACTCCGATGAATACGTATGTGCGGTCAGACACCTGTAGTGGCAGAGAGCAAAAAGAGAACTGTAACACAAGCACCAAGCTAAAAATGGTCATACACCCGCACTGGATTCGGAACTTACGAAACAATGAGAGTGAAGAGCATAATCACACAGGTGATTAGACAATGATTCAGCGGAAAATAACCCACTTGGGTCGGATCGACATTCAGATCTCGGCTAATGCTATGTGCGCCTGGTGAATGGCGTCCCACCAATTACGAAGACAAGCTACTCAAGCGATATAAGTTATTATCGCCAAACAAAAAGTGGAAGTCAAAATCCTCACAAACCCAAAGTCAAGCTTCTCTTGGTGGTTATGACGCATTTATGAGAGCCCTAATTTTGGTTAGCGCATGACGGACGGCATGATGGACGGCAGTCCATAAGAAATCGTGATTGATGGAGCCAAAGGCAGTGATGAAATCAACAAATCAGTAAACCGTTTTCTGCCCGAGCCTTGTTGTGTGTTTCGGAATTTGTGGTAGCCATACCACACAGCCTTTCAGTGAACAAAAACCGTCATGTTTTAGACGGTTTCGAGTGCATCCTACAAGTGAAAGTCACTCGGGCAGACTAGAAGTGAACGTTCTTTGACAGTGGTTCCCTGACAACCATCACAAACTACCTCCTCTTCTTTCAAAGTGTCCGAAAAAAATTCAAGTCACCCGAGACAATGGGGGGCGATTTCCGCTTCATAAAAATGCTCAGGAAACTTACGTTTCGAAAGGGACTGTTACCGAAATCTTGTTTGGAAACAAATTAGGCTTTCTTCGCCTCCCCCCCCCACCAATGGTCAATGTCAGATGATTAGCAGTGTCGTGGAGTAAAGGTTGCCACATATGGTTGCCACATATGGTTGCCTCAGATCCCAATATGTGCTTCAGTAACCTGGAGAATCACGTCTATACGAAACACTCCACTGAGAATGCTAGAGGTTATTTGTTGTACGGAGGTACAGGTTAGATGACTTTGGAAAGATGATGACTTCATTTGGACACAGTATGCCTTCGTTAAAAAAGAGCTACGTCAGAGTGTGTGTGGCCAGCAGACTTTCTGCCGGGTTGTTTAACTCAAAACGATTCAGTCGCACCTCTTTTGGTATATCGACCGTTTCCAGAAATCCACTGCGAATAGGTGAGGGAGTTCCATAATTATCGCACTTGTTTGTTATCAGGCCACTAAGAGAAATGAAAGCAATGAAATACATCCACATCATTGCGGTTGATTGCTCGCCCACCGTTTTCTAATAAATAACATACTCAGTCTCTCAGCACAACAGTGAATTTGGTTGGGTTTTCAGATCCTTAGACGGTTGGCGAACACATAAGTTTCGCACGATTCTTAAAACATAACCTTCTGATGTATCTGCCACCAACTCCTTTCTTATCCGATGTCCACCACATTTAGATCGTGTCGGTTTAGGCATGACCGGGTCTGCGTCGGATAGTTCTCATTATTTGTGTGAATGCCCTGTTTCCGCGCAATTATGAGTACCCATAAGTCCCATCAGTCATGCTTTTATTCTGACTGTACCATTATGATCATGCCTGACAGCATGCCACCCACCAACTGAAAATAAGAATTATTATTATCCAATATTTGAACGTAGTTCACCATAATGCTACCATTTCCCGTGCGAGCGTGTTTCATGCGCATACAAGACCGTCTCACTCCACTGAATTTGTGTCGAAACTCCACAGCGCCGGCCACCCTATTTTAATGTCTACCCGTTTTCCCCATGAACCCATCAGCTCATCTCATGTCACTAACACGTAGCCGTTATACCGGTGAAGAGAAAATCTCGCTCGACATACTGAACGGTATGTACCAACTAGCGTAGGAAGTTCACCAATTTAAATTGTTGTGAAGACTTCCTTGATTTGGTCTGCCTGGACACCAGCTGCAAGGTTACATAAATTGTGAATGGCTGTTGGAGTCTGATTTTGTGCGGACAAAGACGAACTACTTATTGTTCACGTAATCTTCCAAAATATTTTCAAATCCAAGAAAGGAGAAAACACGTGGTGAAACCAACTTCTCTAAGTTCGAAGTGAACGGGTGTAGCCATATGTGAATATGAGGGACGTAAGTTAGCTAGTGTGTGCGTTGCTAAAGTTATAGTTGTGCAGGACAGATGGCGCCATATTCCGTCTACGTAATCACGCCGCTTCTCAACCGGTCCTGGCCCTAAGATTCAGTCTTCAAGTACTAGCAGGGAGGTCGCTAGTTCGGATATCAGCGGAGAATCGTCGAATGCGCACTGCTTATGATTATCAGTAAGGATGGACTAGCTGTACAGCGAACCCTTCACTTGCAGGAAACAACCTTCACTGGAAGATTATTCTCCAATTGACTTCTACCCTCCATGTTCATCGAACCACCGGAGGCGCTGGAAGAACCACATATCGTAACAAGTGGCAAGTGATAGCGGACAATCACTTAATGTCATGTTGCTGTGGTGTCATTTTTGTATTCTTGTCAGTATCGTAGGTATTACCGACAACCTTCCGGAATTGAGGTATATCCGGTGTTTTTGCTCAGTGTGTTTACAGATGTTGAGTTGTGTAATTTTTATGCTATTTCTACTGTGTCCAAACGATCTTTCTGAAGGAAAATCAACTTTAGTGTTTTAATTACAGAAGTTTCCCCTTTCACGGAGAACTTGGATACATCGTTCCGCAAATATAACAAGAAACCTGGCAAGAAAATATAGGTTTGCACTGGATTTTTCATGTTGATTTTATTGTGCTTGGGATTGCAAACACGTGTACGCTCAACGTGTCCGTTGGGGTTTGCGATGCAACAAGGCAAGAAGGCTCATGTGTTACATCTTGGGAGTTGCAAAATCAAATGAAGACTTGATAAAATGCATTCCAACCGTACCTGAGGACGCCGCAAGAGAGATGGGAAAGCTACGCGCCTTTGACCACAGTTTAAAGTCTGTAAGCGATTTCTGAATGGCGAACGAATTTCTAGTATTCTGGTATTTTAGTAGCATTCGTATTTTAGTAGGGAAGTGAGTGAATCAAGCCGCATAGTCGCTGCTGATAGCAATGTTGGTTATTCTAGAATTTTCTTAAATTTTTTTCTGATCAACAGCAACGTTTTGCAACGAGGCACGATGTCGCATCGAAATGTTAAGAGATTATTTGCCTGTTAGTGAAACTCGTCAAGTGGCACCAACCGATTACCACATCCAACTGCCTTTCTGAGCTATGAAAATCCACCGCCCTCTATCGTTGGACGCCTACTTTCGAATTTTTTTCGTCTACTACATGAAATGCACATCTGTTTACCCACCATAATTTTGTAGAAAATAAGAGCATATTCAAATTTTTGTTACCGACATTGCCAGTGGTGGTGAATGTGATGTATAACGATATATATATATGGACGCTGAGTCGTATGCATACAACCACTGTGCTGTCATTCATTTACAGCGCTCTGTTGGTGCCCAGTTGTGTTATCAGTCAAGGCGCACGTGATAGTGAATACTGTCTTGTTGGGGCCGAGCAGCTCAAAACAGCATGTAGGTTTGTCCCAAATACAGTGAGATCAATATACTTTCATGAGGGCAATAGTAAGAAGCATCATAACAGAACTGAATAGATTAAACTATTTCGCGCATCTCGTCAGCTGTTAGTGTACAACCAAATACGTCAGAAGAACCGAAAGACGGTTATCCACAACGATTTCTGAGCACGTCCAAAGTTAGCGCTCAATAACTTGAAATCCCCGTCCAGAGCGATCGCTCACCACTTACTGGATTTCAACGAGCACAGAGAACCGGGGGAGTTATTCGAAGTAAGAAAATCTCAGCAACACAACCGTTTTTCAGGCTTTGCTGAAGCAGCGGCGTTTGGATGCCACAAACCCAATTTGTGAAGTCAACTAGAATTTGTAACTAATCTTGACTTGTCTTGTTAAGGCCGATAATCATTCATGTCTCCAGCCCTAGTATTGTTATCTAACCTGTTCCTGGGTCAGATAAACTTTGCTCGCTGTAATCTTCTCACTAACCAGTGTGTGTGTCCATCGTAAGATCTGTCCGTTAGCCTAGCCTAACTGTGGTTCTGATTGTATGCATGCAGCTAACGAGATACGCGAAACACTTGGATTCACTTTATCCTCGTATGATGCTTCTTCTGGTCGTTGGCTTGTTCGCTGAGCTGGGCAATTTGATTGCTTCTTCTTGCTGTCATGGAATTCATAAAGGATGCATCAGAGGTAATTTCCTCATGAACACTGAGCAGGAGAAAGATTCGTACGTACTATTGTCATGCTTCCTGCCCTTGAGTTGCCGCGTACGCTGTAACAAGCTGCCGACACCTTATAGCCATGATAACCATGGCATATTTACTCTGCTAGATGTGATATTTATCCCAAACGAGTGCTATAATAACAACGAACAGGTGTGAAGTGTTTTACTGCTTGTAAAACTGATTGGTCATAAGCTATATGAGTTGATAATATATAAGGATCCGTGCTTGGCAGTTTTTGACTGATAATTTACTATGGTTAATAGAAAACCCATAAGTATTCTGCTGTATCCGAAAGGCTCTTTTCGTCACTTTAAGTTCGGCCTTTGTATGTTCAACAGAGTTGAGAGTAACAGTAGGAAATGATCTTTCAGTTTGAGTTGTTTGACGACCTTGGAGAATAGCGCATGCGAAACATCGGTACCAACCAGAAACAAATAAAATATACACTCGGACCAAATTTAACAGGCAGAAACATCTCAAAGTTGAAAGACAACAGTTTTGTAGAGATTTTCTTTGGTTTGCCAGTTCAAACCGGTGATTAGTAGCCAAGGTATTGGCATTAGCACTATGAAGCGTCGTTCACCCTCTTTGTATCCGAGGAAATCGTTCAGGATCAAATGTGCCGAACTCCTGCATGAGCGTCACTAATATAGTCTAACTTATTAGGCTGATGATCTTGTCCAGTAGCGTTGCAAATGCAGCGAAACCCGACGAACACAAAGTGCCAGAGTATGGCGGGTACAGATGGTTGCATTTAGTTTGCTGGAGATGCAAACGTGCCTGTAATCACAAGTTCACAGAGGGAGCAAAAAAAGTCATCGATCGGGACGATTAAAAATTGCGACAACTTCTTGTATCCATCATCTTTACATGCTGGAGGAGTGAGAGTTGTCTAAGTAAAAACGATTCGAGTGACAAATAACCCTCGCGATATGACGTCTTTAGCTGTTACCCAAAATGCACTGAGAAGGTAAAACCTAAATAGGCTGTCGAAGAGCTTTCAGAAACATCGTGAGTAGTGTCCACTTGAAAAATTCAAAGTAATTTGACTCTGCCATATTTTATCCCATGTTGGGTGTGCATATGTGGTTGTACGACACTGAAGCATCAGTGTCAACGCTGATGTTGCTGTCTGTATGCCTTGTATTCCAGTGGTTGTTAGATGGCTGTTTTGTGGTGTTTCGGATAGTAGGCATTGGATATTAGATACTCTTCGAAAACTATATGAACGCAGCTAGACAGCCACTCAACTGCGCACTGACAATGTCTCCTCGACTGGAGTCGAAACGTTTCCAAGCCAATTGCCAGGCTCGGCTGACAGATCAACGACCATCTGATCGACCTCCAGTAAACACACCCGAGCTACCTATATTTCGACAAACTGTTAAGAGACTAGTGGATCACTGAATGGGAGTGCTTACTTAATCGAGTAGTGCCAGATAAATAAATCATTGTTTTGCAAGTCATATATGCTTCCTCAGAAAATATAGCCTTGGTGCACGAACAACCATCTTTAACGTTTGTGATCTATGGATAGGTTAAGGACTGAAGAAGAGTCGAAAAGCTAGCGCCCAGCAGCACAGGAGTATAGATATATGAAATCTGGACACTGAATCTTAGAAAAAATCCATAGGAATTAATACCGTTCTGGCCTGATACATTTTGCCTCGACTTATAAGCATTCACACTATCCGTCTCCAAAGCACCTCAGCTTTGAGTCGGTTAGAGTTTCACAGGCAAGTTTAACTTGGTCGGAAGACACGTCTACAAAACAAACACATCCTCCCTATTATCTAGCATCAGTTTGTGCAGAGGCCAATCAAAACCCATTAACTAATGATGTCACCACATTCACTTGTATGATTCTGAGGCCATCAACACGAAAAAATCTTGTAAACTTACCGATAAGATGAACACGAAAATTCAGTGATTTGGGTAACTTGCTCTTGAGAGCTGGACCATCTATGAACGTGGACGCAAATGTCCCCTCCGCAAGTGAAGTGTCAGTCAACAATCGTCATATGTTGACTTCAACTATTTTCGCACTGTCCGGCCATGCGAAATTTGAAACACTGCCTTGTACTAGTTCCATCTCCAGACAACTAGTAAAATCCGTGGGTACCCTGCCACGAAATGGATGTGCGCGGAATAATTTTGTTTCAAAAAGCGCAACAGGCAGGTGTGAACGTGGCTGCCGCAGTTTTCAAAGAATTGGTATACAATTAGTGGCAGACAGACCGTCAGCAAATGATGAGGTTAACGCTCATGGAATTGGGGGGAGACTCGATGTGCATCAACAGTAGGCAACGGATGTTAAGCGTTGTCTGCGATCACTTGTGAACAAACAAGTTTATTTGACTAAGGAACCATAAAATTCACCTATCCCATTGCTGTAATTAGTTTTCAATTAGATACGACAACAATTATAGGATCTTGTGGTTGGAAGCATATGATTTGGTTGATAAACTACCACAGATTGCATTACACAGTGGTTTTGAACTGGCGGATCTTATATTGCAAATACTGTACACACCGAAATACATAGTTGCTTCCGTACGGAGAGATTATATAAGGCTTATAATGAACAGTCGCCTCTTCTTGAAGGCGTACCTTTGTTACAATTATTACTATTTTTGCCTACCCAAATATACAAAACAGTAGTGCAGTCTGCTGCGAACTAGTGTGGTTTTTGGTTGGAGAGTCGTCTCTCTAGAAATGAGACGGCGTTCTACGAAGGACGTGCAACGCATATATCGAGATAATACGTGTATTCCAGACATTTTCTCATATTTTCTTCCTGCGCTATCAGAATAGATTCATTTTGACACTTTTAATGGTATTGAATGAGGGAAGCCGGGAACATGCATCGTGAAAACACTTTCACTTCGTAACTCTAATCTTGAATTTGCACATTCAATCATCTTGTAATCTGTAGGCAACCGCCGGGGCGACGAAACACAAGAAGTTCAGATATATATGGGGAATTAAGACAGACTTAAGAATTAAGAACTTAAGAATTAATTAACTAACTTGAGAATTAAGACAAAATTTAGAACCTGGGATTATTGACTTCCCGGACATTTTTACCAGTGGGTGAAGGAAGCGAGAGTCGAGAGCAATAACCTAAAACCTCACTGGTGTAACGGTGGGTACTACTGATGACGCATGCGAGTAGTATGTGTGTTCTCGTAACTTCGCCTTGATCTAATGGAAGGTGGGATTTATTACGGAATTTTGGAACTACTTTACAGTTTTTGCTTGCAATTGTGCGATAGTCAATGAATATCCAGGAGAGTTCAAGAAGACGCGTTCGAGAAGAAGATGGATATTCCGTTTTTAAAAACAACATGCAAATGAGAGTTTAACCTTCCTGTCCAATAGTCTGTAACCGTTTAGTTGGCGTTTTCTAATAAACAACTCCGCAGCGAAGGGTTTCCCTCCTTACATTTGGTGCCGTGACCAGGATAAGGATGAGGATCCCGTGGCCACAACCTTTCGAGGATGGGGATGTGCGGACCTTCCTGGAGGACTTCGAGGATGTTGCGGAGGCGGCAGGACTGGAGACCGACAGGGGTAAGTTGGCGGCACTGAAGACCCTCCTCAGAGGCCGGGCGAAGGCGGCCCTGGATGCGGCCAGAAGAGGCCCTCGGAAGATGGACTGGGCCGCCGCGAAGGAAGCTCTTGCAGCGGAGTTCGACACGCCGGCCGACCGCCAGGAGGCTATGAGGCGGTTCAAGACGGCCAGCATGGGACCTGGATGTGACCCGACCGTGTTCTTCGCCAGCCTGCAGCAGTTGTTGGATCGGGCCTTGCCGGAACTGGACGGAGTATCGCGCCAGCAGTTGCTGTCCGAACAGTTCGTCGAGGGAGTCCACCCTGCGCTTCGTGCCCAGTTGCGGTTGGCAAGAGCAACTGGCCAGTTGAGTGTGGAGCACCTGGTGCGTCTGGCACGGGAATTGGCCGAGGCGCCACTGGCCACGTTGCAGTCGCAGGAGAACAGGGATGAGTCAACAGTGGAGGACCTGAAGAACAAAGTGGACCAACTTGCCGGACAGCTTGCAGCAATCAAGACGGAATCTCGGAGGCACGCTCGAATGAGCCGATGCTACAGGTGTGGCATGCATGGCCACTGGAAGAATCAATGCCCTCATACCCGACCACCTGTACATAATAAAACTTTGGACTACTCCTCTTTTCCCGGGTGGGTTGCGATCAGTGCAGTCACACAGGCTACTATACAGGCCGTTGTCGAGATAGACGGGAAGAAGGAGCTGTGTCTGATTGATACGGGAGCAGGGGTATCGCTGAGACGGAGAGGGAACGAAGCTGTATGCAAACCGTGCGCGCTAGCCGTAAGAGCAGTGGGTGGATACCAACTGAAAATTGACGGATTGTCAATGCACTCAATGCGCCTAGGCGACAGGTCCGTGCAGCACGAGTTCCTTATCAGCCCAGACATTGAGCAGACAATTTTGGGAGCAGATTTTCTCAAGGGCACAGAATCCGTGGTTGATCTCAAGCGGGGAAAACTGGTGACCAAGTATGGCGCAGTCAAGCTTGAAGGTTACCCAAGCACTGCCGTGAACGAGCTGCATGTCCGAAAGCTTCCGTCCTGTAACATGCCGTCAGTACAATCCGTGGTCGAGGAATACTCCGAATTGTTCACAGGCGAAGAGGATCCGTTTGGCTTCTGCTCGTGGATTGAACACGAAATTCCGCTCTCGTCTGAATGCTTTCGACCTTACGGACCCCGTCCGCTGCCGCTCCATCTACGGGAGGAGGTCCATAAGCAAGTGCAGGAGATGTTGAAAAATGGCATAATTGAGGAGGCCAACAGTGCATACAACTCCCCGGTTGTGCTTGTAAAGAAGGCAAATGGAAAGTATCGGTTCTGCGTGGATTTTCGGCGTTTGAACGAACTGACCGTAAATCGGGTTGTAGCTGTCCCTTCGGTGGCGGATATTTTCGATTCCCTCCAGCATTCCCGATATTTCACGGTGTTCGACTTGCGTTCCGGATATTGGCAACTATCTATCAAGGCGGAGGACCGGGAGAAAACGGCGTTCACCGTTGGGGACACCCAATATCAATTTAGACGGATGCCGTTTGGTTTGTCGGGAGCACCATTCACATTCCGGCGCTTGATGCTTCGTTTAACGAAGGGTCTACAGAATGTTGCCGTGTACGGGGATGATATCGTTGTGTACAGCAATTCGGAACCAGAGCACGCAGTTCATTTGAAGGCCGTATTGAAGCGTATCCGGGAGGCGGGCCTGCGGATAAATGAAGCCAAGACACAGCTCGCTCGGAGTTCAGTGACACTGCTGGGGCATAAAGTGGGTCACGGAGAGGTTAGCCCACTGCCAGAAAAACTGGCAAAGATCGAGGACTGTGCTGTTCCCAATTCCAAGCGATCCCTACGGCAGTTTCTTGGGCGAGCAGCATACTACAGCCGGTTTGTCCAAGATTTCAACACGATTGCTGCTCCACTGTACGACTTGCTTGGGCAAAATCGGAAGTTCGAATGGACCAGGGAAGCACACGAGGCTTTCGAACGTGTCAAAGCGCGCATGCTGGATCAGCAACTGACCCTCAAACTGCCCAGGGTCGGAGAGATGTTTACTGTTGCAACGGACGCTAGCGACCGCGGTATCGGCGCTGTCCTGAAGCAGAGGCATGGAGTTATCGAATATGCCAGTCGCGTCCTGACTAACGCTGAGCAGAAGTACTCGACTATTGAGAAAGAATGTTTAGCGATCGTCTGGGCCCTGGATAAGTGGAGGCCATACCTGCTTGGACAAAGATTTCATGTCGAGACTGATCACAAACCCCTGGAGTGGATCAGGACCACCAGAGATCCTCGCGGAAAGCTCGCGCGATGGGCACTCCGGTTGCAAGAGTACGACTTTACGATCCGGCACGTGCCAGGGAAGGAGAATCACCTGGCTGATTGGCTGTCAAGACCAGAGGCTGAAGATGAGGCCCCCAGGATCATGATCGGTGCCAATAGCCTCGTCGTCGAACTGGATCCCGGGAGGTTGGTGCAACTCCAACGGCAGGATCCTGTGTTACGGAAGGTTGCAGCCTCCTTGTTGGATGGACGGAATATTGAGAACGGAGACGGAGACAAGGAATTGCAAATGTTCCAGAGTCACTTTGATAGATTGAGTCTGAGTGAGGCTGGCATAATTTCTTGGAACGACACTGATTCTGATGTTGTGCTGCCCGTAATACCTCGCGTCTTGAGAAGGAAGCTGATCGTCGAATGCCACGAAATGGCACACACAGGGTGCACCAAGACATACGACTTACTTCGGCAGAGGGCCTACTGGCCCGGGATGAGAAGTGAGGTGATGGATTATGTGGTGTCCTGTAAGCGGTGCCAACTGATGAAAGGGGATACGACAGGGGTAACCAATCCCATGGAACCCATTCCTGTATCAGAAATCGGCGAGTTATGGTCTGTGGACGTCATGGGCCCCTTTCCGGTGACAACCAGTGGAAATCAGTATATCGTGGTGATGACAGAACACCTGTCGCGGTGGGTCGAGGCGGCAGCCGTGCCAAACCAACGGGCGACGACAATCAGCGGAGTGGTAATGCGTCACATCGTGGCCAACCACGGGGTGCCAAAAATGATTCTAACGGATCAAGGGCCTTGCTTCGAGAGCGAAGAGTTTAGGAGTTGCTTGCAGAAGCTGGGCATCAGACGGCTGAGGACGGCACCATATCACCCGCAAACAAATGGTCTTACAGAACGCAATAACCGAACGATCAAGGAGTGGCTAGCGGCCAAAGGAGGTGATTGGGAAGTGAACCTGCCGATGGTGTTGCTCGCTCATCGGGCTTCCATACAGCCAACCACAGGCAAGTCCCCGTTCATGCTGATGTACGGTCGACATCCGCGCCTTCCAGTTGATCAGGAAATTGGGTTATGGCCGGCAACACACTTGTCTCCAGAGGAGCTAGGAGAGGAAAGGAGGAAAGCTCGAGAAAACTTGTCCGCCGCTCAGGAAAGGACTAGACAGAAAACGGCAAGTAGAAAGGCACGACCATTCCCCATAGGCGCGAAGGTTAAGTGGAAGGATCATCAGAATCCTGGAAGGAGTGGACTGGGATCGCGGAAGCTGGGCAGCCGATGGCAAGGTCCGTTTGTCGTTACCGACCGCCGGGGGAACGTCTATACAATTCAAGACGGTCGGGGATCGAAAAGAGTAAATGGGACTCAGCTTCGGAAGTGGCATGATACACCCGAAGAGTTGCCGAACAGACCAGCTGCCGGAGCCGACCCAACGGAGGTAAATGGAAATCAGTGGCATGCAAGCAACCTTTAAAGGGTGAAGGTGTGTAACGGTGGGTACTACTGATGACGCATGCGAGTAGTATGTGTGTTCTCGTAACTTCGCCTTGATCTAATGGAAGGTGGGATTTATTACGGAATTTGTGGAACTACTTTACAGTTTTTGCTTGCAATTGTGCGATAGTCAATGAATATCCAGAAGAGTTCAAGAAGACGCGTTCGAGAAGAATATGGATATTCCGTTTTTTAAAAACAACATGCAAATGAGAGTTTGACCTTCCTGTCCAATAGTCTGTAACCGTTTAGTTGGCGTTTTCTAATAAACAACTCTGCAGCGAAGGGTTTCCTCCTTACACTGGTAGTCGTGTTTCTGGCAAACTTGAACGCACTGACTAAACCGAGCAGAGTGTTGAATGGACGAAGGTCGTGCGCACCATTAAAGTCAGCGGGCGTGAGTTGTTGAGGCTAAGTTTGTGAAAAACGGATCTTGATTGCCCACTTACACCACTTAAAACCGTAGTCGGTGCATTCCCTCTTTGGATATTTTCAATTGCACTTGCTTGTCGACAGTGGAAAAAATGATTCTCCGTAAGTGCGAGTGGTTGGAAAAGTAGTCACGCAAAGTGTGCTTAAGTTGCGCTGTCTTTGTGATCGGTTTTATTCCACCAACAAACCCAAACCCTCACCTTTCCACTGGACGCGATTCTTGCGGCGCCCATAAAACCCTCGACAATGTTTGTTCAGTTGTGTTTGTTTAGCATATGCTCAATACGTTGCCTTTTTAAGACCTTGTGAATTAATTTTGATAGTCTACTAAATACGGAGCTACTGGCATAAAGACAGTTTATTTTTACTCTTTACCTGCTCACTCAAAATATGGTCAGTGTTTCACACGAGTTTGCTGAGAAACGAGAAAAAGTTTGCAGATTATCCTTGACTGATTGTTTACTACCAACATCAGCAACATCAGGGACAGAAACATCGATCTCGACACTGGCGTTCTATTACAGTGAAATTGCCAGTTTTATTTAATCCTATTTGCAACAATAAAGCGGTAAAACTGAGTGGGGAAGGGACCTGGTGCTAGCCCACAACAACCAGTCTGAGGCACTCACGACTCGAAACATTCAAGCAGAGAAGCTGGAAAGTCACTTAACATCAGTCGGCACACTTCATTTACACAAGCGTCGTTGCAAATCCATAATTCATGATGGCGCCAAGAAATCCTCAAAACTCGCTTACTCTTGAAAGTGTCCAGACCCTCAACTCTGGAAATGACAGTGCGAAACCTTCAAGCACCGCTGTCCATTTACAACACCTCCATTATTCTTGCCTCCTCGCCCTTCAGAAACTTCGGAAATTACTGCCCTTCTGCTACCTTGATGTTTTTCTATCCCCTGTTAGCATTAGGTCAAAGCCAACATCATGTCGCACTTTACTTCTTCCTTGCCCTCCATTATCTCCCCTTATGCTTAAAGAGTGATCGCAATTTAATGAATTTCTAAGAACTGTAGCTACCAAGGTCAACAAAACACTCGTGTTGTCTCTCTTTGTATGTGTGAGGAAGTTGATTATTAAATGAACCAGTTCACTCTTTCAGTCTCAACTCTCTTATATCCCATAGCATGAACCATGTTACCGCCGAGTTTTCTCACTCCCAGATTTGTCCTTCCAACACACAAGGTTTCCTCACCCAATACGGCCCACATTATTCCCAACATTTTTAGTTGGAGTTTTGTCTTACGCCAGTCACCTAACAAGATGCCTTGCAATCGTAATTTTCCACACAAGACAGCTCGTTTTTTATAACGTACGTGAAGAGCCATGGATCTCAACCATCCGTCTCCAGTCTGGAAACATACTGCCCTGGATGCGAGTTATTTATACTTGGTGTCTTGAGAGTGCGCTGATGGAAATTTGAACAATGCTTACTTCTACGTGCCTTCGTTCAGTGACAACTACAGTAGACAGTCACATTTGCATTTTATTTCCTATACTCAACTCATCCCCTTCTACTCGTTTATTCTACTCTTCCTCACCTCAAACTCGTAGGATAAACAAACCAACCTGCCCGTACACTCGGTGCCTCCTCTACTCTATATCGTTTGTCTTCTATAAACCCGTATTGGTGGCTTAATACAAAAGCAAAGTAGTTGTGAGATAGCGTGTTGCTCAGATTTCTGCTATCTTGGCAGAACACTATCCGCAGACCAGGCAGTTGACAATGAAATATACATACGGATTCCAAAATACAGCACGGCACATTTGGTTGCCTACAGAAATGCATCTGAGGCAATCGCTACTTGCGCACATGCAGCAAATTTGTGGTATGCCATTGTGCTGTCTTCACTGCTGTGTGACAGCGAGAGCCGGACGCTATAGTGGTGAAGTGTTCCGGTTCCTGACTGATTTCCGCTTTACTATCTGTACGAAATCCTTCGGATTCGGCGGACTGACAGAAACCAGATCACAGTAGTCCTTTGAAACGCAAACGTTGTTGGAGTTGAGTCATATGCGAAACCAGCTCCACTTATTAAGCCATTTGAAGCTTACGGGCTAAACTCGTATCCCGATGCAGCTAGAGACCAGTGTTTCGTGTCACTATTGGGACAACTTTTAATTGAGCTTGGTGAAATGCAACTCCATTTCAGGTCACGAGAGGACATTGGACTGGACAAAACTATATGGAATTCTGCTGTCTAAGACAACTGGTGCGGATACCTTTTGTTACGTCATTTTCTGGTCGGCTGACAGCTTGCAACAGTCTTACGCGCGTTCGTCTGCTGTTCTTATTTCCTTGGATTATAGCAGCGCCAGTTACGTGCACAATCATCGTCACTACCCTGTGTTTTCCTATTACACGCAGGTGTCTAAATGTTCGACCACTCATTCAGATCCTACATTTCCGGTCGGTTTGTAATGAAGCTTTGCCGCCTGATCTACCTGCTGTCCGAAATTGCCGAAATATCCGTAACTGCGGTGTTTCAAACAATTCAGCTAGCTTCCCAACCACTGTCTTCCTTTTCTAGGCTTACAAACCACTCTAACATTTTTTACGCGATCGTGTCTTTCACGCCTGTTCTACGCATTGCTCTCTTTTGTTAGCTCAGCACTCCCTATTGCTACATTGTTTATTATCCTGCTCTTATCGGGTAGGATTTTATTGGCAGTAGATTTTGAGTCAATAAACATCACATGTTTTGGCATTTTTTCTCTTGTTTGCCACATTTTAACCTTACAGAACTTTCGCACACATCAAAATTATGTTAAACAGCATAGCATAAGTGAAAATCGACTTTTTGAGAACTCTTCTCGCCCGGCTCAGGCATGTATATAATCTATGCGGGACAGAACATCTTATGTCTACTACAAATACTAGTGTTCCACGAAATCATTTTTCTGTGTTAAAATGAACACCATTCGCGCTTTTCATTTTTTATTTTTCTGTTTCACAATCCTGACCCAGGTTTTTGGTTACCCGCTTCTACGCCACTTTCTTGAAATTCAGGTCCAGATTTTGCAAGACAATCGAAATTTCCCTCACGTTGACAGAATCAGTGACGCGATTATTCTTTGGCCCTGCGCAGATCCTCGATATTAGTGGTATCCTTGGTATCCGTTTAGTATTACTGGATTTTAATGCATGCGCACTGTCAAACAGAGAAATTCAATTAGTTGTGCAGTTTTGACAGTGTAAATAGTGGTGTTCGCCGTTTTGATCGTTCAACTTTTGGTAGGTAGGAAACCGAATGAGCAATTTCCTATGCCTATGAAAACTATGAGATGTGCGTCAAGAGTGTACCGAAGAACGTCGGATGAAAGAGAATCCCCGCTACAATCTCAATGTGAGCACCATTGTTGTCAGACTGCTGTCAGGTATTTCTATACTACTTACGGCTTACGAGTAACTGATTGAGTTGTTGAAATTTCGCCCGCTGCTGGCCATGGTGTTCATTCGGTATATTTTTCAGTGAGACCTCGGTATATTAAATTAAGTTTTTATATGATTATTGGAAAGTATCCGGGATGCAATTTTTAATGTGCATTGAAAATGTCCAGATGGCAACTTCATTTTGTGTCGATATGAACTTAGGGTAGCTTACGGAATGAGAACTTTTCGTGTGTGCGCAAAAGCGCATAACACTTTTGGGATCCGAGTGATTAGCTCAGTATTATGCGGCACCTCGTTGTAGAGTCACGCACATTTGTACGCATACAAATTCCACTTAAAACTTGGTGCATAAGTGGTATCACTCACCAAATTCAGGATGGCAGGTGTGTGGGTTGGTTGTAGAATAGCCGAAATCAATAGCTTCCAGCTATCATCACCCGAATGTAATCGGATGAGATGGCCCATTTCAGATTCGGTAACCCAGCTTGCCAACATAATAAACCACCTAGCTTTTCTAGCTGTTATCCAACGAGTGATCCAGGTATGAAATTATATGCTTCACTAGATGACATATCTCGCATTAAAAATTCCCTTTTTGATTGCATGTATTTGGATGCCACCTATATGGTGATGCAACACAATTCCCTATCCTAGTGAGCCCTAAAGGCTATGCACATGCACCTTGACGTAATCTTACCACCTTTGATGATCCAGCTAATCATCCGACTCATCTGTGGCTCTATTAGACTATTTGTTTCACGGCCACCGTGACTTTTCTGAACTTGGTTGGGCACAAAGCCGAAACTCCATCGGTTAGCTTTTGTTTATGTACACCAAGAGCAGTGATAAGCCAAAAGTACACACTGAACTTTCAATCAATTGGAAAATGTTTGGGACCGATTGGGTAGTCATCGTTTCAGAGAGGTTTGTTTACCAAACCTCTCTGAAACGATACACACTGAACTGTTTCAGAAAATGATGATTTGCGTGATGTGCCTCACATCGTCGCCTCCGTCAGGTTGAACTGCACGGGACAGCTCATTACATTCGAGCGTACGTCAATTAAATGTGATTTGAATGCAACGCCGACTGAACGTTGTGGGCGAGGCTAAACTGGATGAAAACAACTTTCTCCATTGTCGGTTGCTGAGTGGTGGGTGGCTCTCAGCACGAAAATTAGAAACAACTGGAAAGCATTCCAGCTGGGTGGTGGCTTTTACAGTCAGCGTTGTAACAATTAAACCTTGTTGAGTTTGCCTAAACAAGGTTCGACCGTGCAATGTTGCTAACTGGATCTCTATCGAACTCTGAATGCAAGCACTACCTACCCCTTTGAAGTTTCCTTCAGATTCCCTTTTCGTAAACTGCAAGATTCCTCAACAAGACGAGACTTATGCGCCCACTCCCGGTTAATGAATCCACGTAGAATCCAGGGAAGCTATAGAAGCTGAAGAAGGAAAAGAATTTTCTGAAAAGCACCCGCTGCCGATTTAGTTATGCACATGACTTTTTTTGACAGTGACGGCTTTCCACATACGAAGAAACATCTTGTTCGTTGTTCAAACTGCCACTAGAGGCGAATGTCAGAAAACTTTTAGGATCCAGTTTGAGTGAAATGTCTACGTGCCGACTAACATGAAGCTCCAAAAGAATACAGGGTATTGGCGGAATACTCTCGTTTGCACACCAACGTCGTTTTAATGGGAGAGTAGACTGAGTTACCGGTAACCTCCTGAATGATTTCCAACAAGGGAATATATTTCAATTTCTCGAATATCTTATCATGAGGCAACATATGTGCAGCATATTCAGTTGAAGAGTATCGTAACCCAGAGGTTCAGCAGGGTTTCAGTCGAGTTTCCCGTTAAAGCCAAACTGGTGTACAAGTGAGCATATTCCGCTAATTTCAAACAATTCAGTTCCAAGTGGGGCATAGGGTTGACGGAAAATCGGGAACTGTGTCCACCTGATGAGCCTCGAGAATAGCGAAACCAATCGTCCATCGTCAAACAGTTTTCAGTAATTTCCTTCAAGAGGTTATGTTATCTCATGAGGCGATTCCTGTCACACTTGAAC